>VZDJ01000084.1:6376627-6592035 GCA_008694505.1 Cyanoderma ruficeps
TGTGCAGCTGTACACTCTAAACCAGAAAGAGGTAAGTTATGAACATTAATCTGTTGTTTCTCCACAACTGAAAAGGAAGGCAGGATGCTAAAAGGAATAAGTATAAAACTAAGATTGAATATTATGGAGGGTTTTTTGCTATATGATCTTGATACTTCTATGTGCTACAGTATATTGAATAAGGATAATAAAACCACAGAGCTCTGCCGTCATCACACAAAGATACATGGTAACAGTAAATGTACATTTTACATTGGGGTATATTGCTCCTGACCGCTTATTTCAGCCAAGCTGTAGTCTGCCCCATTCTTGCTCAAGATTATAAATATTTTTAATGGAAATGGAATACACATCAAAAGGTGATATAATTGTTTTATGAGGCACTGGTTAGATCTCATGCTTAGTAGGGCTCATTTTGCTACAAAAAGGCAATTATTGTATAACATAATAAAGTACATGGGATCAGTTCAGCTTTTGAGATCATTTCTTATGAGAAACTGCATGTTGGCAGATGCACTGGTTTCAAGTGAGGGACCCATCTGCATCTGAAGGCACAGCATTCTCCAAAAAAAAGAAACCTAAGAAGTGACCAAATGAAACCCTTTGAAACAATACTGTCAATTTGACAAAATATACTTGGTTCTTAGGGTGCTTGGTTATTACCATCATGCTCATCTTGCCCAAGGACAAAAGACAGAGTGATTTGACAGAGGGCACATGACAGATGCAAACCCTGAGAAAATCCCATGGATTGGTAACCTGAGCTTTGTTGAAGGTGATATTAAAATTCTAACTAGCTGCTACTGTCCCAGGGCTTAAGCACAGTTTTCCTGTCAGTTAATTTATCAATCTATCCAGGAAAAATGACAGTGACCTAGTTCTTTTAGGGACAGGTGGTAGCTCCCACTTGTAGCATGCTCTTAGAAGATTGTTGAAAGGACATCTAGCCCCGTAGACAAGTAGCTGTGCTGGGGAAAAGGAATGTCTAGTGGCAATCTCCTTTTCTGGGTGGACATGGCACAACAGTTGGGCTTCAAGCACGGTTACGTATCTGAGTAATAGACAACATGTGCTTGTGAGGGCAGTGCATGCCCTTACAGGCATTTCCTAGCTCCTCCTTGGCAAATGCAGCGGGCCAGATGGAACTGTTCCTTGGGCTGCCAGTTGGACCACCCTGGTTTGTACCAAACAGGATTTTAAAGAACCCAAGGGGATGGAAAAAGTCTGAAAATTAGCAACTAAAAATAAACAGGAAATGAAGGCATAACTGTTTCCCATGAAGTGCCATAAGGAAATGAAACAGAATTGTCCAGTTGGAATTATCAAAATTATGAATTTAAGTAAAAACACTGAATAGTGGAAATAATGCCAGGGCAGAAGGGAAAAGAAGAGTTATATTTCAATTAAAAAAAAGCTGAACAAACACAGCGACAACAGTGCTATCACTAGAACCACACCTGGATATCTTCATTGTGAGGTAAAGGAATGTGTGCAGAAGTATGGCATTTTGAAGGTCTGAAACATGCTAACTTCAGCGAGTTTCCTGCAACCTCCTTTGGAATTCCTTGTTTGTCACAGACTATAGTCTTTTGCTTGAAATTTTTTTTCCTTTAAGTAATAGCTCTGAAAAATTAAGGCTTAGGCCAAGTACATAATGGAAGCTTGTATTCTAATTTGTAAGGATGAGCAATTAGATAGGAGAAAGTCACTGCATAATAACAAGAACACTTCACTACTTACCCAGGATCAATTAAGATTTAATGCAGATTTTTTTTCCAGACAAATGTTAAGACACTGTCAGTCTGTGAGGACACATCATTTTCAAAAACGTTATTTAATGGAAATATAATGCCAAAGAGAAATGGCACCACCTACAACTTGATAATAATGTTTAAAGCTCAACAAATCAGAAGGATCTCTCAAAAATACAAGGCATAACCCTCTGTTGCAGAGATAAAAACTAGATGATCTACACATGACCTTTTCCTTCTGTAGGTTCTGGTACTGCAAAGAGCTGTGAAATTGCTTACTGACTATTCCATTTAACAGTGACACCAATGAAACATAACACAGAAAGCAAAGCACAAACATATTATTTACACAATGTATCATCTATGCCAATATTGAAATACTGAGTAAAATACTACAACATGCAAATCCTTTTGGTATTTCAGTCATCTGAGACATTGAGACACTAAAGGCTGCGTTTTATAATTTTGGAGTTTTACACAAATGCAGGCACTGGAGCACTTTCATCATCTAAACAGTTCCCCAAGAAATTTAAACATAGTGAAGCACAATCAAGCCTTATCAGATAGCTTATTAAGTAGGACTTGCTGGGATACTTGAACTCTTAGCCAAAACAACACAAGCAGCCTGTGCTTGTGCAGCAGGCTAGGAGCCTTGAAAAATCTTGCTCTTTGGCCAGGTGAACTCCACTGAGTAACACCTGGTTCTGTGGGGTAGGTGGGGGGGGAAACAACAACAACAGAACAACAAAAAAGGGACACTCCTTTCCAACAGGACACAGGGAATGCAAAGCATCCAGAACAGCAAACTGAAGAAGAATCACTTCAGAGTTCTTTGGATTTGGTGCGCTCTCCCTACAGTTAAGGCCAGCAACAGAGTCAGAATCTCAGGTGTTTCCACATCATCTCTGTCACTCCTTCTCAAGGCGGCTGTCTCTGAAGCGTCAACAAAGGAAGGACCTCTCAGTGGTCATGCTTGTCTACCAAATGTCTTAAGTTGACAGGTGAAACAGCACAAGTTTTCTTTTTTATTATTATTTTTTAAGTCCCATAGCTACAAGTGTAATCTTTTTCTAGTTCGCTCTGCCTTATGAGCAACAATATTTCTATATTTGGAATTTAAAGTCATGTGTAGAGAACAAATTCAATACAACAGAGGCTGGCTAAAAAAGAGGACATCATGTGACCACTTAAGAGGGTGGAAGAAAATTGCATCCTGCTTTAGTTGGCAAGTCACCGTCTTTCGCTTCCAAAGTGCCACTGCACCTTAATATGCTAAAGTGATAGTGCACAAGATGCAGCACAAAGCATTCCATTGCTGTTTTCTGGGTATGTTTTTTTGCCTCTCAAAGAAAATAACACAGAAGGGTCTTTACAGAAAGACCCTAGAGCAAATTCGTAGTTAGAAATTATTCAAACTGAAATCAACAGAGACATGACAGTTTCAAACAGCCAATGGGCCTCCTCTTCTTTTTTACAACTGAAGCTTGAATGCAGCCATAAAAGGATTACAGGAAGCCCCAGCACAGAATTTCTGTGCCTCAGACATCAAGGACAAAAATTTGACCCTGCTGCAGGTTTTAATGAAGCTTTTTCTTTAATTCTTAGAGCATGGACACTTCATAAGCTAAGAATTTTGCAAATTTTCGGTAGTTTAAGAATTTTGAATCCCATGGTGAGTAATGGCTTATATTTTCCTTTCACAAAGTTAAAATTTAAATTAAGCCCCGAGCAACTAATGAGTAAATGTATCAACCTATTAATTTAACATTTTCTTTTTTTAAAAATAAGATTAAATCTTCACTAATTTACTTAGAACTATTCATAAGACAAAACCAGGAAATCACCATTTAGAATATTATCTATAGCTCTGAGTTCACACTAGAGTTCAACAAGTCTCAATTACTGCCCAGAGATGTTTAATTTAATAATAGAAGGAAGCATGCATTTTCTCTATGTACAAGAGTACACAAATAAGCATTCCTTCTACAATCTCCATATTTCCTTAGTTTACTTAAAATTTACTCTAATGCTACTCTGTAGACTACTGTAATATGAATTAAATGACAAAATCAAATGCAGATTGCCACAGTGCAGGGCAACATACAAATACATTTAAAATACAAATGGAAAGCTAATTTCCAACAGGCTTAAAACAAATGACTAGTTATATTGAACTAACTTACATAATGAAGATGTTTAAAATAATTGTATTCAGCTTTCTCTTTCATAGTGTCTTATTACAGTACCATGACTGTAGTAAGCAAATTTCCAAAAGCAGGTGATTTAGACACTGTTTTATCCATGACACCGCGTGAAATAAAATTAACTTTGATGGCACGTTGTACCAAAATGTCAATATAGGTCCTGCAAATAGTGTTCCGTAGCAATACTCCTATTTTTTAGTGTCAGCTAAAGTGTTTAATGAAAACTAATTACCCATTCTCAGTATGAAGCATCGATGGAGTTGGCGGTGGAATCACACTTGGGTTGCAGCACTCCTCACATCTCAGCCAAAATTCACACAGCCAAGGGTGTTGGCTACCTGTAAGGCAGTGATTTCATCAGTTCCAATTGTCTCCTTTCTACAGACATGGAAACAAATCAGAGCATCAACCTACACACCTCTTGAGAAAGCTGCATCTCCACAAACTAAGCAAATTCAAGAAATTGCATCTCCACAGTATTTTGTTTTGAAAATGTTAAACTGTAACTATGAAAAATAAGGAATCTTTACCATTCATTTGAACAGGAATATTTGAGTATTCATATGCTCCTGGCATATATTGATAAAACAGATCCTCAGTTCTTTTCTGTCAGGACAGCAATAAATATTCCACAATGTTTATAAAATTTGACTCACAAAGTCATCAAACCTGTATGACAAAGCACAAAATCTCTCAAATTTTGTTGCTTTATGTTGAAACAGCATCTCAGAGCCCTTGATAACAATAAATGTTTATTACATGTAGTAGTTTAATAACACAAACTGCAGCATTCCTTTCTATTTTGTGGGTTGCCATATACAAAGACTGTATCTTACATGCCAAATGAAGCAATAAAACATTATTCTCATTTAAACACTACAGAAAGTTACAGCACAGCCTGGCTAAATAATTTTCTAGGAAGAGCTTAGGTTTGGGAGTGGAAGAAAAATTTCCTACTATAAACAGTACTTAGCACTTAAGAAGTGCTTTGCATTTCCACAAGGCTCCTCAAAAAAAGTACGTAAAGGATTGTGAGCATGATACAAGTAAGGTCACTGAAATGGGCATCTTTCTCTAAGATTCAAAAAGAATCAGAATACACTCCAACAGTTTCTGTTTCAGAGCAAACCAAAAGCCATAGCTGCCCCATGGCTCAAAAGTAAAATGGTAGATGAAACAATTTTATTTTCCTATCAATGCCTGACTGAAAATATTCCATATTAATGCAACATTAATGAGTATAAAACAAAATGTAAGTAAAGAAATACTGTATAGCCAGACAGCTAACATCACTGACCTCACAAGAAATAAGTTATCAACTGAAGTTCAGGTCCAGAAGGTAGGGATCTCCACAGTGAGGGGAGGATCAAGAGGGAACAAGGGATAATGACTTTAAACTGACAGAGGACAGGTTTAGGTTGAATAGTAGGAAGAAATTCTTCCCTGTGAAGGTGATGAGGCACAAGCACAGGTTGCCCAGAGAAGCTGTAGCTGCCCCATCCCTGGAAGTTTTCAAAGCCAAGCTGGATAGGGCTCTGAGCAATCTGGTCTGGTGAAAGGTAGCCCCGCCCATGGCAGGGGGTTAGAATCTTCAAGGATCCAGCTGTTGTAGTCAAGACCACCATTGCACTCAGAGTGCTTCAATAAAAACCTCAGAGGGCTTCAAGTATCAGCACCATGTTATCTAGAAGTCTTTCATACCTTTTCCATGTAGCATCCCATGGGCAGCTCCACACAGCTCTGGCTCTTTCCCTCCTTCTCTCTTCCTTCTGCAGCTCCAGCTTGCCCGTTCCAGTCCCTAGCATGGCCACATAACCCTGTCTGTCCCCCGTACATCATCTTATGCTTTCCATCCCTCACTCAGCCTCCTGTCCCTTCCCCCTCACAGCACAGCCAGCAGACACCAATTAACCCTCTACCAACTGACTCACTCTTTATCACACCCATGGCTGTGAGGACAAGGCTGTTCCCACTCTGGTAATTAACACAGCTGCAATGTCTCAGAAGCAGGATTGCCTTTAGCACTGTCTCAGTCTTCTCACACCCATCCAACCCAAACCATTCCATGATTCGATGATATGAATTTCAGGGGAACCTGTTGAATGGGCTCTGGATGAAGCCATAACAGAGAGGATAATGGTATGTGAAGGAACCTTGATTTCATTACTCCCTTCTCTATTTTATCACTGATTGTTCTTTTCCTCTTTTCTTCAGTATTTTTTCAGTTATGGTCCAATTTTATTATTATTCATAAATTTTAACATTCTACAAAAAAGGATATTTACCTAGTTCTACCCATCAATGAGTGAATTGATGCATGTATTGGGAAAGGTTGTGAAAAAAATTTCATAATTAACCCATGTAAATGTTACGCCTTTTCAGAATTCTTTCATCCTACTGGGTGGATCTCAAGACAGTGTGGAATCCTATTCCAAAAATCTCTAAATTAAGGATCAGTAAGAAGGAAGCACAGGACTTTATCCCCATCAGGTTATTTTTCTAGAGGTGTTCTATTTATGTCCTACACGACTCCCTCCCAGTAGGAAAGCAGAAAGATAAATAACTCATAATTACTATGTTATCTGGTTGAAATTGCATTTTTAACATCGTGTTTAAATTCGCATTGAAACTTTAAAACTCTGTCTCATATTCAAAAACACTGGAAAATTCAGAATTATTACCAGCCCACTCAGCTCTGTCAAAACAATTTGATTGTGCAGACTTCCAGACTAGTTCACCCGTTTCTTGGTACAACAGCACTCTCAGGGAACACGCAGCTGTCACTTAGAAGTGTTTCCCAAAGTTTTGTCTATACAGATTACCTCCTCCTGAGACATGCAAGTGCCCCTGGTGTTAAAGTTCAAACCCTTCGGAAAGCCATGCTTGGCGGAGCGATACACAAGCCTCCCAGAAGAACTGAACCTTTGGTGTGAGGTTCTACTAAAGAAAAACACAGGTCCAGAGAGAACAACCCACATAGTCCCTCTGCTCCTTCAAGCTGCCAGAGGCACAGGATTCAAATGTCCTCAAGAGCCTTCCTCCCTTACATATATTCAGATAAGTTTATCATAAACAGTTCCACAGAAGTACACCTCAGACTCTATATTAGAAAAAAAAATACTGCTGGAACAAAGAATTCCCTCATGGACATCCAGCTGGCCCCTGAGTTTCCAAATGTTGAGTGGCAACAGAAACTCATCTGACTCCCAGTAGTACTTGACTGGTTTGCTAGCAAGATTCAATAACTCATCCACGACATAGACATTGTCCTGCAAACAATGTATTTCCATATTAAAAATCATTAAGTATCATTATTCCAGTGCATGGGTCTCAAAAAATTGATCCTTCAAGAAAGTCAATACTATATCTGAGTGGTGACCTCTACCTACTAATCTTGTCCCAAACACAGAAAGTAGTCTGTAATTTGTATAGTCCCTGGAATGCTATGATTCAGTTTTACAATTTAGGCCCTATTCTAAAAAATTATATGGGGAGTAGGAGAAGTTAAAAAGCTGGAATAGTGATGACTATAAATCATCTTTTTGCCCAAATTAAAACCAAATCTCTGCCGTAAGGGTTAAGTGCAGTCTGTTTACCTCATTCAGACAACATCTAGTCTGCAGTGACCATTCCTTGGGAAATTAGGGATTCCCTCACATCTGCAACAAATTACATGGAGCAGTACAGCTCATCCTTAAAGTTCATTTGATAGTGATTGTAATACATGCCTTAGGTTAGGATGGAGTGCTTAACTCAATCACTTGATTATATGAAGAATTTCAAATGCTGCAGAAGCCAGGCTGCATATGGAAGTTCTGGGATTGAGGACAACTCACCTGGAAATCAAGGCCGTTATCGTTCATATCCTACCACAGGCAGACCACATTCATAGGGAGAACACTACTATCTAATGGAGAAAGAAACATGCAATAGACTAGAAGGAGTTTTCTATTAGAGCTGTCCAGGAACAGATGGTTCCAGCATCTGCTATTGTCTCTCCTTATCCTGGGTAATTTATTTATTTTTTAAAATGTGGTTCGGCCTTAAGTTCAGTCAAAGTTCATCTGGCATCCACATCAGTTTACATCTTTATCCAAAGATCTTCTTTGTTCATGCATCTTACAGTCAAATGAAAGAAATTACTCACACATTGCCACCTGTGTGTGAACCTACCACCTACTTAGATTTATTTCTCACTAAAGTTAATGGACTCTTTACCTCAAGGTTTGAAGAATTTAGACAGTCCAATCTGTCTTTGAAGACCACATTCCTGGCAGAATAGTATCAGGCTGCAGAACCAGGGAGTCCCAAAACCTTATGGTTTCACAGCACTCCGTGCAGCTGAAGCAGCTTTATGGCCACATCCTAAGTTACGGCCAAACGAGTGCTGGCATTCCCTTTTAATTACTGTGAACCTAAGGATGGTTTTTGGTTAAAGGTTCCCTTGTACATAATCTAAGATCCATATGCTCGAAATTTGCAGTGCATCACAGGAGTGTGAGGTGGGGCAAGCAGGCCAAACTGAGTGACTTCAGCGATGGATTCCAGAAGAACACCTGTTGTAAGAACTAGCCTTTTACAAAATCATCTGCTTCCAAGAGCTTTTTCCTCACCTAACTGGACTCAGGCTACAGCTTTAATCCTCTTCAGACTGATCAGTGTTTCCCTCCTGTGCCAGGGCCCTGGGTAGCTGTGAGAACAACACTGCACCAAAGAGAAACTGTAGTAGAGCTGAACTCCTTACTTTCCAAAAGATTAATTATGATACTGAACTAGAGACATCTTTCTGACAGCTGGATCACACATATGAATTGGACACATGCTATTCCAGAAAAATATGTGGCAAGGTTGCTGACCCCACCGTTATTTTCCATCTGTGTGAGAAAAGTTCTTTTTATTGTTTGTAAAGTAGCCTCAAGTTAAGGTAGCATATGTGCCTGATATGTATCAATGCTGTACACGGTGCCTTAGCATGTATTATACAAAAGCTACTGTGGAGAACTTCTCCAAGCTTCCATATCATATAGGAATTGGCTCACGCTGATCTATGGAACAAAAGAAAATGCACATGCACTGCATCAACACAGGGAAAACTGGTGGGATCCTGTCTGACATCCCAGTCATTGGGCAGCTCACAGCAGAGCCCCATGACCATTTACTTTTAACACTGCCAGGGAAAAATTTCCATCCCCGCACTCAGCAGGCTACAAAGAATACCAGGCATAAATATTTGAATCCATTATTTCGTTCTGGCAGGCACAGTATCACTTATTCAGAAAGACATTTATTACTTTGGTAAGTATTACAAGCATTTCAGAGTTCCCCTGTTGGCATCTTAAGCAAATTGTTCCTACAGCAAGTTATGGATACTTCAAACACTGGAGCAAGGCACAGCATACACGTGGCTTGTAAACTGCAGTATGGAGTGGGATTACCACAGTCCCTGGCAGGAAAGGAAGATTTTTCCCACAGCAGCTTCCTTTGTCTCTTTGTAACACACATAAATAGAGACTCGCAGTTGAGGTGAATTACAGCAGGTAGTGAAAGTATGCAGGCTGTAGGCAAGAGGGCCTCTTGAGTCTTCATTGCCTCACAAAATGCTTTGCTTTATCCGCCTCCTAGTTAGACCAGCCCTCATTGCAAAACTGAGCACACGTAATTGAAGGTTTGTGTTAGCAGCTGATGTGATGTGCTAAAACAATCCGCAGGTCTTAATCCCCGATGAGCCAATCAAGTGGAGTTAACATCAGGCCAATACTGCTTTTGTACACAGATGGAAATCAGGGTTTTTTGAAGTCTTGTGTAGAGAGGAGACCCATTAGTTTACAGACTCAAATGGTCCAGGTGGCTTCAGCGAGGTTAGAAGATTTCTAAGAGCCACGGGGAAATCCGTGGTAAAGACATACCCTAAAAACCTTTCTGTGACTGTCTGGGTACCTATTTTCCCATAAAAAATATCCTAACAAGTCCTGTTCATTCATGCCACACCAGCTTTCACACCTTGTATTTGCAGTATGCAAAGACAAGCAACATGTTATTCTCAACCCCATGAAATGATGTGGGCTATAGTATAGGGTGGGGAGAACCAACCAGAAATGTTTTGACCGACTGAAAAAATTCTGTTACATCACTAACAGAAATATAAGCAAAAACATAATGGTTTTATAAACTTCTGACTAACCACAAGACACTTTAATGAAACCATTCCAACAGTTTTCCTTCTTCGTGACCAGTGGAGCTGCTACAGCGAGTGGACTTGTGGAGTTCACAGCTGTGGGGAACTCCTGCCATTTAGACTGTCCCAGAGTCAGAGTTTCCTGATATTTCAGTTCTCTGCCCTAAAGCCACAGGAACCCCAGCCCCAGAGATGCAGCCCAGAGCCAGAAAAAACTCTCAAGTTCACTTCTAATGCAACTCTCAGGACAGTTGGGCTTTCACCCAAAAAAAGCCAGAAGCACAGGAGCCCAGACTGCCAAACCTTGAAGCTCCTGCCCAAGTCCTCATTCCAAATTTCCAGATTCCTGTGTCTCTGTCCATCTAGCTGACAGAAAACAGGGAGATGGCAACTTGAAGTTTCAGAAGCTGCAGCTGAGGCAGAAGCCTCAGAGCTTGGGCTCTCAAGCTTGGTGTTGTTTCAAAGTAATTTAAACAAACTACGTGACCTTTAGAAAGATTTTCTGCTTTCCTCTCTAAATGAAACATTAAAAATTTCAAATTAAATGTGCTTTTTTTTTAAAATAATTGAATCTGGAAATGGAACTCTACTTCTGAGCATCTACAGCACAGAATCCATGACCAAGTGTTTCTTACTGGTCTGTGATAGAGTAATCCCAATAAGACCACAGAATTTTAGGATATTTTAAGTTGGAAGGGACCCATAAGGATCATCAAGCCCAAATCCCTGCTCTTCACAGAACTACCTAGACTGAGAAGGAACCACTGGCTTCACAACACATCCTACAGTTTATTCAAGGACTCAGTGAACAGTGTAATGGTAATGAGATAGGGAGAGATTTCATCCTCAAGTAAGTGGTTCTGAAAAACAGAAAAGAAAAGCTTTTTTTTTCTCTTTACAAAATAAATGTGTTTCAGAAGTTCAACTCAAATTCCAGCTAAAATAAGAGCAGAGTCACCCTTCCAAGGACTTAAGTCCCCCTGCTTTAAGGGGGATACACACTTTTTTGATACACATGGGTGATGCTCCCCTACTAATGCCTGAAATACCGTAATTTCTCATAATATCATAATTTCATAATATCTTAATTTCCAAGCCTGCTCCAACATTGCAATATTCATTCTCATGGCATGCCAGGTATTTGCCACCAGTGTGGAAGGTTGGAATCTAGCCCTGATGAAGACACATCTCGCACCACATGGGCTTAGCTTTTCACAAGTTCGGTGACCACGTGGAAAGTCTCCCTGTGAATCACAAGAATATGTAAATCTGTGATATCAAACAACATCTGTTGGTAGTTTAGGGATAATCTGATGGTACCATTTGCTTCTATCAAACCTGGTGCCATGAAATCACTTTGCCCAGCTTCTGCTCCTATCTGCAAACTCCTGTGCTAACTGTATTTCCCAAAGCTGCTACACATAATTCCACATGTCCTCTTTTGTTCAGACTGCTGGGGAGTCCATGGATCTAGAATCATAGAAACATGAAGGTCGGAAAAGGCCTCCAAGATCACCATGCCCAACCTTTGACTGAGCACCACCATGCCAACTAAACCACCGTACTAAATGCTACATCCAGTTCTTTTTGAACACTCCACAGACAGTGATTTCACCCCTCCCTGGACAGTCTGTTACAATGCTTTAACCATCCTTTCTGAAGATGAAAAAATTCTCCCTGATGCCCAACAGGTCTTCAAACCTGAAAGCAAGTTTCTTGGTGCAGCTGAATTCCCTTGCAATATATGTATAACATAAAATAGTTTGAGAAACAGTAAGTTCAAGTGCCTGCCACAATCAGCCTCACACTCTGACACGTTCAATCCACACAATACAGGTACCCAAGGACGTACCATTAGATACATAATAAAACCAATTAATTAAAGCAATGGTGTAACTAAGCACAGTCTATTTATCTCCCAGGAAAAAACTAGAAGAAAACCTAGCTACACTCAAACAGCGTGGCAGAAACAGCTTCCCTTTTTAAAACTTTCTAACCCTTTCACACATAATTGCACTGTAACCCAAAAAGTCTTACTTATATCCTACAAGGGTCTCATCTACATCTGAAGAAATAACACAATTTATTCAGCTCGCTTATGGCATCACCACGTTTAATTATTTCTAGTAATGAGCTTCATGTGACAGAATCCAGGTTGCCTTAAAAAACTGACATGCTTATTATCTATATTTCCCATGTGTATGTTTTTACTGTGTAACTATTCCCTTACCTGTTTATCAGAGGCTGGAAGTCACCTGAAGTCAACACTGTGAACTAACACTGATCTTAACTTTCCATTATTAAAATTAAAATAAAATTCTGTATCAACCAAGAGAAATACTTCATTAGAAAAGAAGCCAACTTGTACTTTTGAAGAGTGGAAAGGAACATTAGATTGCATCAGGTCTTCTTGCACAAAACCCCAAGAATCAGCAATTTCTATTCAGAGGTTTTAAAGAACATTCAACCTTCTTCAAGTCTTGCTTATACATCTTCACATCACCCCATCACTATAGAGCTTGAAGTTTTGAGCACTTTATATAAGGTCAACAGTACACTCCACAGAATCTCTGGGAAATGTCTCCTTCACACATCCATGTAAAATTTCTGTGTAGAAACAGCTGTTCAAACTGTCAGTTCTTTCTTAGTTTGGCAGCTTGATCTAAAGCCCATTTTGGGAAATCCACACAATACAGGTAATTAATTTCTCCATCTAATTAATACACCTCAAACTCACCTCCTCTAAGAACTGGTACAGATACTTAATGCCCACACAGGGAAAGAGACACGCAGACCTCCTGCTCTGTCCTTAGGCCACTACAGTTCTGCCAGTGTAACCCCCTGTGAGAGATGTGCTTGGGAATAAAAGTGACTTTATTATGACACTGTTATTCTGCTGTACAACAGAATCACTTTCATTTCAGAATATTCTATGCAGAGTAGATTTCCAGAGTAATGGAAAGGGCAGAGCTGCTGTAGAACTGCACTGCTACAGTTCTGCCATGTCAAGTTGCTCATGGAACCAGCTTGTGTATTGCAAAGCAGAACTCTTCTCTAAAACTACAAAGCAAGGATGCTGTATCACAGGAACACACCCTTATTTCACTCACAAACATGAGGGATGAAGCCCAAGCTGTGCCACAGGCCTTCCTTACTCATGTGGAAGTGGCTCAAGCCTTGGCTGGGAAAACCTTCAGTCAAATGAGAGTCAGTGGCAAGACAAGGAGTAGTCATGAGTTGCCTTCAAAAATGCCCTTGAAGGGAGAGGAAAGCGTCTTTGTGTCTGCTCAGTAATCTGCCTGATGTGCTGTTTATCCATGTTAAACTCCTGCTTAGTTCAGTGCGGCTGTTAAGGAGCTCAAGTGTAAATATGGAGAGACTCGCTTTGTTTGGTGATAAACAGGAACAGGGCCTAGTCAGTTTCGAGACACTAGTGCATGTAAGGAATTTAATGCAGTACCTCTTTCCCTTTCTCCCTCCTAAGGGGGCTCTTTGGGTACATCCCAATTCTTCCTCAATTTCTGGGATGAGCTGCCATCCCCTGGTAAACACACCTCTGACTTTGGCTATACAGCTGTCCTTCGACCCCAAGTCAGTGGCTGTAGCTGCACCTGCACCTCAGCCACCTCTGAGGCCTTACCCTGGGCTTCCATCTTCTTCTTCCATTTCGCCCTTGTTGGCCTTCCCTGTCTGGATGGCTCCTGGCCTCACAGGTGTTCTTGCCACCAGGCACTTGGATCTTCCTGCTCTTCCAACATACACGTCTCCCGTTCTCGGCTCACCGGGAGGACGCTCACCCCTCCACATGCCACTCCCTCACACCTTTGGCGATGGCCGCCGTGCCGCCTCCACCAACAGGTTGTACCTCGGTCATCCCGCCCACACACATCAAGGGTCTGCCAGCCCGCGGCACCTTCGGGGCAGCCACGGTGCCGAAGCCCCGATGGAAAAAGCCACCGGGGGCTGAGGGCGGCTCCTGCCGTCGACGCCCGCCCCGCGCTTGGCCCCACGCCTCTGGAACTTTCCGTGGCGTTGGGGATGAGCTGTGGGGGCAATGGGCGGGCGAGCAGACCCCGAGCCGAACGCCGAGGGAGCCCCGCTCGGCCGTCGGGGGCGCGGGACCCACCTGCGGCGCTCGCCTTCCGCCGGGCACCGCCGCGATCCCACGGGCTCCCGCCGAGACAGGGGAGCGGGAAGCCGCCCGCCCCCTCCCTCTCTCCGCCGGCCCTCCGGGAGGCCCGGCTGCCGCTCCCCCGGGGGAAAGGGGGCAGCCGGACCCCCCGGCGGGGGGAATCTCCTCGGGGCGGGGCCCGCCGCCGCTCCCTCCCGCCGGGCGCGGCCCCCGCGCCGCTCCCGCTTCCCGGCGGGCCCCCACGGGCGGCACGCGCGGCCGGTGGATGCCGCCGGGTGACGTGCAGGGCGCGCGGTGGCAGCACCTCCCCGCGCGCCGCTTAAAAAGAAGAAGAAAAGAGGGAGCGAAACATGAGAGCCCGGACGAGCCGCAGCCGCCGCCGCCGGCAGCAGCAGCAGCAGCGGAGGGGGCATCGCCCGGCCCGGCCGCCGCCGCAGTCCCGCCGCGGGGACACCCTTCCTATGGGACGACAAGTGAAGGGCTGCTGCCGCCGCCCGCTGCCCGGCCCGCCCCGAGCCTCGGCGCTTCGGCGCGGCAGCGGCAGCTGCTAAAACCTGTGCCGCTCGCACAACTTCGGCTTCGAGCATCCTCCCGCCGGCGCTCGGGGGCTCGGTCCCCCCCGTTCCTGCCTCTTCGCGTCCGCCTTTTTGGAAGAAGCGGGGGTGGCCGAGGTGCTGTTACTCCGTCGGCGCTTTAACCGCTACTGTTATTATTCTCCTCCAGACTTTCCCCTTCTGGGGGAGGGAGGTGGTTTCCTGATCTGAAGTGCAAAGAAAAGTCAGTGGGATTCCCCTCCTTCCTTCTCCCCCCACCCACCCCCCCACCCCCGGTTTGGGTGCATTCACACGCTCCCTCAGGCATGATGCTCAAGATGCTGCCGTTTAAGCTGCTGCTGGTGGCCGTGGTTCTGTGCTTCTTCGAAGGGGATGCCAAGTTTGGGGAAAGCGGCGCCCGGAGGAGAAGGTGCCTCAACGGGACCCCGCCGCGGCGGCTGAAGAAGCGGGACCGGCGGGTGCTGTCCCCGGAGGCCCCGGGCGGCGGGGAGGCGATGTGCCGCGGCCTCTACCCCCGCCTGTCCTGCTGCTCCCGCTCCGAGGCGCAGGGGCTGCCCCGCGCCGAGGCCAAGGTAGGCACCACCTGGGGCTGCGCCGTGCTTTGGGGGAGGTTTTCGGTGTTGCGTTTGAGTCTTTTTATTTTTATTTTTGCGCCGAGCCGCGCACCGGCCGCGAACCTGCCGCGTTCCCACGCGGGTGGGGGCGATGCCGCGGCGGGGGGCGGCCGCTCCCGCCCGGGCGGCGAGGGCGCGGCGGGAGCGGGATCCGGGTGCGGGTCTGGCTCTGCCTCGGGAGGCGCGGGGAGCCGGCGCAGGTCCGCGCCCGGAGGGGACACGGGCGCCCCGCGGGGGGAGCGCTGTGCCGGCTCTACCGCCGGCTCTGCCTCCGAGTTACTTTTTGTCCGCAGCACCCGAGTTTCTGGCGGCGGCCCCGGCGCCGGTCCCGTCCCCGTGCAGCGGGGCCGGGCCGCCCGCAGGTACCGCCGGTGCCCGGGCGCGGCTGCGGAGAAGGGCGGAGGAGCCGGGCGGGCTCCCGGCAGCGGAGGGGCTGCGCGCTCGCCCGGCGGTGCCATCCGGCTTGGGCTTTTCCTGGGGTGAAAAATCGTGTCCGCTTTGCTCCACATGCTTACTTCTGGAGGGGGTTTGGATAGTGGCTCGATGCCGGTATACCAACACTCCGTGATCTCCGGCCGCCTCGGGGCCCGTGTGTTACGGTTCCGTGTATCAGCGCCGAAAGCCTCCCGAAGTGTCCGCCGTGGAACCCCGGCCTGCCGGCTCTCGCCCAGGGCCGGTGTCTCACCAGGTGCCGTGAGGTACTCTCCCTTTCCACATTACCTGGCAGCCTCTCTGCCCAATTTCTAGCTGCGGTCATGTGAAGGGAAGCACCTCCTCTGCCCACCGATTTCTTAAAATTGTCAAGTTCTCTGCATCCTTTAGCAAGTTAAATTACGCTTATCAGCCTGTTGCTTTGATTTTCAAACGCGTGGGTACCTAACCAGGCAGGACCGTGTTTGATAAGCTGTGCTGGCCAGTGCTGCATCCGGGGGTACGCACAGGGAGGGAAGCTGCTGAATAATGACATTAAGAATCACTGCACATTAAATAAACAATCAGGTGTTGGTTTTTTTAAAAATTATAATTACTTTAATTACTTTTTTCCTTTTTTTTTAACATTTCATCCTCCTTTAAGTTTAATTAAGAATTCCTCAGTTACAACTCTGTAGTTGTCAAGGTCTGAGAGACTCTTGGAAAACTTGTGTTTCAGTCTCGCTGGCCCAAGCATAATAAAAAAAAATACCCAGCCTGAATCGAATTTTTATGCTCAGTTCACGGTAGATTTCACTCCATTCTCATGTAAACAGCTTCTACGAATCAACATATGTGTCTGGGTGGTATCTCTCACTTTGTTTTGTAACAAAAAGCCATATTGCATCATTTAATTTGCTCAAGTCATGCAAATAGGAAAAAATCAATAGGACAAAAAGGGGTCGACTTATCCTCCTCCCCACTAAACTGCTGCCCACACACAGAGTCCTGTTGCTTATGGCAAAAGAATAACAACAACACCATTGTGTTTGTTAGTTGGTTCACTAATGGGTGAAACTGGAGAACATCATTCTCCTTCAGTCCCCAGCTCTGTCCAAATGTTCATGCCTTTTGAGGGAGCATTTGTCCTACCCCCTCTATTCCCAGATGATTGAGAACTGTCTTACTGCAGGTTTTCAGCTGCAGATCTCTCTTTATTCATACCATATGCAGCAGCAGTTTGAGATTCAAGGCAGATATATTTCTTCATGTTGTCTAGAGACAGTGTCATTAGGCTCCTGTGTGATGATTGAATTAAACTATAACCACACACAGATAACCTGAAAAATCTGGCTGGGAAAAGAAAAAAAAGGGAAAAAAAAAAGAAAAAAAAAGGTCTGGGAAATATGTCCTTATTTCACCCTGTTTGCAATGTCCCGGTGGCATATATGCTACTGAGATTATTCAGTGCTTGGAGACCCTTGTGGTAATTGGTTGAATGCAATAAAGTGGAAGTTCAATTTTGGTTAGTTTTCCATCCCCAGGCAGTTGAAGTGTTTATTCTCTTCTTACTATTACTTTAAAAGATCTTTTAATTCCTTTTCAATGTGTTTTTTTCCTACTGACATTACTAAAAACCTGATGTGGATGTGATGTGGATGTGCCACAGTACCTATTTCTGAGCTGTTGAACCCGTTTTGTATTTTCTTTAAAATATAAATTACATTTTTAAGGAATGTTATTTTAAAGATTAATTTTTATGAAACTCACAAATCTGCTTTATCATATCTGATAAACATATATGTTTTAAAAAATATGTCAAAATATATGTCATTTATACTTGACAGAATGGGGTGGTCATTCTGTAAAAGACATGGCAATGTATTATGATACACATTTGAATGTAACTTTTCTAAAAGCACATTTTTTAAACTGTATTCTACTACAGTTCCCAAAACAGCTCTTTTAAACTCCATCATCTGCTTACATGATGGAATGGCCATGCCATTAGCAGAAATGTGAGCACTGCCATCTTTAAAAAAAACGAAAAAAAACAATTAATTGACAATGCTCAGTAGACATTCTAGTAAGAGCTTCTTGGTTAAGATGCTGGGTCTGTAGGAATTTTTCACCAAATTATTGATCTGTGCTTATAAATGAAAACACTACCTGCAGTTTTGGGAACAATAATGGAGCTACGGAAAGAACAGTTACAACATTGCACTGGCTCAAGTAAAATATCTGCGTCCTGCTGTTGACATTTAACTCTTTGATTCTTCTGGCAATATCCCCTTGTTTATGAAGGGCTACTACATCCCAGCCAAACATTGTAATATCAATTTTTCTAGAAGTTTGCTTACAGCCTGACAGGGAAAGAAGTCCTCTCTACCTTGGATGGTCTCACAGCCAAGGCTGTCAAGGAATGGGTGAAAAGTAATTGTTTTCAAGTGTGCCCTTTTACAATCATTTGTTTGCTCTGGCTCTTTCATGAACAAAGGCTATTGTTGAACACATCCAACTAAACAAATAACTCATCTTGGGGTCCCTTTAACAGCTGCCTTAGTACAATGATCTATTTAAATATTACCCCAAAATTGAAACTGAACTCTTTAATGACATAATCCAGCACTATAATACAGAAGAGGCATATGTTCAACTCAACAGCTGAACAATCTCGTCAGCACATGATTTTTAGACATAAATGCTTGTATATCAAATATGGCTTAATGCAATGACTTATTTCACTGTTTTTTTCCTTTTGTTAGCATCAAAATTCTACTGCCTTTCTCTGACTAGATATGACACAGTACACAAAGCAGATGACAATATTACTTGTAAAGAATTTCTGGCTATTGTGTCATCTTCTGTTTCTTCTTCTTTGCTCTCTTCCTTCTGTTGATAAACCAATTTGGTATGCTGTGCTTTCCTGTACATTCCAGGATTTATCTTACCTTTAGTCTACCTGGTTTACTTTCATGTGGCTAGAGATTAAAGGATGATCTTACAGATGTTGTAAATTAGTCAGCAGCAGGCATAATCATTATTAGGCATGTTGCAATAAATGTTTGGAAGTTTTACATATTTTCCAGAGCACAGTTAGTTTAAGCCACTGCAGTTTGATGGTTTCACATACGACTTTAAAAACTGAAGCAGGAAATTAGTTTACATTTCTTCAAAAGACCAAAGCCATTGTCAACTTTGAGGTCATTTTTCAAAGTAGACATCCAACAGAAAAAGCTTCATTTAAATAAGTATTTCAGAATCTGCTTAGAACTGGTTTAGTATACTCCAGGATAAATACATTATCGATTTACTGAAACTCAGAATAGAGACTTGTCCTATCTCCAAGCCAGTACAGTTACACATCAGACCTCACACAGAGCAAATGTTACCACCCTATTTTGCTTGAGCATTCTAAAAGTTAAGTAACATTGTACTTGATTTTCAGATAATTGATTGACTCTCATGCCTTAATCTTCCGATTAGCTATTATATGACCAAGATTCATTCCAGAAATTACATGAGGGGGTGAATTCCTGTGGTTAATTCCTGGATAGCAGCTGCTCAGGGGGATTAGGATCCTTTTGTCTTAACTTTGAGGACTAAAATGTTGGAAAGCCTCTATCACCAGGCAACGTCAATTACGTTTTCCACAAGAAACAGTAAATTAGCTTTGCCATCCTGTAATTTATTTCTCCCCCTCCCTGTTCACAATGTGTTCTGGAGTCTTCCAGTAGAAGTACAGTTTTCTATCTGCATCTCTGTGGAGTTAATTCAATAAACACGCTGAATATTTACTTAGTAATACCTTGTGTTTACTTGTACTTCTAAACACACCATCACACTGTTACCACAAAAAAGCCCGAGATGAACTCCCTGATGAAAACTTCTGAGACTTCTGCAAACCAGGTGGTACTACTGCATGTAGGCGAGTACTTTGAAGGGTCTGTACTCACAGTCCTTTGATGGAAGCACCAAAATGGGTCATTTCACCCTTACTTCAAGAGAAAAGTGACATGATGTTCTTAAAAAGTAGCATTTATAGATATGCTCGTGGTTTTGCTCATCCCCTATTGGCTTCAGTCTTTGTCCTGTTTGGCAGCCAGTGACCTGATTGAATTATCCAGGCTCCTTCCCTGTATCAGAATCCCAACATCCCTTAGAAAGTCCAGCTGGTGCAGAATATTGCCTCAGCAGCATGGGCTGCTGCAAGCATGTCAAGTCTCTTCTCTACTACCTGGACTGCAATCCTAGGCAGTATTCAACTTCAGCATTTTCGTTGTTACCTATTTTGGTTATCATTTATAGTAGTTACCATTATATTTTTATATCCTGTCTTCAAGATTTACCATGTCTAGAACAACATCAGAAACTCAAGAAAGAGGACTAAGGTTAAGAATTCTACTGCTATGGCCCAAATGGGCAATCTAGCAAAAGGAATCTAAACTTCTTCAGGAGAGAAGATCCTGTGGCCATGGAAAAAATTCCCGAAAGAATTCAGGACTAATGCAAATCTTTTGCCATACATGCAACATGCAATTAGTTGATTACTTAAAACTTTAAAAAAATAAAGACAAGCCCTTTTCAAAATATGTGAGACAATGATATCCTCAAGAGAGGTTTGAAGAGAGACAATAAACTCTATGTGGCAGATGTTAATCTCATTACTTGCCTGCAGGTGCTATGAAGCTTAGGATAGTTTGACAGCAGATAGTCTGAAGAACAGAACATTTAATGCATTTAGTGATCCTGGCAAACCTGGAGGAATTATTTTTTAAACCAATGGCAGCACATCCAGAATAATGGCAGAAGCCAAATGGTGTTCTTCTAATCAGTGGTCCAACTTCCAGCACTAAGCTTTAGTGCACATTTCAGATAGTCTTTTGACAATATATGTATGGTAAGACTAAATTTTCCTGGATAGAGTTTGCCTTCTAAATTAAGGTTGTTTTAAATAGGATGTTGCTTAAATGTATGGGCCATATATTGTGTAATATTTTGAATACATATCTGTTTTAAACAATTGAAAGTGCATTTCTCTCAAGCATTTGAGGTCTATGTAATTACGCCCTGTAAATAAAAAAGCTGAGTTCAGACCTGTGTTATCAAAGTAAAGCATCCTAGAAGAGTGCTGACCTGTGAGACAGCAGACTCAAGCATATCCAGTGTTCCTGCACTAAATAACTTATTTATCAAAAGTAACTTAGATCATTCCCTTTAATGTTACATGGCAAGGGAATGACATTGGAAAGTCCTTCAGTAAATCAGCTCAGAGATACAAACTATAGAAAGACTAGCAATATTTTCAAATGTGTGATTTGCAAATATTTACAAATTTCATACAATACATGTATTTACCACATCAATATTTCTTAACATTAAGGGTCTTACAGTCTCTGTTTATAACTCCATTATATAAATAGCAGAAAGAACCTGAGCTTTGTTTTTGCACTGGATGAGATTCAGACCCTCTCAATGGAGAGAACTCATTTCCCACTGCCCACCATTGGGATGAATGATCAAAACCCAATCCATGTGGTTTACAATAGATTAACAAAGTGCACTGCATTCAAAAGCTAATGAAGACAACTACGCTGTTTTCCATTATTTTTCATGATTTGATGACATTGTACTCCTTAGGCTCCTGTGTTTACTTCAACACATCATCAGTTGTGGTTTCGTGCCTCTTTATGTGCTATGCATACATAATATATGCTTTTTTTCAGGACAAAGTTACAGTTTCCCTATTGACACAAACAAGATATTACAAATTCTACTTTTGCCCTTATAATAGAAAAATATGTCTGAAAACATACAGGGTTTCCCACCTCCAAATAGTGTGCTTTAGAGAGAGCAAAAAGCAGAGCAGCATTTAAAGCATGAAAAATCCACGGCACCTGCTGAATTCCAGAGCAGTCATTTCAGCAGCCAGGCTGTGATGTCCTTTTTTACAAATACCTAGACATGGTTTTCCTGGTGTGTTCTGATGGGAGAATTTTATTTTTTAGTCTTTAAACACTTGAGTAGTCCACCTTACAAGATAGGATTTTAGGTATTTCTTGTAAGAGAAGTGGGTAGGCCTGCTGCTGTAATTCCCTCATATAAATGATTCCTCTAGTTCAGAGACTGCCTATGTGATGGCAGGCATGGGTCCTTAAAATAACTTGAGTACTGTTACTCTTATCTGAGAAGCAAGCTCAGATAAAAAACCTTATAGAAGATTCTGTAAGAATCCTCTATAAGAAATCAGAGAAATTAAAATCTCACTGTACCAATGGCATATTGCACATTTCATAGTAATAACTTTTGCACCTCCGGAACAGTGACATGAAACTCAATGTATTGATAGTAACTGTATTGGTTCCACAAGCATTGTTTATGGTATTAGGCCACACAATCTTTCTTTGTCTTTCTCTGCAATCTTTCTAAGATGGGGACACAGGTCACAGGTTTACTTGTCTCTGGTTTATGGCTTGCAGGTCCTTTCTGTTACCAACAACACAGAATGTGCGAAGCTACTGGAGGAGATCAAGTGTGCACACTGCTCACCTCATGCTCAGAACCTATTCCACTCACCTGAGAAAGGGGAAACTCCTGAAAAAGAACTAATGCTTCCCTACCTGTGCAAAGACTATTGTAAAGAATTCTATTACACCTGCAGAGGTCACATACCAGGTAAAACTCATAACAAAATATGGGGCTAAAGGATGTCCTGATATGTTGATATTGCCTGAGCAGTTATAGATCCAGCTTTTAACCAGGAAAAATCCTCACTGATATCCAGGGGAATTTACCCAAGCAGGGACAGAATGTCTTCACAGCAGATCTTGTGTAGGGAGGTAAATACTTTGAGGGCTTTCTTGCCACCCTCTTGTTAAACTCACGATGAAACACACATGGTTTGATTGTTGTCAAAGGCACCTCAAACTATTACCTTTGCTGAAATATTAGTGTGTTCATTCTAATCATGCAGACAAGCACCTGGCCATCCAGAAGGCTATTCTAAATGATAGATTGCTTTAAAATGCAAGAAATAAAAGGTCCTGGCTGTTTGCTGTGGCCTCTAAAAGCTGATGAGTAAAGTGTTTTTTCTGGTTTTGTTACCCTAGAAACTGATGTTTTTTCCACAGAGTTTAGAGCCCATTGAAATCAAAGGGCCTTGTTTGATAGACTTCTGTGATCTTTGAATCACTTCCAGTGTGCTGTTAACAACCAAATTCTTAACTTACCCAACACTTCCTCAGTGTAGTCAGTGGAGTTAGCTGGACATAACCAAAAGCAGAGTTTGCCCTGTGTTGTCTGAGGCAGTCACCAAATGTGTGCTATCACTTGTAACTATATCAACAAAATAACCGCAGAAGATGGCTCTATTAGAAACACTGTCTTAGGACACTATTATGTTAAATAACATCTTTGGCATTCCCAATAGTAAATTATTTATATGTTTGAGACTGTCATTTTTAAACTATGCTTTTTTCCCTGTCCAAACACTACTTATAAACAATGCCACACAGGAGAAAATAATTAAATTGGTTAAGATTATTTTTTTTTTCTTTAAACTAGCAACACAGACTGGAAAAAAGGACTTGATAATGCGATGAAAAATGGATTTGTGAATAGTCACTTTTAACATATGAACACAGCTTTGTAATATAATATAAACATGTTTGAGTAAAGGGGATAGTTTAAGTGGATGGGATTTGGAGGACGGTTTTTCAATCGCATGTGTACAGTGTGTACTTGTTTTCTCTGAAACCCCAAGAGTGCAGGGATTTTTTTGCAGTGTTCTTTTATTGACTTGAGAAAACATTTTGAATTGACTTACTTTTTCCCTTAACTGTGGTTTAACATGTATCTCGACCCATTCAAATATGAAAATATTATTATTGTCTTTATAAACGAAGAGATGTTTCTAAGGCTTTCTTAAACCAGCTGTTTCTTGCTCTTTATCACATTCCCCAAAGCAAAGCAGAATAGATCATAGTTGCCAAGACTGCCTGCTGAAGAGCGATAACAGATTAGATATTCTAAATGTTTGGCCCATATAAGAAGTCAGCACAAAGACATTTTTGACATGAGTTTGTAGCTAGCACAAATGATTTTCATATTCTGCAGAGCGAGACTCTCAGAGTTGTTTTGTGAAATTCTGTGTTTATGAGGACACAATTTGTTTAATTGAAAAAAGTGAAAGAGGGAAAAGGGGGAAAGAAGGAGGAGGTGGAGGCAGGGAGACCGAGAAAGGGCTGAGCAGCACAGGAGCTACAGCCACAGGAACCTCACTCCTCAGATCAACATATGTGGTGACGAATGACAAATTTATTTTTCTACAAAGTTTGTGTATATGTAAAACTGCTGAAGTGCATCAAGATGTCAAGTGCTTTTTGTGACCACCCAGGTTGCCTTGAAAGATAACCAGATGAAAGCATAACTTTAGCACTGGGCAGAGAGCACTGTGCTTTGCAGGAAAAGAGCTTACATACTTCAGCATCAGTTAAAATAGGATTTTTCCTACATCAATCAGATGCTAATAATCGTTCTAAAGACTTGTCCTGAAAGTAGGTTGTACTAACAAAAACTCGTTGCATGCTTACATCCACCAACAGGATTAATTTGGTGAGTTGGCTGGTACTCGTGGTTATTGATACCTATTCTAGGATTTCCCGAAGGTATTCATTAAGATTCAGGTCCCTTTTTTTGAGAAGATGGCCTATAGGATTTTAATATAGTTTCATAGTCTTGTTCATTCTGAAATGTAAGTAATTAAAGTAACTTATTTGGGCATTCTGTTTTCCTTGTGAGACTTGTATATCCGAAATAATATTTATTGCAAAAGAAAGAAAAAAGTAGAAAATGTGGAAGCTATATTTTCAGCTTAGCCTGGAGGATTTTACAAAGACTTGAAAATTAGCAGGCCCCCAAACCCAAGGTCTCTGGTAATGATTCACTATGCATTTGTTAAAATGTCAAATAATTACTCTTCCTCCATTAGGGAGTGCTAATTGTTTCTGAATACCAGTACAATGGAGTTTAAGGAAATTGCTGACTGCAAAAATAATTTTATCCCTTAAGTCCTGTGAAAATGAGAAATATTATTAACATTTTAAGACAGCAAGCATATTTTCTGAGATTGAAATGTTAGCAATACCTATTAGCCAAGAAGGCGGAAAAATTATGTATCAGTTTATTTCATGAGTTAGCTTCAAAAATTCATTTATTGTTCTGTCTCCTGCAAAGATGAAAACTCTAGCAGATCCTTGGTTAACTCTTTTGAAGACAGCAGTTTTCCCACCAGTTATGACTCTATCAGGACTTCCATTGACTTCTTTAGGAATATTGAGAGAAAAAGTTCACCCTGTTCTTTATTCAAGCAGAATAATATCAGAAACTGTTAGGACTGTATGGATGAGCAGGAGGGTATAATGTTTCACACAGACTTTGAGAGTAGAGCTTCTCTGCTTCATTCCAGATAACTGTTCTGATTATTTCTCATCTAATCTTTACTGCAAGCCTCGGTTTAAGGAATTATTGATGGAGACACTGGAGTTAAGTGATTTCATTAAGTGTCTTCAGCCAATATGAATTTTAAGTTTTCCCTTTCCATAAGGGAAGACTGTCTAATATTTATTACTAATACAGCTAGTAAAGAAAGGCACAGCTGATTCTGCCTTTAGACATAAGCAGAAACTTGATCCATGCCATTGGAAGTGGCATATTCTAAGGAACAAACTTGTGCCACAGCCACGGTGCCATCCGAGGACGTGGGAGAGATTTTGAGCTATCTGGCCTCCATTATTTTCATCTGAACAAATGGGTTCCAGATGATTGTGGATGAATTCAGATCCAGGCCCAAATCTGAATCCAGACATTACTAGAACAGATGTCTGATAGGATTTTTTAAGCACTAAAGAGGGTGTTCGAAAACATTGGAATTCTAAGAAATTCTGCAACTCACAGAACACTTCCAGAAGTTCTGACATGGCTGATTTATAGTCACAGTCAACATAGTCAACCTGCAGAAAAATAGTAGTGGCTGGTAAATTTGCTATTGATAACAAGAGCATGAAGGGGATCAACCCTGGCCCTGCCTGTGTGCAGGAACCTGGAGTGTCTGAGCAGGTCAAGAGGGTCACCAGTCCCTTGAGAACCAGTTGGAAATGATGGAAGCTACCAGTGCACTTAGTACATTTTAAAACAATCTGTCTGAATTCATGTCTTTGGTTTTTACTGGCAGTTGAGAAGAGAGGAGAACATGGGGTTTTCGTGAACAAATTCACATCTAGCTGTCAAAGGTACAAATCAGAAAAAAAAAACAAAACCCAAAGGTAAAAGCTGCTTTGACACAATGTTGAACTGTATGCTCAAGGTCACAGCAGAAATAAAGCCGATGAGCCTGACTCCAGATGCCCTCAAAGGCAGTGCAGGTTTACTCAGATGAGTGGATGATACTCAATCCTGTGTACAATGCAAACAGGAGGGAGTGAATAGGATCTGGCCTTGCTGCAAAGACTGAGACGTGCTACCGTGGCACTGGAGTTGTGTGTCAAAGAGAAGAGACAAGGGGATGGGTAATCAGGGAATCCAGCAAAGTGGAATTTGGTGAAGGTAGGATAGGAAGGGAGATACAGTGTGAGGAACAACTGGCTGCAAATACAAGTGGAGAGAGGAGGTGGGGATCAGCTGGGAGCAGTTTTCCTTTGAAAAGGCTTTTAATCTTGCAATTTATTCCCACAGTGTTTTATAAAGGCGAACACAGAAAGCCTTCACTGTAGCTGCCTTAACTGAAAAGCCTGTCGTTGGATTCTTGTTTGCAAGACAGAAAGTTTAGCATAGAAATGCAAGCCTGTGCAAAATCTGACACTTAAACATGATGTTTAATCATCCTTTGTGATTTCAATTTTCTTTGTTAACACAGGCATTGCTCTGTCAACACGTACACAGCTGGTAGGAAATTTGTAATAATATGTATGAGTCTTTGAAAATAAATTAGTAAGTACAGGAATTCACACAGGACCAAGGGTTGCAGTCCCTATTACTTTTTTTTTTTTCTTTTCTCCAAACAATTCTAGTGCTTAGGGGCACTTGTCAGGGACCATTCTTCTGGACACTGTACAAACTGAACAAAATGGAAAACTGTACACTAAAGACCTTACAATCTAAGCATGAGAAAGAAGATAATAAATGGCTACAAGCAGATAGGAGAGTAGAAGCAAATGTTTCTCTAAATGTCCTCAGTGAAGCTGTTAGTATGTTAAATGGAGCATATATAACACATGGAGGGTTTTTTTTCTAAATTACTATGGTTTTTATAGAACAAAATAGCAAAATTCCACCCTTAATGCACAGGTGAAACTGTATTTACAGAGGTTACATTCCTTCCAATAATGCAACATTTTTCATAGTTTAATTCTAACTCCACTTTTTTACAAGCATTTGTAATGAAAGTGGTTCATAAGCCTTATCCTTTCTTAGAATCTGCTGACGGGTTTGCTAAACAGCAAAAGGCAACTGCAGTGCACCATCTACTTTAGTGCATGATAAAATATTTCATGAGGCAAAGGGATTAGTCTTACATATAAGAAAAGGCATTGCACTGGTCAAGCGAGTTTGCATCTGATTGTTGTTTGAAATGGACAGGTACCAAGTGAACCACATGATCACAACCTGCTCTGGATTTCCCTGACTAAAGATAACACTCATGCCAAGAGGAGTTTATCTTTAGTAAATAGTAAATGGTATACTTGGAAAATTCTAGAAATTCTTAGTAATCATACACCTCTAATTTGCTATTGCATTTTTTCGAATGACCCACTGTGCCTAGATAAATAAATTATTAAAGACAAATCCCTGTATTCTTAAGTCAAATAATTCAACAGAAAGATCTTAGATTACCTTTGATTTTGGCATTATATTTACAAGCCTTGGAATACTACTCTATGATTATATCAGAGTTCCTCTTCAGTTGTTCCACTTGAAATTACATCTCCCATTTTCTCCAAATAACTACTATAAATTAAAAGCAGCTCCTCAGAGATGAAATTTAGTGAAGTTCCAAATCACAGTAATTAAACTTTTACACCACAACACACTACCATGTGTTTCCAGATATTATTTTATAGAAATCAAAGGCAGGCTTTGTCCTGTCATTTTTCCAATATTTTTAAAGGAAGATGTATATGAAAAGAAGTATAGTTGGGTGGGAAAGGCTTTTCACTCCACAAGAATTCTGGATTCCAAAAAATTTTTCCTATTCCACATAAGGAAGAAATTGAACTCTTTCGAAATTTTCCATGAAGAAAGCCACAGAGAGACCACCCCAGGATAGCTAATAAAGTCGTTGTTAGGACATTTACTTGGGAAATGGGAGACTTAGGGTCAAACTCTTGCCTGACAGATGAGGGGCATTGACCTGAATATTCCTCTTCCTAATGAAACACCCTAATTACAAGACATTGGAGTATAGTGATACAACGTTTGCTGTCTGGTTCTGTCTTTTTCATTTAGACCAGAAGTTTGAGCTTGGACCAGAAACATCAGGTTAAGTAAAATTTTGTCAAAACTGATAATGTTTCTGAGAAAGCTTTGCTTGTAAGAAATTGGCATTTTCCAACGAAACACAGCTGTCCCTGATCAGTCCTTATAGTACATTGTAAGCCAGAGGTTTTATGGCCAAGATCTATGGATTACTGCATCATTCACAAGTGGTAAAGCCATGCATAAATTAGGCCTCTAATTCCAATTAAGTGCTAATTCCATGTATCCTATGAGTTATGTCTTGGACTATAGTACATCCTAAGAAAGTTGCCAGGAATGCAAACAGGAACAAAGGTAAGTTAAAACGTATTATCTTAACAAGGTTCTGGTAAAATAGTACATGTATAACTAGCCAGACTCTGTCCTCTCAGATTTAATACCACTGATTAAAACCTGGATAGGAATGACTAGAAACAGGTTTGTGAACAGAAATAGATATATTTTCTTTATGTCCTTAAACCTAATGCAAGATAGCAATAGTGGCAGGGTTTTTCTTCAAAGGCTCTCATTTTATCAACTTTGTGTTTCTGTGGGTCTTCAAAGTCCTTCCCATTTTAACCTAAAACCTAAGGACCACCATTCATCCAACGCAGCATGAGACATTTCCCCCTTTTCAGGGGATGGGGCTGAGGAATCACCATGGGACATGGCTCAGCTACTTTAATGCTGGGAGTCAACCAGAGGCCAGCTGGATGTCAACATGGTGCAGTTTCCAGCACTATTTCCCACTTCTCACCTCTCCAACCAATGTCCTTTGCTGGCAGCATTCCACAACATTTTTACTGCATGTCTTTTACCAGTCTTCACTGAGATTTTGACCAGAACTAATCACTTATTTTAAAAAAGGTAAACAGAAGCTGGTCAGGCTATTTTACAGCAGATACTGCACTTGATTTATAGGGTTAAAATTAGGGAGAACTGCATCACAGTTTGAACTCTGAACTTTGTCTCTTAATTTTTTAGTGAGTGAATTGTTGTGTCATTTTGAGTGAAACTTAAGCACACTGAAAATGAGGTTTAATACAAATACAGATGAATAAACTGTAAAAGGCAATGCTCAGTTTGTGTTTATACATTTGTGTTTACCCAGAGCAGACTTTTTTTTGCAGATAGCCCTTTGTTTAAAATGACCTCTTTTTCCACCATAATCTATTTAAAGATGAGTTTGATGACACAAAACTTCAGACATGACAACACACTAAATATTTGTATGCTCTTTTGCATTTTCAAGGTTTCCTCCAAACTACAGCTGATGAGTTTTGCTATTACTATGCAAGAAAAGATGGTGGTGTGTGCTTTCCAGATTTTCCAAGAAAACAAGTGCGAGGGCCAGCTTCTAACTCCCTGGACCACATGGAAGAATATGACAAAGAGGAAGAGATCAGCAGGTTCATAAAGATAAATGCTGTTTAATCTGAAAAAAAAAAATAGCAAAGCCTGTGGTTTTCACAGTGAAACAGCTCAATGTGTGCTTATGCTGAGCAGCTGTGTTTTCCAGATGTGACTTTCTTTTGCTGCTGCTAGTGTACGTCAAAAGAGAAAGTTACATGAGCTTCAGCACTTCAGTACCATTTGATATTTGCCTTGCTGAAAAGGTGTTAGAATCCTGCTCTGATCCGCCCTGTGGATCTTGGTTATTGTCCAGCCCATGGATCATTTGTAGTTCTGGGAAGTAATCTGTACCTAAATTTAATATTTCTAAACAACTATGATAAGTTTATTAGTAAAATATTTATGTTGTGATCTTCAATTTATTTCATTTGTGGGGCTTTTTTTGTGAAAATAATTAAATTAGATTATTCCATCATAAGTCATTATTTTAAAATGGATTTTAGAAGCCAAATTTTATTAAGTGATGAAATTTACTGTGTTTTTTTTATAGTAAAAATTTTGCATTACTAAATTATTCTCTTCTTTCACCAATTTTTTCCCTCCCATTCCTCTACATTTTGGATTTAAGCTTTTTTAATGTTCTCTTTTTTGTATGCAGACCAAATTTTCATGAAGTGAAGCTCAAGCTGATTTTCTGTATTATGTGCTTGCATGCTTTGAAGAAAATCATTCGAACACATTAATATATTAAAAAAAGGTTTTTTAGAAACTTGTTTTTAATATCGTTGCAGAGCAATAATTTTATCTTTTAGGGACACTTGTGTCAGGGTTACGAGAAAGAAGAAATGTCTCACTATTTCTTTAAATTTCTTTAGAAAACACAAGCACAACTGCTTCTGTATTCAGGAGGTTGTGAGTGGACTAAGGCAGCCTGTTGGAGCAGTACATTGTGGGGATGGATCCCATCGCCTCTTCATCCTTGAGAAAGAAGGATACGTGAAGATTTTCACTCCCGAAGGAGACATTCTCAAGGAACCTTTTTTGGATATACACAAGCTTGTTCAAAGTGGAATAAAGGTTGGATTTAATACTTATCTCTACCTTTTTATATTTTAGCATATATATGGGAGAAATGGGAAGACTATTTTTTAGATATTAATTAAATTGAAATAACAAAATAGAGTAATGACAAGAGACACCACAATTCTTTCTGGCAAAGAAGTGAAAACTTGTAGTGGGAAGTGAAAACAGAATCTTGAAACTCTTATCAAAATTTTCTTTCCGTTCATTTTTTCCTCACCTTAAATTCAAATGAAAGTATTCAGCACCAGCATTGCACATCAGTATCTTATTTTCATCCTTTGGGCTCATTTCCATCCCATTGAATTCAGATGAGCTTTGCTGTGGTGCCAGTGGGAGCAAGTTTGGCTTAAGGCCTCCCCTGCTCTCTGTGTGCTCAGTGATGCCCAGGGAGCTGGATACAGGGGGGCCTGGGAATGCTCAAGGATGCCCTGGAGTGGAGCAGAGGTGCTCATTCCCTCTTGGCTGAACCCCAAATGCAGCACAAGCTTCCCTGGGTGGGAGGCTGCTTTAAAACTGCGTGTATTGCAGGGAACCATGAAAGTGACTGATCCTGTAAATTCAGACATGAGGGCTGGTGGGATGAACAACTTCCACCCTGTTCACTAGGAACACTGCCATGGTCAGGCCAGTGAGTGGGGAATGGGCACTGATGGGAATGTATTGGAAGGTAGAGGTGAGAAATTACTTCTAGTTACGGGGTAAGTAGCAATGGAAAATTCGTAAGTCTGTTGGAAGATATTTTACTTCTGGAGTGTTCTCAAATGTTGTTCCACGTTCATTTCCTGTCATCATTCAGAGTGGTAATGCAAGTAAAATTCAGATATATAAAGAAGTTTTAAATTGTAATCAGGCCTAGAACAGTCAGGACTATGTATCAAAAAACCTTCATGGATGAAAGTTATATTGACTCTTGACAGAGGGATCTCAAATAATGAAAAACTAAATCGATTTGAAATGCATAGAACATGGTAACTGATAATTTTGCTTCAACTATAAGGACAAGAGACCAATTAGGATAAAGCTTTCTGAAAGAAAATCTCAGAGGTTTTTTAGTGTGTGTTGAAAAAGAGAGCAATAAAACATCGCACCTTTTTCAGGAAAAAACCCCACTTTATATGATTATGTATGTTGCTGAATGCTTCCCTTTCTGCCCCCGCAGAACCATTATGTTCAAGATATCCAAACAGCAGGGATTTATCAGGGGTATTTTGAACAATCATCTATTTCATATTCCTTAACCAAAAGTTCTGATCACTTGTACTTGTGGAAAACCGACAGTGAAATTTCCACAGAACTGTTATTGGTCCCAAAGAAACCTTTCTCGAGGAAACTTTTACAGCTGCAACTTAGAGACAAGGCTGAATGGAAAACTGATTTTCCATGCTTCTGAACAGGCACAAACCTGCTTGATATGACTCAACAGGTACCCTCAGGATCAGATTCAACTTTCAGTTCTGTTTGAAATCCATGACCTGATCTTTTTGATCTATTCTAATTATCATATAATGCTCTACACTGGATCTGTTTCAACTATAACATTTTGTGTAAATAATTTGATGTTTCTAAGCTAGAAAGTCTAATTCAATTCCCTGAGATAACAGTCCAGTGACTGAGGATTATTGAATTGCAGTGCTTAATGCAGGCTGGCAAGAATGGAGGTTAATGTACTTTGCAGGTAAGGAGAAAGGGAACGTGCCTAGGAGCAAGACTCCAGCCCTTAAATGGAAAGAGCAAAGAATTTGTGGAATGAGTACATTGCATAAAATAATAAATAAATCAAAAACCCCAAACCCCATATAACCAAAACGGTAGTTTTAAAACAAGGGTTCTTAAACATTTTTACGTTTATCCTCTGATTCCTATAATTGTTGTCCATGGTCCCTTACCCACAAGGATGGGAGATCACTGTGGCAATGGCAGCACTGTCACTATTTGATGGAGTATTTGGTTTTACTTACCTGTTACGCACTTCAATACTAGAAATCAGTAATGGAGAATACTCTGTGGATAGATGATTTTCCAGCAGGCAGTGCAGAACAGTCAGCAGTTAAAAAGAACCTCAACAAACCACTATGTAAAACACTGCATCCACTTGCACAGTGCAACCATCATGGAATGTGTCCTCTGTGCTCACTCAGGAAACATGTATAGTGCCAGAATTTGAATGTACACACTTTAAAGAAAACAAAAACCGCTCACCTGTTTTCCAGCCTCAGAACAATAATAGCAAGAAAAGGCAAACTAATTTTTTCCCTAAAAAGAAGTGTAAAAATTTTCTCTCTTATACTTAAGTGTCTGAAAGCAGCAGCTTCTGCTATTTTCTTTCTGTACAGAAATACAAACAAATACTTAACTCCAGTGACAGTAAAACAGCAAAAACACTTTTTCAGACTTTTAGAGGCATATGTTGTACCCAGTAATTAATTAGAATAATGATAATGACATTGCTAATCCTAGTAATGCAGCTGTGGTTGAATCAAACGTAGTATGAATTTATGCCTCTGAGAAGAATTTTGAACAGCTATCCCAATAAGATATTTTTAATGTCAATAGATGGAATAATATAGTGGTGGCTGATTTTGTCTTCTTTTTTTTAATGCCAAGAGGGAATTTAGCAGTGATAAAATCATTATATTGTCGTAAAGTAGCAAATCTGTTCCAAAGAATCAACTTAAAACTATCTTGAGGCTGATATAACCAAGAAGCTGAAGTGATGTATTTCCTTCATAAAAATAATCCTGGAGGTTAGTTCTGGTCTCACTAATACATTTCACTCATTACAGCACTGGCAGTCAGATAAGGAGGAAAACAATATACAAAACCAGAGGAAGAGAGTTGATTGCACTGTATAACAATAAGTCATGTTTCCTTCCTAAAAAGATGCCTTTTTGTTTCTGTAATGGATCTACTGGTCCCTGTGTTGATGAAATTCATTTGGAGCCCCTAACATTGCTGTCAGCAAGTTTGTAGGGCTTCTTCACAGACCCTGCTGCCCTAAGCACATCAGTAGGATTGTCTGGACTTGCTTCTTGTCCATCACTCCTGGGAAGGCTGTGATTATAAACAGAAACTTAAGAAGAGTGGTACAACTCTTTGCCTAAGTTTTATCGGTCCATTGGCTTTTAATGCTCACTGAAGTCACTGAGGTTCTTTGCTTGAAAATTGCTGCTGCAGCACAATTACAGGCAGTCACATGATTCAATTTTAAGGAGTTCAAATTAAAAAGGAGCAGTGATAATTTTATCTGCTGCCAGTATCTCAGAAGGAATTAGCACAAGTGTGGAGAAGTATTTCATAACAGAGATAGATTCCATGAATGGATGATGGTGACCTGTGCTTCTTGGTGGCCCTACTCAAGAGAATATTAGATGCAAGATTCCTGAAGTTGTTAGTTGCAGGGTAACATTTTACAGTTCTTCCTTCAAAGTTATGTTGCAAAGACAAATTTTTAATGAAAATATTAGAACTATTTTTTTCTTTCAGTCTGATTTTCACTACTGTTATTTTCTTTCTGTTTTAAACTATTGCCAAGTAGAAAAGAGGCAGCAAGTTGAAATGAGAAACTATTGAAATAATAACGGTAACACTTTAAGTGGCACTTAAGGAGACCTTAATCAATTATCTAGAAAATTTAGATCGGATGTCTCTGAATCTATTGTCAAAATTTAGGCAAAATAATAAAAAAGGCTCCAAAAGTATCATGCAAATCTGATTTTATCCCATAATGCACTCAGCAGGGGGGAAAAAAGGTGTCAAAACATTCCAAGCACTTGGATTTAATGATTTCCTGGGATGCAACAATGCTGAATATGCTATTATTACAAGATCAGTCCAGTCACCTGGTACTCAAGATTGTATCTAACTTACAGAAAAATGGTCAATTTTGTAGCAGTTCTCCACTTTTCATACTCCTGTGACTATATTTTATCTTATTACCTGTATTATTTCCTAAGATTTGGAAACCTTTAGGTTAGCAGCAGTCACCATAAAATGTAGCACAACCTATTACATCAATTTTCACTTACTTTCTTCTCTCCTGAGCCCGAAAATCTGTATTGCTGTAAAATATATTGCTCTAAAATATATTGTTCAGAAGGGAAGGCATCAAGGTACGGTTTGGCAACAACAAAAAAAATCAGGAGCTTACCACTTCTCTTGGGAATTAAATGCTATAATCACCTTTCAGGATACTTTCTGAAAAGCTAAGTAGCTCTAGGGCTGCAACCAGAGTTAGTCCCTAAATCATTTTTGTGGTCCTTCCCTATAATCATTCAACTTCCCCAAATCCTTTTAAAACGAAGGACCTCAGGATTGTACAAAGTAGCCAAGTTTACATCTTACTGCTGCCAATGGTAAAATCAAGTCCATGTAGTTAGAAGGTCATTTTCAACTTACAAATCCACCTACTGAACGAGCTCTTTAGGTGCAGCATTGCAGCAGGGCTTCATGTTCACTTGCTTGTCATCTCTGATCCTTAGGTTATTTTCAGTTCATTGCTTCTTTTTTTATTTGTTTGTTTTGTTTCCTTTTCTTTTTGATTGTGACTAAGCTCTGGTGCAGCTCTGGTGTGTATCTGCTGGCTACAGGGTCATAAATTGAGCAGCCAGCAAGAATGGCTACACTCTACAGCCCTTTGCCTCACAGTGCCGAGAGCAGAAACCCCTGCAAAATGGGTGTGCTTAAATTTGCCATTATGCAATTACCACTTGCACTTGTGTAGAGATTCAGTTATTTATTTTTTTTAGCTAGTAATAAAATATTTCTCATCCATCTCATAAGAATACCATGATAAAGGGCAAAGTCTCTGAGGAAGGAAAGGGCAGGGCAGGGGAGGGAAGGGAAAAGGGACAGAAAATCTCAATTAAATGGTATCAAATATCACTGTGGAGAACATATGAGTTAAACTCAACCTCTGTCACCTTCTTCTCTATCTAGGACTATGGTTTTCCTTGTCAGAAACACTTAAACAGAAACTTCCCCTAAATATTAAGCCATAGTCACCTTCTTATTTCATCTTGCTTTCAAATTAATATCAGTAAGACTACTTGATGTGAGTTTTTTAATTCCCGAGGTTTTTAAATACTATATTCCCATTTAATTCCTTACAAATATTTTAACAGTCAGTTCTCTTCACAGGGAAAAAAAACTCCATAAAAAACCTCCATCTGACCATTATTTTAAGTGTATTCTCAGCAAATTTCCAAGTAATAGCCTCTAGATGAGTCACACGTTAGATATATCTCTTACTGTGTTTTGGTAGTTTTTGTACCAGAGCACAAGTGCTTTCAGTCCTGCAGAATCTTACTAATGAGTGCTCCAGTGATTCAGGTAGGAATTTTCTGTGATGCCATGAAGACTGCTGTGGAACACAGCAATTCATATGTTCAGTATAAGATTATGGGAGTAGGCTGTCAGGCGTTAAATATGTTCACTGTGCTGCTCTGAGCCAATTATTCCAGAGTTTCTCAGGATCAAATGAGCAACTGGCCACCACAGGCACCCTTTTGATGGAATGCATGATTAGTAGTGAAACATCTACTGTGCCTTCATGTTTGTGTCACGATACTGGAACAGACTGCCCAGGGAAGTGGTGGAATCACCACCCCTGGAAGTGTTCAAAAGGCAGGTGGATGTGGCACTTGGGGACATGGTTTAGCGGTGAGCATGGTGGTGCTGGGTTAATGGTTGCATTTAATGATCATAGAGGTCTTTGCCAAAGTTAATGATTCCATGATTCTGTAACATTTAATCACATGAATATGGTCATTCAACATATAATCAAATAACTTTTTTTTTTTTAACTGCTACTGCCTCCAGCACTGGAAAAGCCTGCTCCAAGAAGCTTGTAAGAGGTTGTGCTGTCTTTGCAGTGAGGAGTGGCTACACAAAACTACAGTAAGGCCAGGGATAAAATCTATTTAAAACTTAGTGTGGAAATCAGATTGGTTGTGTTATTTGCTGAATTGCTCAGTTCTGTCACTGATAAAATTTCTCACAGTCTCCTCTTGACTGGACATATACATTGTTCTCGCATCTTGTTGATGCACAGACAGATCTAAGTTCACACATACACTGTCCATTGATATCCACAGGATTTATGTTACTGACAGAATACCCTCAATTCACATAATTCATGCTAATCCTTCCATCCAAGTCCAGCAATTTCAATTTATTTTCCTCTGAACACTTACATGGATGAGGCTGAAATCAATGAATCTTTCTTGAACTTTTTGCCCTTGTGACACCACAACAAGCTGTGCTCTCCCTCACTAAGAACTAGCTCCTACTCTCCAACTAAGGTTATTTGCTCTCTGCTCCCTTGAAAGCCAAACTTTTAGTGGCTACTAAATTCGTGACCAGTTAGTCCCAAAAGGGATTATATTGATGTATGGAGAGAAAAGGGAGCACTGGGAGGTTGTATTTCTCTCTGGTCCCTTCTGCACTGGAAGGACAATTGAGAGATCATATTTGAATTTCTTCCTTCTTCAACCCAATGGGCCTGCAGTTCTTCAGAGTTATTCAGAAACAAACTATGAAAACTCTGGAAAGTAAATCCTCATTGTTCTACCAAACCAAGGTCTCATCCCTATGTGAACAATAGTGATAGTCCTCTAAAATAACAACATTGGGGTATAGAACATAAGTATGACATATATTCTTATGATGGACAAACCAAGGTTTCATTTTGATTGCATTCTACAATTAATTGCAGCAGTGCTCTACTCTATTTGCTGTCCTGCTCCTGTACTTGTAAGAGTAATGAAATGGGAAATCCATGTAAGATATGTGCATAGGCCCAGGCAGGGGGGCAAGGTGAATAAAATCATTGACATAACCATGATACACTTTGGGGTATTCTTGGGTGTCCTGGAATTCCTCTTTCAGTGTATGAAAAGAGGGATTCTAGCATGTCTTTGGTGAGAAACTGAAACACTACATTACCTGTGTTGTTGCAAAAATGACAGACCTTGGATTTCTCCTGGAGACTGCAGAGGGAGATGATGAAGACTTTTTTTCAGCAGGTGAAGTGATGTCAGGTCACAGGACATGGGGGTTTCTCACTCATCCGAGAGGTCAAAAGAGCAGCAGTCAGACCTGTGGCACAACAGAGACATCATTTTCGAGGCCACACCTGACCTGTGACCTGCCCAGTAGGCACCACAGTTAATTGCTTTTAAATGTCTTGACATAATTGGAGCAGAAAACTCAAAAAGAAATAATGGTTAAGGTGTGCAAACGGCCAAATGTGAAAAAATCAGGATATTTTAAAGATAATCCACATAGAATATCATTGGTTATAGTGACCTTAAACAGTAACAATACAGACACAATGCACAGAGCATAACAGTCTGCATGGGAATTCAGCCTTCTCCATGAAAAGGAAGACTTTTTTTCTTAATCAGGGATAAGTTCTTTGTAATTTACGAGAGGGCGATATTACTGTTGTGAGGACTTAATATACTGTAACTGTGTTCAGAAACTGGAAAATAGTGTGTTTTAACCGAAGATTGTATAGTGACAGTGAAATGTGCCTGGATTTCTCATTAACCATTTGGTTCTAATCCTAATAGGGGCACAACTGGCCTTTGAAAGAGATTGTATCTTAGCACCATATAGCTTTGTTGAAAATAAAGTTTCTTACCGTCTAAAAAGCATGTGCCAAAAGCTCTAGAGACCTCTATTTTTGTGTGAGAGGCTGCACTAGATAACCATACTCGAGCTAGCAATTGTGGAATTGTCTGTCAGGTTGTAAGCTGACCAGATGAAGAATTGCCAGTTTATTCTGAGGAAATTTGAATCAACAAAACATAATTGTTTCTGTTGATTTTGGGTAGCGTGTCTCAGATTTGAGGAGCTGAGAGGGGAAAGAAGATAATACTTTATCATTTTACATGCACATGTGTAGATTTTAATGTTCTGTGTTTCCTTGAGAGGAATCCCATGGTGCCAATTAACCTAACTTATTCCAAAACAATTCTCTGTTTGGAAAGAATAATTTTCATTGTGGGTGTTCCATGAAATTGTATGCCTCATACCCTGTTATTACTGAGATGTGTGCAGTGCAATTGAGAATGCCAGTTTCTTTTCCATGCTCTGTATAGATTATAGCTGTATCCCACACACAGTGCTAGATAATCCCTACTTTAATTTTGTTATGTGTACAAATCCTTTTTGAACATTTAGCGGTTTAAAAAATGTAAAAATCCATCATCTTCTGAAACTACATTTGTTAAAACCAAAAGCTGAATTTAGAAGTGATCAAAACCAATGAATAACATGGCAATTATCTAATTAAAAGGAAATTATTGCGTTTGCTGAAATATAACAGGCAGATCATGATAGCCAACACAAAATGGCAAAGAAGGAATAAAGTTACGCAGAAAATTCCATGGGTTTTAGCCAACACAGTTTCAACCACGTTTTTCTTTAATGGGAGGAGGTTTAACAGTCCACTTAGGCTCCAGGATTCATCATCCCTCTAAGCTCTTGGACACCCCAAAAACTGTAATGAGGTCCTAAGAATCCTTCAGGGAATCCATGGCGTACTGGAGCTCTCAAAACCAGTCCTGTGTCCTTGGGACTTCTCTGTACTTTCCTGTCCATCAGACCTATGATTTCCTTTTGTTACGTCCCTCGTACTGTGCCACACAGAAAAAGAGTCCTGTGTTTGTCTTGAAAGAGGTGAAAAATTGAGTAACACATTTACTTTCATAGTTAATACAGCCCAACTGCTATTTCTATATATATTTCCCCCAGATGCCACAGAACAATTTTCCTTTATATCCTCTTACACACATTTTCTAACAAGCTCTTAAGTCTTATTCCTTAGACAGGATCAGCAAGTTGGGGTGAGGGAGGAACACTTCCTCCAAGGAGCACTGGTATATTATCATGTTTTCCACCCATTTTATCCCCTATGCAGTAAAAGTTGGGCAAATGATCTGCCCCTAATTAATGGTTTATATATAATTTTAGCTTTAAAATGCAGTCAGAACTAATTTTTCCCATTACCAAAAAACATAAAAAGCTCCAAAAGATGAAACCACTTTGTAGCTGACACTTATTTTTCTTCATTGTCAGTGTCTGCCTACATTCTCATATTGCTGGAATTTTTAAAGAAATTATTCCATAAATCTCAATAAAGTAATATTCTCCCTTAGATTTAATTTGGAAAATGGAATATACAATCTGTGGGAGAGAGGTCTGCAAAATACTTTCAACCATTTGTTTTTAATTTACAGCAGATACTTTTTAAAACCTTGATCTATCTTCACTGGCTTTGGATTGCAATCCCTACAGCTGAATTGCAACAACTTTAATTTATGTAATAATCATTATTTTTACACTAACTGAATGCCTTGAAAACAAATAAAAGAGAGAGTAAATCACCCAAAAACTTTTATATTTTTGGCATTCTTAAAAATTTGGTGAATCTCCATCAGCTGGATTCTCAATCAGTCTAACAACCCAGAGACAACACACAAGTGGTAGTAGATGCATGGATCTGAGTGATGCTGTAGTGTAAATGAGAAGAGCAAAGCACATAGGAAAAGTACTTATTGAGCTCTTCCTTAAAGAAAATACATACCTCTCCATAACAAACTGGATGCTTAATTGTTAGAAATGAATGTAAAATGATATTGTACACCTCAAAGAGGCCTAGTTGAAGATGTGACCAAGCGCTATTGACTCTCTTTATCAAGTAGCAGACCATGTTTGGGGCTGTTAAAACCTTGAGCACTTAAAAGATCTCATCAAATCAATACAATCTCACTCAGATCAGAAGAGAGGCGATGTGAAACGGTAGCAGCTTCCATTGCTGCTGTTTTCCTTCCCCATAATGGCCGTACAGGATATGACAGGACAGTATTATGAGGACAGGATGGCTTCAGTGACTTTTTGAGGGACAGAGCAAGAAGTCAGTGAGTGCTCTCATATAACAGGCAGGTGTGTGCCTGTGTAAATAAGCCAGAAGATCAAATAAACCTTAACAAACCACATACGAGATTACTCTGCTTTGCCCCCACAGTGACTTACAGATCACAGCCCTGCCAAACCAAGGGTAGTTCCAAACATCGTGTCCAAAGTCTGAGGCAGCAGACAAATTACTTCCCAAAAGTAGGGAATATTAGGGAACTGTCTCACAGAAACCAGTCTCTGTGGGCTTTTACCCCTCTGCCAGTTCTCCCTCACTGCAGAAAATCAAAACTATTTCACAGACAGGATCCATGTTTCTCCAAAGGCCTGTGGGGCTGGGAAGGCCACAGGTAAAATTAGATCAAACCCTTTATTTACAAATGGTTGGTAAAGAAATGTGTAATGGATTACTTAAGTTTAAAGTAATGTCATCCTTGAAGCAGAAGCATTGAAAACTGTGGTTTTTCTGTAGTTCAGTGAGTCAGCGTTTTGTAACTTGCAACATTTTACAGTTCTTGTAGAGATACATTCTCCTCACAAATTATATGGTCCATTAATTTTTTTTTCTTTTAAAATAGTATATTAAACTTATATGGTACAAATAAAAAACCAAAAGGAACATAGTTCTATACAATCCACATAATCCCCTATTTTTTATAAAATGCATATACATTTCATCAATGTGTATAAATTTAATTTTATTTTACCATCTGCATAAATACTTCCGCTTCCAGGACAAAGTGTTCTAAGGAAAAAAAGGTAGCAAATTACTAAGTGAAGTAAACTTAATTTGCTTCTTACTAACCTAGTAACTTCCAAAATCACTTTATGTGAATGGTCAAAAAAAACTCCCACAAACCACCAAACAAAATTTATGAAAGAGAATTACTCTCAATCTGAGCAGAACTAAAGTTATTTTTAATAAGGCCCAAGAATTCCTTTATTCAATAAAACAAAAATGTACCTTTGACAACCCATGAATAATTTAGGTGAATTGAAACATAATGAACTAGGATCCTTGGTACTGGACTTTATTTATTTGATTGCCTTAAGTGTTGTAGTTCATCAGAGTAGAAATTACAGGTGATTTCATGAAAGGGAAGAGAATGTCTTATGCGTGTGTTACAAGTTCTAAATATGCAGTGAAGGGGAGGTTTTTGGGGGCGGGGGGGAAGCTTCAAAACTGAAGCACTGGGTTTTAAAACAGAATCTGGAATGTGCTGATTTGGTTAGCAAATGTGTATGGCCACTGAGCAGTAAGCAGTGATAAAGCAGCAAGTGCAAAGGGTATTGCTGTGTTATAGTATCACCCTGTCTGGAGTATTCAGAGGAACTCCCAAGGCTGGGCTGCACAAAACTTGCACTTCTTCCATTATGTTTCCTTGTTTTCTTGTGAATTCTGCCCATTTACAAAAAGGTAGAATAGTGTTTTCTTAATGCTGTCCTCAAGCACACAATTCTTCATTTGATCAAAAACTAGTGGAATTAGGATTTGTGTTCAACTGATTAAAGGTCTGGGTCCATGATACTTTGTTTCAGTTCTAGCTGTTTGAAACTTTATCGTCTTAATTTTGAGACTGAACATACACTGTGTTGTTCTAATTGCACTGGCTTTTTGCAAAGAACTTTGTACTGTATTCAGCCAAGTTACAGGGTTTCCAAGATCATGGTCTTGGCTCAGGATAAATGGAGCCAATGAGCTAAACAAATTCCTGCTTTCTTGGTTCTTATAGTAGGAGAAAAATGGAAAGAGCAGGATACTTTTACTGCTTTGTACAAGTGAAACAATCCTGGACACTGCAAAAATGTAAGTTAGCTCTGTTTATGTCAGAAAGACACCCTATTTTAAAAATTATCTTTAGCTTTCTTTCAAAATGTGAACCACAAATTATAATATTAATGAAGCAAACATTTCTTTCTTGGAAAATTTAAGAAAAGTTCAATTTAAGATAACCAGTTTGGGATTTAAAATAATGAAGAAATTGAGTCTAGTACAGACCAAATGCTGTGTTCTCATAACATGTAATAGTAACAGCTCTGTGTTGAACGAGGAGACACATGTCTATATTTATTTCAACTTCTATTATTGAGAATGCTTTTCTAATGAGATAGATTTTAAAACTGGGGTTGAAATAAATGAGTAATGGAAAAAAAAAGAGAAGGGACTTCTAATCAGGAAAACAGTGTACATTCTTTCAAAGTCATGTTTATAAGTTCAGAGAAGCAGTGGATCTAGTTCAAAGACAAACCATATTTCAATCTGCTTTTCAGAATTACCATATAGTTCACTACTAAAGTTTGTTTTCAGCTGAATCTTGGCCCAACAACAGCTGATTACTTGGGATACATTGCTGGGCATCATCATGGGCTTTCAGTTGTAAGGTATCACAACTTCTATGGAATACTGAAAGGGCAAACCTAGTCTTGATGCAGATCTTGAGCAAAATATATGAGTTGATTCAGGAAGTTAACGTGGTTGAGCCACTAACTAAAAGCAACCATAATATAATTAAGCTCAACGTCCTCCCATGGGAACGTACCATAAGGTAATAATATTACAGTACTTTTCAAAAAAGGAAGATTTTTATATTGAGGAAGTTAGAAATAGCCTGAAGGGGAAAGTTAGGAAATTAAAATCCATAGAAGCAGCATGGAGGTTCTTTAAAAGTACCTTATTAGGCTCGGGGAAAATATGTATATACTGGAACAATCAGGAATCAAGAAGGTGAGAAATATTACGAGGTACAAGGGAATGTTTAGGCCCCCCAAAAATAATAATCCTATAATAAAATGGAAATCCAACTCAAGTGGCACTAATAGACAGAATATAAATTCAGAACACCAGAGTAAGGGTTATATCCTGCCATTGTTTCACTGACAGAGTAAGTAGGAGTTTCCCATAAATATTCATGGTAAAACAACATTCTGAGGTTTGAGAGGAAATTTAAAGGACAAATAGGGAAAAATACAGAGAATTTTTAAAAACATCATGATAGAAGAACTTCCTCAAGCGAGATGATCTTTGGCAGAGGCTGGTTAGGTGGACCGATAGAGTATAAAAGCAAAAGATAAAACTTGATTTCTTTCCATAAGAAAAACTGAGAAAAGCACATCCTATAGTGGGTGTTTAACATCTGCTGCTTCTCCACCTGTAGGATGAGAAGGGGGGAAAAAAAAACGAGGGAGAAGAGAAATCATGGAAAGCAGCAGCATAAATTACCCTAAAAATAAGTGGTCCAAAGCACAAACTGAAAATTTGAATAGTTAAGGCAATGAAGCTGTGCTATTTGTTATTACAAAATTTCATCCTTGAGTCTGGCTTTAAAAGGGCTCTGAAGGTCATCCTGCAAATAACAGAGAAGGGAGAAGAAAAAATCCTAGATGAAAAATTAGGAGAATTGTGAAATTAGGCATCTTGTTTATATGTTAATTTCTTGCTACAAACAGAATGCTGTCAAAGAATCCATAAGATAATGAAGAAAAAGCAGTTTATATTTCTAGAAGTTTTTATTTGGTGTTTCTGAAGAAAGTGGGATGAGAGATTGCTGCTCATGCAACAAAGACACCCTGTTGTGGTTCTGACTGCACTCAGGCAAGAACTGACTATACCAATGCCTCTGGACATATCTCCAGTACACTTCTAAATTAGGAGTGAAAAACAAATAGAAGAAATAAATAATCCATATCTTTAAAATAATTTTAAAATGTGTAATCTTGTATTGCTTCCAGAAAATCAGCTGTTCTTTTGAAAAGTTCATAACTAAGTGTCAGAATTTGTTGGTGATACGAGATTGAGTGTGTTGGAAGGAAGTCTAGAGAAATTTTTTTTAATATAAGTAGTGAAATGGCATAGTAATTCAATATAACATAAAGAATCTTTCAACTCACAAAGAGCTCTCTCACCTTATTCTGTTCTATCCTGGAAAAAAAAAATAACCTACTATAAAAAGCAGGTATTGAGCAGTATCTAAAAGAGATATTTGGGTAATGAACACTTGTCACTATTTAACTCAGCAGCGTACTCAGCAGTACAGCAAGATACAACTGAATAAAATAGTATTGAAAAAAGGTTTTGATGCCACCTAAAAACAAGATCTAGCAGAAATAGGTGGAGTAATATATTTCAGAGGAGGCAATATTGCCTTTTCATTCTATTTTTGCTTTGATGAAAAGGTTTAACAAATTGAATTGTCACACTTGAAAGGAATGACATTTGAGCAACATAATCACTTGTCTGTTACATGCTGCTGCTTTGATGGTTTTGATTCAGCACCAATTAATGAAGTATTTGCCTGTAGCTTTCCTGCTACTATAATTTATTATCCAATTGTTTACAAAAAATACAGCAGCCATGAAGCTGCCCTGACAGGGAAATGGGCCATCTGTCAATAAAATGGGTGCAGGTAGGTCCTATGAGTGCTGGTGTGGTAGCCTGTAGAACAGTGACTTTTAATCTTTGCTTCAGATTCCTTGTCCAGAAATAATGTGGCATTAGTGTTTGTTTTCTGTGTGGGACAGAACCAAGCATCTCAAAATTAGCTTTTATGTGAAACCTGAGGTATGCTGCAAAGCTTGCTGACTTGGTAACTCCTTTGGACTACCAGACTCACATGTACAGGCTGGTTTTTATCAGGGCTGGATGCAACAGAGAGCATTTCCACGAGTAACTAGGAGCTGTCAAGGTACGCTTCTGGGGAAGCTTATAAAATTACAAAACATTGGACACAATATCCAATATTACAATTAAATTCAGAGAGGCAGCTTTAAAGGCACATATAAAGTCAATGGTCCTTGCTCACAGACACCTGCTATGCTACTGCATGAATTAAATATTGTTTGGTAAAAGGGACTCATTGCTCTATACAGATCAAGGACATTATCCAGGATATGCAAATACAGATTCTAGTCCCTGTCATGAATCAAGTGCAGAATTCCTCTCCTGATTCTTAGGAAGGTCATTTGGAAACCTTCTCAGGTCAAGACTAGAAATTCTAGTAAAAACAGAAAAAGAAAAGGAGAAGTCTGTAACAACAGAATAAATAGCTTAATAGGTTAAATCTTTAGATTTGATACCTATTGATATTGGGGTTTTTTTTAACCGATTAGGGGTTTCCAACAATACCTGCCACAGAAATGTTTTGCCAAAAACCCTAGACTAGCCTAAGAGTCACAGACTCTCTCAGAGGACAATTACATTGGGGATGTCATTCTCTAACTTCATTGCCACACTCAACTACCCCACTTGCAGAACAAGGTCATGAAGCCTCCTATTCCCTGGGCTGAACAAGCCCTACTCTGGTGGCCTCTCTCTGTGGGCAAACACTCCAATCCCCAGCCCCCCTTCACTGGGCTCACTATGGTGCAGTGACACCACTCTGGTGCAGAGAGGCTGTAGAACTCAGAACTACAGGTGCAGTGTTCTCTCTGCAGCCTTCTGAGTGCAGAGAGGAGGGAGGATGAGGGGTTTCTCTGCTGCCTGTGCTCTTGTTAAACAGCCCAGTCTGCGGCTGGTTTTCTCTGCTGCCAAGGCACTCTGCTGGCTCGTGTTCAATTTGCTGTCTGCCGAGACCCCACACTCCCTTTCAGCAGAGCTCTCCCCAGCCAGTCAGTTCCCTGCCTGCATTGTTGCAAATGTAATGGGATTTGGAAAAGAGAAAGTCTGCAGGAATCTCTATCTGTAGTTCTGATTCATTCCTTCTGGCTGGGCTATCCAGTCAGAGGTAGTTCTTCCCCAACACAACAAATTTCAAGGTTTCTGTTTAAAAATAAGAATCTAGAGATAGCCTTCCTGAGACATCTCACCCTTCAGTCCCCCACCATAAAACCCATCAAGCTGCTTTAGATGCCGTAAGGTTTGGAACTTCATATGAGGCTGGCTTCCTCTCTGTCTTAAGAATTGCTTTAATTCCTCAAACAGCAGTATTGAAAAGAAATTTGCCAGGTGTATGGATGTGCATCAGAGTTCAGGACTGATAGATGCTGTGATGCTGCTGACTTAATGGCCGTGAACTGCAGATGTGCATAGAAGAGTGTGAAAGAAGCCTCACCACTCACACTATTTCCACTGAAGACTGTCCTTTAAGGGGTTGATTTTCAGAACTCTTAATCACTGCTGTAACCAGATACTTAGACTTGAATATTTATTATATACGTAAGGCATTAAATACTTATTGTGATTTATAGCTTGGGTTAGGATGTTATTTTTAAATAAGCCATGTAAAGTACCTTCAGTCCTGTCCATTCACACACGCATGAGGCAGACTCCAAAATCATGAAATTGGCTTAAAAGCTACGTGCTTAAAACGTCCATTTGAAAACGGGGAGTGGAAATTCACTGCCTCCTTACTTTTTAGTTTGATTTGGGTTCTCAGACTTCTTCCTGCAATCAAGAAGTCTGAAGGTTTCAAATTAAAAAGCTGAAAACCTACATGCAGTGCTTTATTCTACTAATTTCAGTTTTCAATACACCTCTTATACCTTGCAAGGCTTGTAATTTAATTGCAAGCGTTGCCTACGCGATATACTAAGATGTGTGCACACAGCTATGTAGCTGAAAATTCCACAACATAATGAAATATTAGTTGTAATTAACAAGAGACTGGATTGCTGAGGTTCTGTGGCATGCCTGCAAATGTTTGAGCCCACATTCCTTCCATACAGTCAGCTCTGACAAGGCTCATAAGTCCCTCATGCAGTGAGACTGTGGGAAGAGCCCATATGGGCAGAGAGCAGGGGAACCTGCTGGTGTTCTGGAGAATGTCTGCTTTGTTTCAATCTTCAGAGCAGAAAGGGCAATTTTCATATTACACTTATTACATTTCGTGTGTCCCTGGGAGATTTTCCTCTATCAGTTCCAAGAACAATTGCAAGGAAATATTTCTGAGTTTATGAATTTGTAGAGGAAGTGAATTTAGCATTTTTAAATATGTTTAAGCAGTTACATTTTTATTCCTCAGATATAGCAAACCCTATAAAGCCTGTCATTTTTTCAGAAGTTACTGTTCTTTTTCTCCTAAGGGAATATGGTTTCTGTAGCCTTAGTGAGGCTCTACTAATTATTACGTACCTCATATTTCTAAAGAAGAAATTATGTTTATGTCAGCTATTTTTCTTTTTGAATTGTTCCATTCAGTACTTAAGTATAGATTGCAAATGTGTGAATTTCCTATTCCTTTTTGGTGGGGAGGAAGGGTAATAGAAAATGTTGGCATTTATCAAGGAATAATATATCAGTGTATTACAATATTCTGACAACTCTAGTAGTTTTTTCTACTTTGAATTTGAATAACTGTTGCATTTAGCTAATGCCCATTCAAATGCAAAAGTGTAAATAATGACATCATTTAAAACAGATGCCCAAGTCTTCCAACAACAACAACAAAATCAGAAATAATGAATAATATTTACTTAAATTTCAAGTTTATATTAAGCAATGCAATGGACTGTTTGAAAAAGCTGTCAGGGGTCTTTGGATTAAATGGGTCCACATCATTTGTGTACTGCATATCTTTGAAAGATGACTTGAAAGACATAATCCCGGTCGATAATTCCGTTACAAATTAACTCACCTGGTAGATATTTGTCTAAGGACAAGGATGCTGATGAGCCCGTCATGCTGAAGCAACAAAAAATGAGTCCATGACTCCTCTAAAACATTTTTTAAGTTTGATTCCAAGAAGCCTTTGCAGACCAACTGTGATAAATGTGCATTTGTCACATGGAAGGGAAAGTTGTTTCCTACATAAAGCAATTATGGTGATGCTTACTTCTTTTAGAAGAGAGCAGCACCAAAGAGCATAGCTCCTTTCTTCATGTGAGCCCTAAGACTTGGGACTGAAACTGTGGTTCTTACAGACAATCACATTTTTGACAAATTGCTACTGCTGTACTCCTATCATTCCTGGACTGTTTGGGGTTTGGTTTTGTTTTGTTTCAAACAAGCTACAAGGATGGCTTAACTTCAGAGAGATTTTCCTTAATGAAATCCATTCCACCCAGAAGGTGTTCTCTCTAACAAATGGGAAACATCACTAAATTTAACCCAAAGTCTGAGCATATGGAAAGCTACATAGATGATGTCAGACATTACAAATATTATTTGTACTTGCTAGTTTACTTCAAGGGAAATTATGAGAATGACATCATAATGATGACTGACTAATTTTTATTAGTGTTTTCTCTCTGAAACTCTAGACTTAGAGTTATAAAGAAAAACAGCTTTTAAAATGCCATATCTGTTATTCTTTTCTAACACTTTGTGATTTTCTTATTTATAAAAGATATTCATATTTTAAAATACCATAGATACTATCAGCTCTTATTCTACCCCTTTGACATGTCAAATATTTTTTGTCAAAAAAGAAAAAAAATATTATTTAATGCTCATAAAAGATAGGAAATGATCACATCTTCTTTTAAATTAATTGCTGCTTGAGTTGGCCTACGAACCTATAAACTCTGCTGGAAGAGTTGTAGCTAATTTCTTTACAACAGTTTCTTACTCTGGGAATGAATTATGCTGATGAAGGGGTGATGACCAGCTTAGGAATAGCGACATGTTCCTGCAGTCAGCAAAGACAAATCACAGGGCACCACAACTTTGGAAACATCCAAAATCCACAGAACCCAGAGAGCTCTGTTTTACAGCAAGAAACCCAGTAATGCAGGGTTGTGTAAGTACTTTTTGCAAAGGTCTGCTGGGTAGTTTTGCCGAGGACTTCTTACAGGATCAGCTCCAGCTCTGCAGGGCTGCTCAGGTGCTCTGTCTTATCTTCAGAGTCAGAGACAGCAGCAGCCAAGGACACCAATAAAAGTGTCTCCCATGGCAAGGCAAGAAACATTCTCCAAGCCCAGACAAAGGGCATCCCTACAGGAATACTGTGAGAGTCATCAAGGGATGAGATACAGTGATTCCAGTCAGCAGGGACTCCACAACTAAAACCTGGTGGGTGGCACAGAAAGCCAGAGAATTGTGGAGAATTCTCCCTATTTTTAGGAACTTAGTACCACAAGACTGCATTCCTGGGCTCTTTACTGAGGACAAGACTAGGCCACAACACCACAAATTTCCACGACCGTATTAGTATCTTTCTCCAAATGCTCTTGGCCCATTCAGCGCCGTGTTTATGGTTGACCTCAAAGGTAATGGCCTTATCAGTGTGTTTATAATTGAGTACGCTCATAGATGTTTTACATATTAGGACCTTAGTTTATCTGTGAAAACATGTTTTCATGAGAAATTAACATTTGTGGTGTCACAGTGCTTACACACTTTAGGGTACTTTAAATGCTGTGCCCCAACGGAGCCATCATATTCATGAATTAATTTGATATGCAAAATTCAAGGATGAATTTAGTATCAATAATCCCTGCCAGAGCTGCATATTTGGCTCTGATTTCTGGCATAAAGTGATGCATTGTCAGTCACAACCCCCACATAGGTATGTTTACATTAGGTGTACAAAGTTGAGGTTCACAGTGTGACTCCCGTGGCCGAGTTCAAGTCCCACTGGTAAAGCTTTTGAGAAATTGCCCCCTCTCAATCTTTGTCACCCTCTTGCCTTAGCAATGCTGAGTGTCTAACTGCTCTTATTTCACTCCAGTGCAAAGCAGATAAAGTTCAGCAAATACCTGAGGCTTGGTACCATAATACGGCATTACAAATTTTTACTTCCAGAAAATCCAGCAACATCTTCCATAAATGTATGTGAATTCAAAGATGTCCCAAAACAAGAGGTCTAGGTCATATCAATGGCATCATTCAGCTCAGTACAAAAGGGAAGTTAGTTCTGAGACTGATTTGCAGAGCAATTCTAAAGAGAGCTACACCACCATGTAATGGGCCTATACTCCAAGGAATGCTCCCCTAACCAGCCCCATTTGCAAATGATTTTCAGGATAAAAATGAGCATATGATTTGTAATAGATAATAAACAGCTAATCATTACATCACACATACCACATCAGTTAATATAGATACATTTATTAAACCTCTTTTATATATGACTTAAGTTAAAGCATTCTATTTTATCAAGGATTCAAAGGGATTAGAGTTTAATTTGTTATTTTAGTATACTATACCTTTAAATTGTTGACATATAAGTTGTATAAATAGAAACACCATAAATCTCTTAAAAAATGTACCATAAATTTTTTATGTACGACCTTTAAGTAACAGCAGTCTGTTGCATAACTCTGCAGGGGAAGTCACATGGTGGAAACCTCATATTTCCTTAAATTTATGGTTGTTTCTTGGTGGTCTAAAAGACTTCTTTCTTTTTTTTTTTTTCTAAAGTTGTAATCTTAGTAAATTGTTTAATGTTTGGTATAATGCAGGTCAATGTAAGTTCTTATTTAGATTTATAATAGGAAATATATAATGTCAGACACCAATGAAGCCTGGCTAATAAAGTCAAGGATACCAGTGTTATGTTTCATTATAATGATGTGAAGATAATTCCTTTAGCTGCATAACCACCACGTTAGCTACAGACCATAAAATAATCTTTATGAAATCTGAGGGTAAGATTAATTAAGAGAAAATTCTCCATTTTTTCCTCCTCAATCAGAAGCCTTTTTGATTGATAAATCCCTTCATCAACATTGTATCAGATCTCATTTACTGACACCAAAAATCAAGTAAACACTGAAGTGGAGAGAATTTGCTACCTCATGTTATCCTGTTTTGCACTAGAAAAAAAAATCAGTGGAGTTTGGGCATGTGCCTAAATACTTGCTGAATTAGGGCCTTATGAAACAAAATTTTATGTTACGGTAATGATTATTGCCATTACTTAGAGGAAATTTTACACTTTCCAACTCCAAAAGAGTTTAGTTTACACTCAGAGCAGTGTTATCAGCATCAATAGAAAAGGTCTGCCTCAAGTTAAAACATGCAAGTGAATATAAGTTGCATGAACAAGAAGAAATTATTAGTGGTTTTCCACCTCCACTGAAATCCTCAGAATCCAAAACAGGAATTTACACCATTTGGCAGAATAAAAACTAAACCCCACTCAGAAATGTCAATATTTAAAATACGTAGTACAACCATAATTTAATGAGTTCTTTAAAAATACACACAGCACATACATGAAGTGCAGTTTTCAAACCCCTTTTTCCCCAACAGTGGAATTGAATGTTGCAGGCATAACAACATTAGTTTATTCTTTACTATAAAATAAACCCTTCTAGATAGTTCAAACACCATTTATTTAAGCCTTAAGATATGCAAATCAAACATGTGTGCACTGTTTATATCCACTCATGTTCCACTTTTGGGGCTACAAAAACAATTACATTTGATGAGACTTTAACCTACAAAGCCAAGGAAAACTGTGTTCACCTGAATGCTGGATGCAAGTGTATGTAGTGAATATGTGCATAAGGCATAAGCATAAACGGCTTGGAAAATCCAAGCCCTGCACAGCCATAAATCCTCCCCTGAGAGGCAGATGTGCAAGGCAGATGTGCACGTTCCACAGGAGATGCAAGTGAAAGCAGTGCTTTGTGTGTCCAGCCTAGCAAAGGATGAGGGCAGGTTTAGATTGGATATGAGGAAGAAATTCTTGACTGTAAGGGTGAAGAGACATTGGCACAGGTTGCCCATCGAGCAAAGATACCCAGTGATGTGCCTTCAGTGTCTTAATAATGTTTGGTCCAACAGACTTTGGTCATCCTGTCTAAAGGTCTCAGGTGCTATTTCAATGCCTACTGAAAAAGACTAGAAAATGAAAGAATGAAAATTCTTTTTTTTCTCTTTTTTGGGTTCAGACTTCTGTATAAGCACTAAAACAATTAATAGATGTTAAATAAATATCTCCAGGAGTGCTTAACAGTGAGAAATCAGATATGGCAAAAATCTGCTGAAAACTAAATTAAGACCAAGATACAATAACAGCCATTTTACAGTCATTGTATGAGCATTGCTCAGTTAAGGAACAGGCAATTTGTAAATAAGTGTCTTTGAGCCTGGAACAGGGTTAATCCAGAATCTTGACAGACATGAAAGACTAGCAAACCTTTTATTATGTCAATAATTTTCTTCAAAACGAGCATTTAGAGCCTGAACTTAGAGGAAGGATGATAGCACTCAAGGCTACTCTGGAGCAGAAGGCAAATGTACACCAAAAAGAGAGTCTGGAAGTTTTTCCTATCCATGCAAGGCATTCATTATCCTCACAAATAACAGAAAAATCAGCACTGCTGGGGCTTTCACAAGTAGATGAGGGTGTCAAGGGAGAGGCAAAAATCCATCCCGCAGGCAGCGAGTCTTAGGAACCTCAGAATGCTGGCAATGGCTTCGTTAGAAACCAGAGAGCCTTCCTATGCCAAGAACAGACACTAAAATCTCAGACAGTTAATGCAAGAACAGGATAGAGAGGAGTGAGAATATTCTGAGATTCTGAAAACATACTCTCACCAAGCATGGACTGAAAGGTTCCCAGAGAGGGCCAAATGAAATATTTCATTTCAGCGTTGACATTCTTTTAACTAAAACTAATTTCTAAACTGAAAACAACTCACTGAAATAATCAAAATTCCCACTTTTACATGTATTAGAACTGGATGTTTCAAGAATTTCAGAACTATTTCACTTTTTGTCCCCCAAATACAACATGTGTGAAAAGCAAACCTCCCTTTCCACCAGGGAAAGCCAGGGTTTGGATAAATCATCATTTTCCAACGCTGTCTTTATCCAGAGAGCTTCCAGCCATTTGCACTGAAGACATTTTTCATAGTAATTTACTGGTTGTCTTAGGACAAATGAGTTCTGAAGTTCTATGTCTGCATCAGCTATTGACGCACACAAACATATTCCTCCAATTATTCCATATGCATGCAGTGCCTCACCCTATTTCATTTTTATAACTGTGCATGCTTAACACATTCCTTCTTTGCAATGTCCAAAACTATCTTTGCATTCTCAACAAGAAACATATTTCTCATTCACACATCTTGGGCCAAACCCAGATGGTATTAGTTTCCTACAAGGGTATTTCCTGTATGTCTGAATTGTCAACACGGCTGTGGATTGCCATCATTCTCCTCTTATATACAGATTCTAGTCATGGAGAGCAAACCGTATATCCTCCACCACCCTGGTTTTTCCACTTGGCACATTTCATAAAAAATATTCACGTCTCTCTTCAAAATATTAATATTTTTCTCGCTATTTTAGTTGAGAGGTAAAGACAAGACCTATGTGATGGATCCACAAAAAATCCTTGGTTATTTTAGCTTCCTCAGGTGTTCACAAAACGTCTGTGGAAAATATCTGGCTATCTCTGGATTTATTTACTCTTCCTTTTCAGGTAGCTGGCAAAATACATATATTTTTTAAGACTTACTGAAAGAACTAAAATAATTTGATTGCTTAAGGTAGTATTTAAAGCCAAGCTTAACTGCAGCAGTGTAGGTAAGTTGCTCACTGGCCTTTCTGCCCTTGGGCTGCTCAGCTCCTGGGGCACTGGGAGGTTGATGGGGCTGGCAAAGAACCAGGCAGAAAAATCCTTGAGCAGTATCAGAGAATTCAAGCACATTTTTCTTCCCAGCTCCCATTCAGTACCTTTTCAGAAATGTGAGGGCTCAATGCTTAAGTGTGTTTCTCACCCAGGTACAAACATGATGCACCTGCATGATTTTTGTGGAAAAAATGCAATCATAGCCTTTTTAAAATTATTTCTGCCTGCATTTGTACCAGGACTCCAGAAAGTGCAGTCCTTATATTTCAAGGAGTTTGATTTTTGATAATGAATACAGTTCCAATGCTCACATTTACATGTGGCAGGTTAAAACTCAGTTAGCAGATGCTGGACATCTAAATGGGTTTTCTGTTTGCATTTGTGGCAATACAACGAGACCATTTACTTTTTGGAACAGCTGAATGGCCAAAGAATGTAGGTATAAACAATTTCAATACTGAAGTAAAAAGACATAGCACAGTGGCCTAGCCTTCATCCAGTAGTGCTGTTGTATGTCTATTGGTAAAATCTTGAAGAACACTTAGAGACCTTCTAAATACAAAGTCTGACTCTGCCTATTATGTTTAGCTTAATAATTGCTGAGAAAACCAGCAACACATGCAACCAGCATTTGCTTTCAAGATATGACACGTTATTATCAAAACTATGCTGAATGCTGTTGCTAAACATAGGCTGAAATATGCCTCTCCATGCATCCAGATTTCAGAGTCCAAAAGTTCTTTGGATATTAGAGAGCGGAATATCATTTGTCTTATCGCTAGGATTTGCACACACATCATTTGACAGCTGAAAAATAGTGACATGCTCCCATCTTTTGGGGCATTCAGGCAAAGCCTCACGTTCTAAGTGGGGTCTTCTGCCCTCAGGAGAGAACTTCAGACAACATCATAGGTGAAATATAAGCATCAATTGCAGTAAACCTTTTCTTATCCTTCCTGTCTCTCTCCTGTGTTTTTGTGCTACTTGAACTTCTAGCCTTCAAATTATCTCCCACTCCCCTACTTAAAACCATTCAGATAATACAATTTTCCAGTTTCTTACAATAAGAAGAAAAGGAGATTTGAAATATCTTGCGGAAATCAATCTAAAGCCTTTCCTAATTACCTTCAGAGCCTAAGTGACTAAAGCCATAAATTTGCTTAAGAAATAACCTTCCATGAAGAAGATTACTTTTATATTTACAGCAAAGATCAGCATCATTTTGATAAGATGTGGAACTCACTCTTCTCTCAAAACAGTGACAGAGCTCATAAAGGCCACAGTTTAATCTAGGTTATGTTGCAAACATGAATGATTATCATGGTAATACTTGGCAAAGAAATACAAACGGTGTGGACTGAATGAAGTGCCTCTAGCCCTCTATTAATCTCTGACTAAAGGTATCCTGTTGAAGGGGTGTTTTTCAGAACTCTTTTAACCATTTCTTTTGCAAGGTGCAGACTGCTAGCAACTTCTGGCACTTGCTGAGTAAGTTTTAACATCCATTAGCATACAGACAACAGTAAGGACAGGGAGACCAATCTAAGTGGAAATCTAAAGCTTTTTTTTCTTTCAATCTGGCTGTGGTTTTCTGTGTTCTCCCCCAGCCCCACAACATTTAAGTAGCTCATGTGAATGTACCGTTCCTTTTGCAACCAGAAAAAGCAAATATCTGCTCTAATAGGTGACAGTTCAGCACTTAGAGCCAAAGGAGAAAGGCAGAATTGTTTGTAAGAGTAATGTCATCATGGCATATTCCCATTTGCATCCCTCTTTTTTGAAACTAGCTATTTTTAATGCCTACAATTAGATCAACATTTCTGGTTTTAATTTAATGCAGAGAGTATGATAATTACTGTTATTCTGTTGTGAATTATATCCCTAAATTTCCATATAAAGTGGTCACGGTAAAACAGCATGAATTTGTTTTCGATTATCGGAGTATAGAATTTGTTGTAGGTTCGTTCATTTTACATAAGCACTGTCGAATTTGCTCTGTGTCACCATACGTCCTTTTTTTTTCCCCTCTCTCAGCAGAAAAGAAAATAAGTCTTATAGCTCATTTAAAGTGCTGTAGACTTTTTTGTGGACATTTATTAAATTCAGCAGCTCAGGAAAATCTTTGCATGGTAGTAGGATTTTTATTTTTCCATAGCATATTTTCACCCATAGGAAGGACAAAAGTGACAGCAGTGATTGGCTGAAATGTCATGCCGTTAAAAAAAAAACAAGTTATGCATTGAATTGTAATTCTTAGAGTCTTTTGACAACTGTCTGCCATTAATGTGAATTTTAAACAAAATGAAAAATTGTATTGAACATGCTACTGAAAAATAAAGATAAGTTTTATATACGTAGTGAGGGAAGGAGAGCATAAGAAAACCAGAAGAGATGGCTGAAAGCGTCATAATCAAATTAGAACATTGGTAGAACAGCAAGTCACTAATAAGATAAACTTGTATTGTTTGTGTGTTTACAGAAAAATAAAGTCAGATAGCATCAAAATAGGCTGTAAGTTTTAAAAAGTCATTCTTGATTGAAAGAGCCACAGTTTTGGTGACCGGGAAGAAGGATTATTAGTGTCTTGTCATCGTGTCATGTATTTGTGAATGTTAATGGAACATAGTCTGTTCTCTGTGGGGCATCATCTGAGCCAATTTTATTGGACTGCCCACTGAAAGAGAGTTGTAAAATTTGACTTTATCACAGAAGTGGCATGGAAAGGTGGGTAAAGCTTCAGAGCAACAGAAAGGAGGAGGAAAAAATACAAAGGTCATCAAGTCTATTCTCCCCTATTAATGAAGGATTTTCATGGTCAGTAAATTTCTGAACACTTACTGCATGCTCATTCACTGGAAGGAAGAGCTTTCTCACTTTCCTGGAAGGCTAATTCTGCAGCACAATAGACCTCAAACCAATGCAGCAGAAAACCTGTCAGGGAAAGACAGTCTGTAGTGGAAGAATGCTGAAGAGGAAAAGTGTAGGAGAGCAGATATGCCAAATAAATAAATAAAAGACCAGAAAGTGGAGGCGTGCCAGGGAACTGAGAAGGAGCATGCTTATTTTTTACCTTCCCATAGTGGCCTCCGCTGGTGAGCCACTCACCGAGTTGCTGGTGGAATGTAAAGCTTCCTTGAAAATAAATCCAGCTGGGGACAGAGGTGGAATCACCACCTGTGTTCCCAGAGGATAAATGCTGCTTACAGCTCAAGAGGCCTCTGTGGTGCAGGAAAGTGTGTAATTCACACCTTCCTGAGCCAGCTTAACTGAATGCAATAATCATCTGGTCTTTATTTGAATCTCCCTCTTCCGGGACTGATTTCCACTGTCTTCTGTTATTCCAATTCTCCTAAAGCAGTGCAGTACATAAAGTTTCTCAGTCCAGATGCAGACCTCACATGGGCTCATGGCCACCTCCTTGCAAGCACACTCGCAGCCGTATGTCACTCTGCCCAAAAAACCTCTCAATTATTGGCCGGCTCTGGGCAGTCTCAAAGCTTTCAGCTGCTCCCAACCAATAAGTGGGAGAGTTGTGACAGCAGGATTCCTGTTGTACCAGAGGAGTGTGAAGGAGGCAAGCTGTGGGTTTGTGTTGGGTTGGCATCTGCATTTATAAGTCTCATGTACTTTCTTTAGGAGGACGGGAAGAAAGAATTGTATTATCAGGGGACGAGGATTGTCATTTGGATTAAACTAAAGACTTGCCCAGCAGAACAGCAAAATCTGGAGTTGAGGAATTAAAAAAATAAGTACAGAGGACTAGGACTAGAAGTGAAAGGTCCTGCATTTAGTGCCTGATATCTTCAAAGGACTGTGAAGGTAAGGAAAAGAAAAAAATGATCCCCCCATGTCAGAATTTTGTCTTTGCTGCAACAGAAATAAGAAGAAAAAAAGAATTAGGCTTTAAGTTCTAGTGCTATCAAACATCAGAACAGAAAACTTTGTGATGAGTGCACTTTGCCCATTTTCAGCTAAATCCTGCCTTGCACTCAACTGAATAAAAAGCATCCCTAACTTCAGTAGGTTTTGTGCCTAAATTCCAAGTCACACTACAGCCCTTTAAGTGTTTCTCATGTAAAAATTTAATTGTAAAGTGTTCCTGTACCTAAAGTTAAAGTCAAGTATTAAAATAGCGCATTTGTTGAAATCAGTAAAAACTAATGAAAATATTTTTTAAAAAATCCTTAGATAACTGCAAAACCCTTTATAAACAAGGAAAAAAGTGAAGCTCTGCAACACAAGAGGAAAAAGGAAATGCTTTGGAGATAGGGTCTAGTGTGTAGACCATACTGAGCCATGACATCAGTGTAATTATTTTCCCCTGAGGTAAATGTCTTATGTTACAAATCCTTCCCTTGCCAGAGGCCTCAGGCCCCACAGATAGCAAAGCACTGGAGTCCTCAACACCCAAGAGGTCTCAGAGGAGCTCTGCTCCTGCAGCCTGCCTGCAACCCAGACAACTTCTGCTCCTTTCCTTCTGTGTTTGCTGTATTTCCACCAGTCAGGGGTAACTCCCTCTTGGGGGGCTCAGAATAGGTGGTGCAGCTTGAAGGGCAGGGTGTACCTCTGCAGCAGACCTTGGCAGGCTTCTGCTTCTGCTGGAGTCACGTTTCTGTCCTGTGCTGGGGCCAAATTTCCAAAACATGGCAATTAAGCAAACACTTCCCACTGAGAAGAATACCTAACACTGATCTTCAGCCCTCCTGAATCTCATTCTGAAGAGTTCAGATGGTGCTGCCTGATAAGAGATTTCAACCTTCACCCATGTTTTTTACAAATAAAACTCCTTAAGACCACTTGGTAAGGCATATTGGTTATGCTATTTAGTACATAGGAAATAAACTAAATTAAAGGTGATTATATTACTTCAACAACATACCCAGCATTTGTGCTAAAAGAATAGATGAAAAAAATATATAAAGTTATATATATAATATAAAGCTATTAGAGTTAAAATATTAAGTCAGTGTTGAATCTGCATATTTTAAGCACAGACCCTTTTAGAAAAGGTTGTTACTCCACTCCAACATGAGACTGAGTTTGTCCAGACAAAAAAGTCAAGTATAAATACCATTATATACCATATATATACACACACATAATAGTACTGTTAAGTATAAATACTGTTATTTTATAAGTATTATATAAAGAGTGCATTTCAAAATCAATTTTAAAGGAAAACTTGGAATATGCTACCTACATTATTTACTATTAAGCCACACAGAGTAATGGAAATAAATGGTCATGTCTGGTTTTGCTTACTAGCATTAATTACTACTAAGGATACGTAATTAAGGGTCATACTTACAATATGATCTATTTTAAATTAAATAATTTAAAATACCAGTTAAAGCATTCCTGTGTGTTTCTCTGTATTTACTATATATAATAACACATATATTGACATAATTAAATGGCAGCATGTCTTAAAAATAAGTGCAGCATATGTTTCTGTATTATAGAAAAAGTATAATATCTTAATAATATAATAAAACTTTTGTCTATAATATCAGAGGTATACCAGAGTACATTTGAAAGCACCCAGATTGGAAGCAGAGCCCATTTCTAAGTAGTGGTTACATGAAAATAGCACCATTCCATAAAAATCCAGTATTCACATGCCTCATTTCCAGTATTCACATGCAAGTTACTTCTCTTAATGTTAGGTCAAAATACAAAGTGGATCATTTTGTGCAGTTGTTTAACATTTTTACAAGTGTAAATATATTGTAGCAGAAATTGCAACACAAAAAGAGGTATCAAAAATATCCTTCAGTTGGAAGCACATACTGCTGCAATATACTTTCAGAACTGACAATGTAGCTAAACAGCCCTTTAAAAATGAAAAATATAGAAACACTTTGTTTTAATGTTTACTTGGCTTTGTACTGACTTCATGGAATTCTGATTAAATTATTTTCATGGCTGTGGTCTTACACTAGACCAAACTGGAGTTTAAAGGACCAAAGTTCCTGGCCCGAGGGAATCAGTTTTGAAAGAAGTGTACTATTGGTGCAGAAGGTGTCACAGCCATGAACAGGAGAGGGGAATGTTCAAGCCACAGAGCAGCACGGGCAGACATCGAAAGTGAGAGCTGCCAGACTTAGTTACGACACGAATTTCACATTGGCCCCAATCCACAGTGTGTTTAAGTAATTAATACTCATTTCAGCCAACCATCATTCTTTGTCTTCAACAGACATCCCAATGGAATACAAAGATTTGTCTCATTCTTCTTGCCCTTCCTTATACAACTGACAAACATTAATGGTTATTCCATCGAATAGTGTAGAGCAGAATCTCATACAAGCTGCTTTGTCATCTACAGTTTGTTGGTGCTGGTTTCATCTAAAGGGGAATGTTCAAAGCAAAGCATGTCAATGACCTTTTAAGCTGCCAAGAAGAAGATACAGATATTTGACACATTCTATCCACAGGAAAGACTGTAAAGCCTGGGATACTGGTTTCACATCAAAAGTCCATTGATAAAAAAATAAAAGAGGAATATTCTATAGAGAAAGTCTGAGATTTTGTACATAATTATTCGGTTTGATAGAACTAAAATAACTCCTCCTAAGGGATTTTGCTGGATATCTCTCCATTTACCACACAGCATATGAGACGACACTACAGAAAACTATATATATTTTTGGCACATAGAGGGCATTTCAAAAGCTATGCAAATTGTGGCAGGGTTTTGGTTGGGAAGAACAGATTTGCCAGTTAGTGATAAAGTTGAAAACACACATGAAGAATCAGTTTCCAAACCCAGGAAAACTAAATATGGAAAAACTCATCTGGATTTCTAGTTGAACATGAGCCAACTAATGGCTCGATGCTGCACTGATTTCAGTATCTTGGAGGGATATTCACAAAGGTTTTATTAACTGCATGAGTAAATAGACTTTTTAGAACAAAATGTGTCTGAGTTTGAAAAACATCAGTGTCACTTTTCAAGAAGCAATAGAAACAATCTACAAAGTGATACTGCTTGCTAACAATCATGCAAGACAGCAATGAGTAAAAGTCATGGCCTGATCCAATGAATGCAACTTGCCATAGTTACTACTTTGCAGGACCCCTGTTTCATTCATTTTTCAAATTCTTGCTTCATGTGTACTTCATTAAAAGCTCTTAATTTAATTTTCACCTGTTTACGCTTTCAACAACTTCGCTTTCACACTGAGACGGCTGCCATGGCATCAAGCACTACATAAAATCTTCAGCTCAGTAACAAAAAGATCTTTTCTTACTAATACTTTCAATAACTCACCTTGCATGGCAGACCTAGTGTGACTCACTGACATTCCTGGGCCCTTAAATGAGTTGAACTCATCTCTCAGGAGAAGAAATAGGACTGTCTTTGTCTGGGCACAACGGATAGAATCATTCATCAGGAATCTTTGAAATATGCCTTTCTGTTCCCAAAGCAACTGATTTGCCTCCCTTTGCTTCAGACTTTATCAGAGCAACTTGGTCAAAACTCTTAGAAACTCGAACAATAATATCTACAATCAGTTCAGACTCAGCTGCAGAATTATTTTTGGCTCATAAGGGAGAAAGAGCTGGATTGGCAGTCCCTTCATCCATGATGACTGCAACTGATTTGGCAGCTCTAACTAGACTTTCAAAACTAACCTCTCTGATAACCTCTCAAAACTAAATTTTTCTAGCAAACAAACTAGCAAATTTTGTCTGCCTCTAAATGAGCAGGATCCAGATTTCATTGTACAAATCTGTTTGTATGGAAATCTCTTGACCTATTTACATCCCCATTTCTGACTCAGGTTTCTCTTTGGTGGTCATGATTAAAAAGGAAGTACGGCAATCACGTTGAATTAAAATAAATTAAAGCTGTGCACTTTCCCAATTAGGCCCTTTGTGGGATGACTTTCAACAGGAAGACGTGCCCATCCATCACTCTGAAGTGCAAATACATTCTAAAAGCTTCTTTCTCTCTTATAATTTCAAATTTCACAATTAGTTATCTTGGGTGTGGTTAGAGTTGCAAAACGTCGTCTCATTATGGGTGCAGAGCTGGAGCAGTTGAATCTACATCAGAGTCACTGGTTCCAGTTTTGAAGGGCTGGCAAGTCCTGAGTCAAACCCCAAAACATCTATCACCTAGTGAATAATCACATATATTACTCGAATTTGAATTGTTAACTATGTGCTGTGTTTATTTCTGTGCCTCAGCTTCGCTCCCTGTATTGCCTCAAGAGCAACAAATGAATCTAAGTTTTATTCTTCATTTATACAAGTACAGTTTTAGGCATAGTAATAGTACATACATTTTTTAGAAGCTTTTTAGTAGCCAAAAAGAAAATAGCCTTCTATTTAAGTTCTATTTGCATTGTCACAGTACATTACATGGATTGGATGCTTAAGATATAACTGTACTAATCTTCATGGCAAACATAATAACAAAAGAAAGTTGTTCTGAGATTTTTCTATTTTTATTTTTTAAAAAAATAACAAAAAGCCTTTCCAGTGAGGGACCACATGTAAAACTATGGTTTCTCTGCACACAGACCAAGGCTGCTTATTACCTACAGTACACCAGCTATGATGAACAGACCACCATAGTTGTGACAACTGATGTTGCTGCCTCCAGGGTAAAACAAAGGTTTACATATTACACAAGCAATTTAACTGTTTTCTAAACATATTGCCAAGACAGTGGGAGTTGGCAGCCGGCACTATGTTTTAGGTTTTGGATACTTGGATTAGAAGTGACTGCTGATTATAGACCTTTTTATTCGTCTTCTACGAATTACAAGCAACCTAGTAACCCAGCAAAGAATCCTTCACAGCACTTAAACTTGTCTTCATGGCTTCCCAAAGATTACATACACAAATCACTCCACAAAAGTGGCGTAACAGACTTGTGCATAGATAACTACAGAAGGCAATTGTCTTGTTCTAACTCTTAAAGACTTCCCCAAAGTGAAATGTTTTATAATCCTTTTTGTGCAGTAGTCAGGAAAGAAAGAAAAGAGTTTGGGCAAAGATTATCCACAAGAAAGAAACTTTTTTTTTTTTGGGTTCCAGCTGAAACACAATAAAGAACATAATTAACTTCACAATTCTTTGTGTTTTTCATTTGACTGCAGGGAGGAGATGAAAGAGGACTGTTAAGCCTTGCATTCCATCCCAATTACAAGAAAAATGGAAAGCTGTATGTGTCTTATACCACCAACCAAGAACGGTGGGCTATTGGACCTCATGACCACATCCTTAGGGTCGTAGAGTACACAGTATCCAGGTATCAGTAGAAGTCTAAAATTAACAAACTCTGTATTTCTCAGCAAGCTCTGCACTTTAGCATTTCTGATTTCTAAAATGAATATGAGGTTTACAATGTATAAACTTGGGCACCTGCAGAAAAACTATTGTGGATTTTATTTCAACAAGCAGTTTTGAAATGGCAGTAAGTTCACTGGGTTTTTTTCAAGACTTTTTTTTCAGTTATTCTGTCATTTTTTAATTACAGTTAGTTCCTACTTATTGTGTATAAGCAGCAAAGTAATCATTTGTGAATTCTAGAAAATTGAAATTTCTCAGAAATAACTGTTAGGCATTTTTCCACCAAGTTACAATATCCACATCTCAAAGTATAATTTGAATGAGTCAAGTGTATTTTCAGAAAGTAGAACAACAATAGTGAACTGTGAAAACTGTGTTCATATCTTTGACTTGCAGGAAAAATCCACACCAAGTTGACATGAGGACAGCAAGAGTGTTTTTAGAAGTGGCAGAACTACATCGAAAACATCTAGGAGGACAGCTGCTGTTTGGCCCAGATGGTTTCCTATACATTTTTCTCGGAGATGGCATGATCACTCTAGATGACATGGAGGAGATGGATGGTTTAAGGTACAAAAACTACCAGTGAATAGACTTCTATTATTGTGCTCAAAGGCCTCTTTGGCTCAGCTGAATTGCAGGTGCTCCTGTGGTTTTTAAAGTATTTTTTAAGTATAAGGATATACTCAAAACTCAGACCAGAGGGCAATTGTAATACTTGGTTTTAAATTAATGGAATGGAATTAATTTAAACATCACATATTTTCATGTTTTTGAAAAGAGTTTTGGTGCTCTTTTTCTACTTCTCCTTTCCTCCGTCACAATCACAAATGTAAGTTAAAACATTTTAGTTTCTTCTGTTTCATATAATGAGAAAGTTCTAAATCCTTACAAAAAAGTATCAACATCTCCATTCAATACAATTTTCTTTTTCTCACTTGCTTTCTATATAATTAGTCTTTGAATTGTATTGTGACTAGAAATCATTGAATTCAAGGGTAGGATCCAAAGTGTGAGCAAAAAGCACTTTGTAAGTACAAAGTGATTATATCTACAATTACTGTAAATGACACACAGTATAAAAGAGTTAGTAGCCTTTTATTTGAGGCCCTAAACAATTTTGATGTTTGGAAAGTTGTTCTTATGATCCGGTTGCTTCCCAACAACATGGTTAGGGGCATTTTAGTCTGTATATAACCAGGCAAGATATTTGCCAAACTGAGTCTTTGAAAGGCTCTGCCAGTCTTCTTTGGACTTGCATCCACTATGAAATAATCTCTACGTGACTAATCAGTAAAGTAGGTTGTTTATTTTGCTGGTTCGCTCTAGTATTATATGGATTCAATCTACCAGTAAAATACTTTTAAAAACCCAATTATTTTACCCTCCAACTCTCTCAGTGATTTTACAGGTTCTGTGTTGCGCCTCGATGTCAATACTGACCTGTGCAATGTCCCTTATTCCATCCCTCGGAGCAACCCACACTTCAATAGCACAAACCAACCTCCTGAGATTTTCGCACACGGACTCCACAATCCAGGCCGGTAAGTAAGTTTCAATTAAACTGAAATTACTCTGGAGCAGACACTGTTTTCAACCAGGCTTTTTCTTTATACAGTCAGGCAGCGATATTTCAATAATAAAAGCACTCGTGAACCTTTTGAATCTTCCACTCCTCCACCTCCACACAGGTCACAGTTAGAAACAAACGTACGTTGGCAAAGGGGAAAGAGAAGAGCATGCACAACTACCACACGTCAAGACCAAAATGACAGAAACAAAGTACAGGATTTTTAGTTTTAAATAGTAATAAAATGACTACCTTTGAGAAAGAAAAGAGCTTAAAGCAGAGAGGTGGTAAAGTGCAACTGAGATGAAAATCTTGACTGGGAAAAAAAGGCATGTGGAAAACAAATGAGAACATCTGGTGATATCTAAACAATAGCAAGGAGGAGAACAATGCTTTAACTAAACAACACATAATTCAGCAAATTAGGTGGGTGGTAATACTGAAGTGACATTTAAAGTCATGGTTTGAAAAAAATCAGAAAGTCAAGTTGTTCAGATAAGGACTTGATTCTTGGACTTTTTAACAGTTCAAAATTCCTACACCATATAAGTTCATTTAGCTTAAGTCCAGGTGCTATAGTGCAAACTACATTATATCACTAGAGGAAAAAATAGGGTTTTTTCACATTATATAGAAATGATGTAGAAATGGGAAAGTTGTATTATCTCCTGTATATAACTCTAACACATTTCTCAGGTATCTTGGCTCAGCATGAAATAGGTCCCCCAAATGAGTAGGCACCACAAAGAAACGATAACACTTTAAAATGTAATGATTCATATTGATAATTATATGTTATGAACTCACCTTCCTCATGGATTTTCTCTTTTTTTGTTGTTTTAAAGGTGTGCTGTGGACCGGCACCCAACAGATGTAAACATCAATTTAACTATACTTTGTTCAGATTCAAATGGAAAGAACAGATCTTCGGCAAGGATCTTACAAATAATAAAGGGCAAAGACTATGGTAAGTTCTATCCAGGGTAAAGCTGCTGGCAACAGTCAGGTTCTGTGTCCACAGAATAATAAACAGAAAGCAGAAGAGAATACGTAAAGGCCTGTATAGCCATGATAAGAAACTTACAGCATAGATAGAATAGACAAATTATTGGGGATAGAAGTGAAAAGTTCTATCTTTACAAGAGAAAACTTCAATGTAGAAGCGGATGAAAGATGCAGGCCAAAACCAAATTGAAATGACTCAACTTTGTTCTCCTTGGTGTAGAATATCATGTAAATGAGATTTAACAAATTTGACAGTTGCTAGTCTGTCAAAGATCTCACTGTTGCTGTATATTTTGGCTCATAAAGAGAATATTTTGGAATATCAGGAAATGATGAAAACGTATTCTTAGTCTTTCACAAATAACCTTTTAAGACAGAGAATGGAAACCTCATGTAATGTGCCTCTTATAATGGAAAAAGTGAGATAGACAACAACAGACCACAACCAAACAGGGAAATGACTGAGCTCTGTTTAAATGTTACTAAAAATAAAAAACTTAGAAAAAGGCACTATACTACTACATCATAATAAATGACTAGTTTAGATTAGATTACAAAAAGATAAATACACTCAATTAGGGACTTTAAAATATTAAAGCACTTCATGCTCTCTCTAAATCAGTATGCTTGCCAGTCACAATTTGTTTGATGTTTAACTGATGCTCACCAAGATCCCTTGCTAGTTCAGGCAAGCCAGGTGACACTTCCTCTGAGCTATCACCTGCCTTGACTGCCCATTTAGCAGCTTGTAAATTCCTGACGGTAACATGTGATAAATGCCAAATTGTGTAAAGGCTTTGAGAACTGGCCTGTCTCCTGGAATGTAGCATTTCCCTTTCTGATTCACATCCCTAGGTTCTCCCACCTGTACTCCACTTAAAAGCAACGCAGCTGTGCCGGCTGGCACAACAGTACACAATAGCATAATGCAATTAATGCTTCGGTTATTGCATGGATTTTCTGTGTCCATTTTATAAAAGCCAAACCAAAGAATAATATTTGGTTAACCACTGCTCCAATGGAATTTTGACTGCATCCTTATTGCAGAGTAAACTAAGCAATATTGTGTCTATCCAGAGCAGCTTGCCAATATTAATACTAGGCTGTGGGTCAATGGCTTCAATAAAAAGAGTTCACCATCCTTTTCTCCCCCATAAAATTTCAGCTGTAACTCATGTAGAACAGTCTGGGAAATGCATTTATCAAAGACTTGCAGATAGCCCTCTGACTAAAAAAAAATCCTATTAAAAAATGGTCTACTGCCTGTGGCTTTTTTAAAAATTATGCAGCTAGCATGTCAAATGGAGCCAACTTCTACCATAAGCAGTATTTGATTGCATGAATAGGAACATGTACACTGAAACTTCCTTGAAGAATTGTTTGATAGGACTAAATTCTGTGGTTTTGTGAAATAAAAAAAGGGGAAAAGAAGTATAGGAGCTGCAATGCTACGGCAGCACAAAAAAAATTACCATGAGAAGACATAGCCAGTAATAGTAGTGTTTTGTGGGATATAACACACATACCATTTTAAAACTGTGATTTGGAAAGTTTCTCAAACCATTGAAAGGATTTCAAAATTAATTCTACTGAAAATCACTGGAATTTCTGCACTGGATTCTACAGTGAATGGGAATTATTTTGTTCCTGAACTTCAGGAGATCCAGTCTGCAGACTGGATTGACATGTGGAAATTAATAACAGTAATCACATTGATTTCAATGGAAGTCCAGCCTAATCTTTATGTAGTTTTATTCTCCCAGCTTGTGCACATGGAAGAAAGCAATTACAGACTCTCCTTTTGAAATCTCTAATGGATTATTTCACAAACAGACTTTGTTGTAATTTTCTGGGTTTTTTAACTTCTCGTTTCTGGCAACACACCTTGAATTCTGAGGAATCTTTAAACTGAATTAATCTCTTTTCTTGAAGCGGTAACACTTTCCTAAATGTGCACCAATATGAAAAGGCATATGATCTAATGCTATGGTAGTTCCTTTTCAGAGAGCGAGCCCTCACTTCTGGAATTCAAACCATTTAGCAGTGGGTCCCTGGTTGGTGGATTTGTGTACCGGGGCTGCCAGTCCGAGAGGCTCTATGGAAGTTACGTGTTCGGAGACCGCAATGGGTAGGTTTGGGACAGCTCACGCTGAAACAAAACTGCATGTGAAGTGTTCTTAGTCACTCAGCTGCCTGGATAAAGCCACACCAACAGTCTTGGGTATTGTGTCACTTGGCCAGGTTGGCAGCGTGGTAATGCAGGTTAGACTCTAGATCTGGGAATAACACAGCACAACATTCTGATGAGTGGTGACATACAGAACATACCTAATCCTTGGGAAAAAGTACAGGAAGTCGTAAGACAAGGAACTGCACAGATGTATCTATGAAGCTCCTTGCAGCTACTAAGAAGTGTTTACTTATTTATCTGGACAATGAAAAGTCTCTGTCAAAATGTAATATAACTATTTTTTTATGTGTTTTTTTGAATGTAGGAATTTTTTAACACTGCAACAGAGTCCTGCAACCAAACAGTGGCAAGAGAAACCCCTCTGTCTTGGCAACACTGGCTCATGTAGAGGTTTCTTTTCAGGCCCTGTCCTGGGATTTGGAGAAGATGAATTAGGTAAATACTAAAAAAATTGTTTGTAAATTATAAAGCTTATCAGTAATTCCCGCTGAAGTATTCATAATTATATTAAATGTTTAAAAAGAAGGCTATTTGTCTTTTGCCAAAGCTGTCTACACTGCTCTCAGCTACACCTCAGCAGCCTTGTAGGAAGAACTGAGAAGAGAATGCTGAAAGGGACAGAAGTCTTTATTGTGTCTCACATGCTGTGAACGCTGGCACTCACTATGACACAATGTATAAAATACTTGCTTTTATTTCCAGCATCATGGAATTAAGGGGCAAAGATATTGCATGAGCAGACTCACCCCTCTTCTCCCTTCCTCAGCAATTTAATTTTTTCATCAATTCCATACTATATGAAAGAAAAACTCTCATGATAGAATATTTTTCACATTTTACCATCAATCTGGGGAAAGTGCTTATATAAACTTTCAATTAGCAAATGATTCTGTTGTATATTTCAGTATTTCTTCTGAAGTTTTTTTAATCTCATTTGGCAAATACAACCAGATCACAAAAGTCATGTATTTAACATCTTAAGAATGGACAAGTAATTTATTGCACTGTTTTCCCCAACAGGTGAGATTTACATATTATCAAGCAGTAAAAGTATGACACAGCCTCACAGTGGAAAACTCTACAAGATTGTTGACCCAAAAAGGTGAGTATTGCACTTCTCTTTGGGATCAGCCTTTCCTTCGACAGGTTAAGAACCAGAAGGTAACTGCAGTTCTCTTCATGTGGCTGAATTATGCAATACTGACATTCAATAAAAGGAAAATTCTTGATGCATTGGGCTCCCTAAAAGCAAATGTTCCAGCAGCAGCAAGCAGAATGGAGTCAGTGTCTCATAGGAAGTGAATGTCAGAACAACAGAGGAGTAACCAGCACTAACTGCTGGGAACTTTTACACTTTGACATTGTGCCCACTTTCCCACCTAGATGTATATTCTTAGCATGTTTTCATAGAGAAGCAGACCTAATTAATGTGGAACCATATGGACTGGTAGAAGATGCTCCTGGTAGTTCTGAAGCCAAATGGTTTGTAAGTACCACAAAAAGTAAAGCAGCATCAGGGGAAGGCAGATGCTGGTATTCTCCCCACTGCTGCTGCTTCCTCACCTGCTACTGTGGTGGGACAGTGCACAACAGGAGCTGGCTCCAAAGATCAGCACTGTGTGACTATACCTGTTCTGTGCACTAAAAGGCAAGTACAGAAAATAACTTTGCAATCCTAGCCAGTGTCAGTTTGACCATTTAACCTCTAAGGGACTCATTCAGTCTTTCCCAAACATTTCTTTTGTTGTACAGGAGATACCACCGATGGAGAATAATAGAGAGAACTCAGTTCTCAGTGGGTGTGAGTTGTCACTGCTTACTAATAGTCAACCTCCTTCCATAGCCCTTCCATTACCTGTCTCTCCCTTGGCAGGCTTGGAGCAGCAAGGAGGGAAATCCTCTGTCCTTGAACCCTGTATCAAAAATACACAAAATTCTTTAACAGTTCTTAAAGAACTGTTTCCAAAGGGCTTATAAATCCCACTCAAGTGGTTTATAAGACATGGAATTAATAGGATTGTTCAAATTATTTAGACTAATTTACCAGTTGTAAAATAAGGATAAATTAAAATTATCAAACCAAAGTTCCTCAAGACATAGTCTTTGCAGAGCAGCTGGAGGTATGAAAATATTAAGAAATCTGGAAGGACTGCAAAAAACCAGCTCCCAACAGCAGGGCCCCAGCAGCAATAAGAGCTGATGACAAACAGACAGATACTCACTTCAGCTGGGGGAATACCATGTTCTTCATGGTGGATGTTGCTGCTCTATCAGACTAAGTTCTGACGTGTTAAAGTAGCACATCCATCCTGCAAAAGTATCAGAAATCAACACAAAATGAGACAGCCAACAGAAATGAAGTTTGTTGTATAATTCCTTTGACCCCATCATACCCTACAAAAGCAGCTGCCTATTTGTTCAGCATCTACTTTAGCATGTTCCTCCATGAGTATCAGATACAGTCAGACTTCCATTTTTAGCTTTGCTGTTAAGGAAGGAATTTATTTTCTTGTCAAACTTAAATTCTAAACATTGTTAGTGGGATAACAAGGGAATGCAACAAGCAAATCATGACATTGGATGCACACGGTACTATAAGTTACAGCAGAGTCTCAGTGGTAGTGGAGTTTCAATGTTTTATAATTGTACTATCCCAAAACTACAGCAAATAATTTGGAAGCAGATGTTACTGCAGGTTGGTGCAGTCTGTCAGTCAAGGTTATTATGTGTGTTTTATTTATGCTTTCTGGTATTGAAAACATTTTTTTAGAACAAAACTTGCCATTCTTCCTGGGATTGTTTAGTCTGTTGGTGTATGGTTTTAAGTGAATTTTACACCCTAAATCCACTATTAGTATCTAATTACATGGGGCTGCCTTGTTTGACCTCAGCTTTTTGTTCTTGTTACCTCTTCCAGTAGGGTGGTCTTCAGCTGACATACCTGAAAGGCCAGACCTCCCATTGCTGCACTCACGGTTGGCTGTTTTCAGGCATGGAATAGGGTCAAGACTGTGTTTGGTTACTGGTGAAAGTAACCAGAAAACTCTAAAATACTTTCGTAAATTGGCACACAGTTGAAATGAAACAGACTGTGGCGAAGGGATATAGTTTTTGGTAACACTTCTCAGAAGCACGGGATAATTTTCATTCAGGCAAAGATTTGAGATTTGTTGTCATGCAGTCTCACACCATTGCAGCTTTTAAGGGAAGGATAATGAGTGATTTCCCCAACAGAGCATTGCAGCTCTATTTACCATTCCATGAGAAGTTCATACTGCCCATGTAAAAAACTTAAAAATTCCATGGCTTTGGCAAATGTTCATGTAAAGTTTTAGTAACAAAATATTGTTATTTACAAGACAATATTCTTTTCCATGTTAATATTTTGTTGCTTCTCCTCATGTTGTGCACCATACCAATACAACGAATATTCACATAAACCCTACCACACCAAGCTTTGTAGAACACAAAGTAAAGATGCTACAGATGGACTATGAGTAGCAGGTAAAAATAAAATCATTAAACTATTGATTGGTCATGTCTTAGAAATGCATTACTTAGTAAAAACTGCTGTGAGAGGTGGCCCCTGACAGACTTGTTAATTTGCAAAGAGAATCTTTCATGCCTGGAGCAGTGTAGAAGAACAAAATTATCATTCCTTGCAGTAGCCCCTTGCTGGAAATTAACAATTCCTTGCAAACCCAACCTTTTTCTGTTAGTGGTCATTTGTAAGCTGCTGCAAGCTTACAAAATTATTCTTTTATTTTTAAAAAGAAACATTACATGAAGGTGCAGGATTTGATTTCTTTTGGTCTTTTTAGAATCATAGAAACAGTAAGGTTGGAAATGATCTCCAAGATCAGCAAGTCCAGCCTTTGACAGATCACCACCTTGTCAACTAAATCTGAGCACTAAGTGCCCTGTCCAGGCGTTTCTTGAACACCTCCAGGGATGGTGATTCCACCACTTATCTGGGCAGTCCATTCCAATGCTTAAAAACCCTTTCAGTGAAAATATACTTCCTGATGTCCAACCTGACTTTCCCCTGGCACAGCTTGAGGCCCTGTCCTTTTGTCTTGTAGAGAACTACCGCATAACCAAACATAACCATTATTCCTATTTTTCTTGTCTCAAATGTAGCTTAAGACAGAAATCTATTTGAGATAGGAAAAAAAAATCAGATTAAGTGGGCAGGTTAAAACGTTAGAAGATCAGAAGCTGAGGGTAATCCAGAGGACCCTTTGCATTAGTCTTTGAGATGCAGCAATGGGAAGGTCCCATCCTAAAACAATCCTTCAAGTGTAACAGAAATGACGTGTTAAACTGAGGTGATACGTGGCAAATCGATGAACACAACCAACACAGAAGTTCTGAATCCCACAATTATCAAAGCAGTTTGAAATACAGAATTCCAGGTAGCACAGTAAAACATTTGTTCAGTTCTTCCAAATACTTCCTATCAATATCTAGATAGACTCCCACTGAAAGCACGGAGTGAAATAATCCTTCTCTTTGTAAAAAGGTTGTTATAATGATACATTAGTGCTTGAGAGCTCATAGGCAATGAAGTGATTAAAAAAACCCCTAAGTACGTGAGGTGCTGCAAACTATAGATATACTATATATTGCCAAAAAATCCCATAGAGAAATGACTACAGCCAATAGCATATTTAGCTTTGGGGATGGAGGCGATGTGGGAAACATTAAAAATTACCAGCACATAAAACCAACATTGGCCACATTAGTTAAACTGGCAGCTAAGAGAAGTTCTTAAATTAAAACTGTCTCTAAAAAATATATCCATAGTTTGATGATTGTCAAAAAACCTGTTACCACTACTTTCCAGGGATTGGAAGTAGTAAGAAAACATAGAGAGAAAGACTTATGTTTTTCTCAGCTAAAAGGTAGGGTTAGTCAGAGATCCTGAAGGTCACTGCAAATACTAGCATTTTATAAATTGTTTTTGTGACCAAAACCCAAAACGTTTTTACTTTCTAGTTTTCTACTTTCTGTTTCATAACTTTTCTGTCGTGTTTTCTGTTTCTAAATATACATACTAATGTCAATCACAAAAGTATTGATGAGTTGAAAAGAAAAAAACAACGAAGTAAACAATAATGTAGAAAATGTATAGAGATCAAAAGATTCCAGTCAGTCAATAACAGACAAAATAGGAGACAAACCCATTAGAAAAGAAAAAGTAATGGTTTTTCTAGCATGATGAGAGGAGAAAATCAACTGTGAAAATGAATATTTAAATAAGCAAGATCTGTTGATAGGTCCATGCAGTCTGTAAATTAAACATTATTACTAGACCAAGAAGTAAGAAAATAAACTTTGGATGGTGGAAGAACAGCCATAAAGAGGCTTTGTAAGTCTTCTTTTAGACTAGTTATAATATGATCACTCTAATTTCTAAGGAAATTACAGATAAAAGGAAAGATATCCAGAGAAGAGTCTAGAAATGACAGACAATGCAAAAGGTTTGTTTTTAAAAGATGTGCTGTGAAATTTTAAGTGTGAAGCTTTAAGAGTTTGCCCCCATCCATACAGTGATTCAAAGGGGATGAGTAATTGTTTTGACCAGGATGGCTCACTGAAACCAGCAGGTGATTTTTATGACAGAGGGCAGAGCCTGAGTAAGTGTTCCTGCACACAGAAGAAGATTTCCTCTTGCTCTCCTTGTAACACCTTATAGATCTGGATTTCAATGTGTTTCATATCAACAGCCGGAATAGCTGCTTCCCGTCGGATTGTAACTTGAACTTGATTCAAACCATCTCACTCCTCTTTCATGCCCCTCCAGAGTATATAATTCCACTTATCATCCTTTCCATCATCACCTTCCGGGATTTCCGCTGTCGGAGAGCATTTCCAAACAGACTGATTTCAGACACGAAGGGACAATATCTAGGTCATACCTCATTTTGATGCTGTTCAGGCTCTTTAGAAAACCATTAGTGATTTGAGTTTTTAATATGAGTCAGGAGTGTTTGGTGGTATGACAGAAGAAAAGCATTTGTGAAAGTGAAGCTCTGTTTGAGACTTTAATTCCTGTGGAAATGGGAACACAGTTTTAGAGTAATCTGCATCAAGATACTCAGTTCTGATGGGTTATAGATAAACTCCAAAGCTCCTACTCGTAACTCTCTGTAGAAGGAGCCAATTTTGTTGGTGAATGCACTCACCAACCCAGGTGGGCCATATGATTTCTTTCTGTTCAGAAAGTTACTATCCCTTAAGTCATTTGAGGGAATGGAAAGCCAGAATTAATGTCTAATTATGTTTAGTTTAGCCAGAGCATGCAAAATTCTTATCTCATTTACCTACCCACATGCAGTTACTATTCCCACAAGAGACACTAAAGAGAAATTAGAGCTTTTTGTGAATACCAGCCTAGAGAGTTTCACTTTACAGAAGTACTTCACAAAAACTCCTTTGTAACCACGATGGAAAAACCTAAGGATTTTTTTCAATCACATCACAGCTCACTGACTGTAAAAGTTTTTGTTTTGGTTTCAGGTTTTTTTTTTCCTGTTTTCTTAAAGCCTTTCTAGCATTGGCTATTAAGGAATTCTCACTTTTTATCGCTTTATAAGGAAAAAAACAGCTCAGTTTATCTTTTGCTTATTTTCTGGAGCCTGCAGGAAGCCTCTGCCATCCTAAAGAAAGTCACACATAATAGAGCAGCTTTAGCCCAGTAAGCCAGTCGTTCCCAATTCATCAGTCAAAGTGTTATGCAAGTGGCCCCCTAAATTGATAAATTCCCACAGTGCCTGTTGACCCAGCTGCCAAGTGCTCATGCAGCAGGTGTTGTTTTCATGACCACCCTGACAGTAATACAAACTGTTTAGCAGTTGCATTGACCTCTTAGCTATTAACATTGATACAGGCTTCACTAGGGACTAGTTTTCAAACATGACAGAATTTCTTAAGACTAGAGGTCATGAACAAGTATACCATATAAGAATAAATTTGATATGCTGCTGAGTTTAAATCTTAAAAGCCGTGAGTTTTTTCCACATTATTCCCATGTAGTAAATCTGGAGACAAGTAACGAGCTTTTGGCATCTCTCCCAGGACTAAAGGTATACTTCTTAATTTTAGAAGCTGTACCTGAAGAGATGCTATATTTATTCTGTGACAAGTAGTGAATTTAGGTTATGACAAGGAGTGAAGCAAAATTATTTTTTCTTGACGTTTTCCCTTATAAAGGAAAAAACCTCAACAAGTAATGCACAAATGCTGGTGATAAACTTAAGTATCATTCTAATACCTAAATCTTATGTGCAGGTAGTTGAAGCATAACATTCCATATATTTTGTATCAAGATTTCTACAGCAGTGTCTCTTGTTTGAATCTGAACATCCAGGAATTTTGTCTGTCTTTTTTTTTTCCTCACTTTAGTAGAGAAGCAGAGATTTTTTGATATTGTGTCAAAAGCCTGGTGGAGGAATTGTTTTCTGTTCAGAACCATTGTTTTACTGCTGAGTTTGGCCCTCCATTTGCATTGATTTATGCACATCCGAGTTACAGACAGCACATACAGCAACTCAATCACTCTGTGTGTTTAGTGGAGCTGCAAAGAGATGCACTAAAGAAAGCATGAAGTCCTGAGCTACATGCCAGGATGAGTTTTAATCTATTAAAGCGTGTTGGACTTTTATATGCTTCTAAACAGTAGAGGCTGCTTTCTTCTACTAGCTATGGTAAGGCAGCAAAAATTATTTTACACATTGCACAGTCAAGAATTCCCAGCTCACTGCACACGTCAGCGAAGGGATCCAGCGAGGCCCCAGCCCCCAGCACAACTTTTCCTCCATGTTCCATACATTCAGAGTTGTTATACAGTTTCATGAAAGCCTGTTTTAACAAGCAAGATATACTGTACTGTACTGTATATATGAACAGCTCTTTAAGATAACTAGAATTGTACAGACCATATAAATAGTCATTATCAGCTACATTTTTGGCTGACTTTCTGTGGACCAAATAGTGCTTACTGTAGGAGTAATCAAGCTGTACCCTTTAGAGTTTTATAGATTGAGGGGATACAAGGAAAAAAATTCGCTCCAGCCCAGAGTGTGGCTCCATCTATTCCCCTCCATTTTCCACATCAGGAGACACAGCGAAGCACTGGTTATATAAACAAAATCATGCTCCTGCCTAACAGTCCGTTTCAGGACTTACGTTATCTCTGTGAGATTCACTTCGACTTGCATTGAGCCTGAACATTTCCACCCCTTCCAAGCCCTAAGAATGCAAAGTGTGAGCACTGTGGGGCAGAGGCTTTCTCTCAATATGTGTTGGTCCCATGGCAGCGCTCGAATCCAGGGAAAGAAGCGTGGCTTTTCCCAGAGCACAGCTAAGGAAAACCAGCGATTCTCACACGCGAGGATTCTGCTGCAGCTGCATTTGTATTCCTCTTCTCCTAAGGCACCCTGCCAACCAGAATTTTTTCCATCTTTGTTTCTATTCCATCCCACCATTAATAAATATTATCCAAGGCTGATAAGTGCAAGTTCTTGATTGATGGTAGAATAAAAGGCAAGGTTATATTCACAAGTACCAAGAGCAGCAGAAAACTTTAAATCATAAAAGTGACCAGCCATGCTCAGCTGGATACAAAAAAGTGTGACTTCTGCCTTCCTAATTGCATACAAAAAGAACCATATAGTAGAGCACTAACACAGACAAATACTTCACAACTATTAATAAAATAAATCGTTATCTTCCCAAATAAAATACCTTTGTGACTTACGAGATCATTCTTTGCTAAAGATATGCCACTGGAGCTCTTTTCCAAGAGATGCTCCAAGACCTGAGGTTACAGCTTCCTACTGTACTTGTGTTTGAGCAAGAGAAAGAGAAGCCTCCCATTTAAAGTAACTTGAAATAAATGAGCTTTAAATAGTGACAGATAAAGAATGTTGCGTCTTATGCAGTTGGCTATACAGAACTAATTCAAATGTAGATTTTTTTTTTCCAGATGTAGGAATTAGAAGTCAGACCTTTTTACTTTAAATCTGAACAAGTCCCCACTGAAAATCATATTATTTTCTAGAACCGTTTCCAAAAGAGCATTTCATGTGAATATTGCTTTTTGAGCATAGGAACTTTCTTAACCAGATCATATGTAATACACTCATTGTTCATTATAGAACTGGAATTCCTTACAGGTCAAAAAATAATGCATTCTATTTAAAAGACAACTGTGGAAATATGTAAACAGTAAAACTGAAAGGGTTTCAAATATGCTGCACCAAAGGTGTCAAAACATGTGTCAAAGCCCTTAAATAATACAGGACCTTCAGTCTGATTCTCAGAAATACTTTGGAAAGCAGGACTTGGTGCTGTGCTAAAGAAGCATCTACACATTCTTTCTGTCCTTAACATCTTTGGGAACCAGTTCTTGTGTGTGTGGATGTTTAAATAATCATGGTCGTAATTAAGACTGAGCAGAGAAAGTGCTATGCTTAAACAAACCAGTGGGCCTGTACTGTATTACTTTGTTTCAAGGAAAAATGCAAGAAACCTTGTAGTGGACCATTAACAAGATGCATGTCAAAGTGGGAGGGGGCAATGTAAGCCCAGTCAGCTAGTGAGGGACTTAGGTATGAATGCTTATGTTTTAAACAATTATTTTTACCTTATCTAATATTACTTTGAATAGCCCCATTGTGCACAGAAATATCTATTTAAAATCCTAGTAGAACATGGGCTTTAGATATCTTTTGATATCTTAGCAGCCACGAGTTGAGCTTGTTAATTTTATTTTCTTTAGCTTAATTTTTTCCCTTGATATTTCTTCTGTTGAAATGGGAGATAAAAAAAAAGAATGCCAAATTTTTTCCTCTTTTTCTTCTGTCACCATTTTCTGCACCTCCATCACACCTGTTCTTTCTCAGACCCCAAAAACTATCCTTTCCTCTGCACAGGAGTATCAGTCTAGGAAATTAATATGTGACAGAGTAATCAGTGCACAAGCTGCTATTCCAGCTATTTGCATATAATGAGGGTGTTAATACTGATGTCAGTATAATTAACAATATTCTATTCTATTCTATTCTAATCTCATAGAATTTTGTTTTGGTTTGTTTGGATTCCAGCTGGACACTTAGGCAAGGTTTCCCTAAGCTCTCCACGAAACTATTAGAATCTTTTTCCAGCTCATTTCAAGCTTAGTATGTATGGCAGTAGTTAAGATGATTTCCTTGGGAATGAGTAATTTTGTATTTGTCACTAATTACCTTAATTTTCCATGATGCTCCTATTCAATTACTTGATTAGATCACTTGGGAGATCCTGACATTCTTTTCCAAACTCGTACCTGTGCAGCCAAACCTACAGCAGAGACAAAATGTGGTACCTCCACTGGGAACCTGTAGCCTTTGGATGATCCTGTCATCCTAACCAAAACATCCAGTGTCAGAAATATTTTGAGTCATCTGAACTAGAATTTCCTTTGTGCATACATTCCACAGAATCACCTGATGGTGAGTTTGGAAAGCACCTCTGGAGGGCACCTGGTCCCTGCTCAAACAGGGACTCCCACAGCCAATTTCCCAGGACCATCTCCAGACAACATCCGAGTAGCTCCAGTGATGGAGACTCCACAACTCTCTGGGCAACCTGTGCTAGTGCTTGGTCACTTTCAGAGTGAAAAAGTCTTTTCTGATGTTCAGATGTTTAAATAAGTATCCAGAATGCACAATCCAAATATCATTCCATGGAAATATGGAAATAAAAAGCTGGTAGTTTAAAACTGAATTTGTAGACAGAGGAAATACTTCTGCAAAATTATTACACGCCATAATGCGTGACATAACACTTGTTCAGGTTACTCTTGCCCCTTTCTTAGGTGAAATCCAGATCAGCTAGAAATGCAAAAAAAAACACCATCAGATGCTGCCTGCGATAAGCTGGCAGCTTTATGAGGATAAACCTTCAGCATGCTGGTTTTGGCAGGTTCATGCTTCAAGAATTCTCAAGGACTATTGCTTAATCTTGTGGAAGATCTCTGAAGGCAGTTACATGAAATAATAGCAAATTGCACTGTATTTTTCTGTACTGTAACATATAATCTCTGGACTTACTGCTTTTTCTGAGGAAAAAAGAAATCTCATGATTTGTCCCACTGATAATACTACAGCAGAGAATCAGGTCTTTAATAAAAAAATCGATTTTTTTCTTCCTGATCCCAACTTTTAACTCTTTGCTTGGTTTGTATGGTTTTATGCAGGCCTTTAGTCCCTGAAGAATGCAAAAGAACAGCTCAGCTTGCACAGATATTGACATCTGAATGCTCAAGGCATTGTCGGAACGGGCACTGCACTCCCACAGGAAAATGCTGCTGTAATCAAGGCTGGGAAGGAGAGTTCTGCAGAGCTGGTTTGTATACAGATTCATAGCAACAAGTGAAAAAAGCAGTGACATGTCACAATTGGCTTTTAATTACTTGCTCAGAGAAATTTTCAGTATGTGTTGACCCATGTGTTGGCCTTCAGTTCTAAGACAACATTAAAAAATACTGATTTCACAAGATGCAGCAGAACAATAAGTCTTTAGATGAATGCAGCTGCTAAAACATCTAATGCATTGTGAGCCAGTGCAGAATGCAATTGATAGCATAAACATGACAACAGTATTCTCTTTTTTTTTTTCCCCCTCAAGATTTTCAAGTGAAAGGAGATGCAGTCAATTCATGTCCTTTGGACATTCACCTTCCACTTGCAGTATTGTCACTGTCAGTGTCAAAGAGAGTTAACTTGTCAGGAAAGATGGCAAATCAGAACTGTAGGTCTCCATTGCATCTTTTGCACTTCATTAATTTAATGCAGATTTTTTTAGTTTTGGTAGATTCTTGCTTTTGATTCTACCAAATGAAATGGCTCTAGTTTGTTACGGAGAATTCCATCACCACATCACAAAACAGCTAATAATCAATGTTGCTGTGATCCATTATTAGAGTGATTTCATCAAGTCCTATCCTGTTGCTTTAGCTTTTAAAAGTCACTTGGAAAAGTGACTGTGATGGAACTGAGATGATGGGTGTGCCAGCCAAGGGGTGAGCAGGCCTGGAGTGCCACAGCTGTGCCATCACTCAGAGGCTCTGCTTCTGTCTGAGCTGTGGCATTTCAGCCAGGGCAGATGTTCCAGAGCCAGCCTGGGTACCAGGAGATGTTACTACAAAGGTTTTATTTCTCAGCCTCAGTGGAGTCCTCTGACTGGGAGTATTTGGTCAGTGAATTTGACCAGATGCCCACACAAAGAGATGTTAATATTGTGGCAATAGAACTCAAAGAAATAGCAAGGACTAAGGGAAAACATGGATCCCATGATGGATCATGGATAGTTCAGGTTGGAAGGGCACTTAGGAGGGCCCTGGTGAAGTCCTCATAGGCTGGAGTGTAAATTTCAGCAAGTTCCAGGTTTTTAGTGATGAGCAGGAGTGACTTTGGAATGAAATTAATTAATCACTAATAAAGTATCTTACTGGCAAGTATTCATAAGCTGACCATCTACAACCCAGCAACGAAGGAAGGTTAGAGAAATGAATGAGGTAATCTGGCCAAATATCCCAACTTAAATTGTCCTCACTTGTCAGAGCCTTTCTGCTTTTACAAAATGAGGCTCATTCCACAGACTTAGTCAAAGTAGAATTTAAAAGTAAAAAATGCCTCCAACATGAACATAAATGGGTCTTGAATAATCTGTTTTGTTTTAAAAATCACAGCTTTACAATAGATGATTTGATGGACACAATGGCAAGGAAGCCACAGAAATTATGTAGACTAACAATCTTCCTTGTATCCCACACAATTGATAGGGATGTTCTAAGTTGAACCTCAAGTTACTATTATAGTTTAAATAAGAAAATTTATCTTACGAGGTATGAGTTTCCCTTTCATGTAGTTAAAAAAATTCTTGGACAAAATCAAGAAAACCTGCATTTCTATAGTATATTATAAATATCCGTAAATCCATATTAAAGATCATTACAATAGAATAACATTAAGCAGCATAACACCTGCAGAAAAAGAAAGATATATTATGTATACTGTATGTATCACAGTCCTGGGACTAACCCAGAAGAAAATACTTCCACAACTAAAGTCATTGATTATTCATTTTGTTAACACTGGCTACAATTTAAAATAGGAGCTATATTTCAAAAACTGAAGCCAGCTGTTTAACCTAGAACTCTATAGATAAATCATCAGGCATCTACTAAAGAGAGGGGAAAACTTAGAAATTTATATAACTGATAAAAATGGTTGAAAAAATACCCTGGTTCTTTTTTCTCCAATAGGAATTCAATTTTGCTCCCAGCATTAAGTGATTCAAGAGCAAAAGGAGTGCATTTGGTGCACTGCTCAGATGAAGGCTGCTTTGCTAAGGCATATGGGTAGTGCAGAACCCTGAGTATACAAAGGAGCTTCCCTGAGATTCCTAAATGAAACCTGAATATGGGAATTGGATATTTCAAAAAAAATCTGTTATTTGAGTTTATAAGTCTTTCCTGAGTGACATCCTCACAGATATACAAAATTACTTCCTCTCCCTAGTATTCTAAAACTTAAAAAAATACGTTTCCAACACTCCTAACATATCATCCTTTCTATGTTGTTTTTAATTTATATGCTCCATCACGACAAGGCTTGAAAAGCTCTAAATGAATGTGTACTGTTATCTTTTTTTTGTTTGTGATGTTCTAAACAAATCAGAAAACTGCTGTTTTTTCACCCACAGCTAAATGTGACCCAGCCTGTCGACATGGAGGTGTCTGTGTAAGGCCCAATAAATGCTTATGTAAAAAAGGCTATCTCGGCCCGCAGTGTGAACAAGTGGATAGAAACATCCGAAGAGTGACAAGGGCAGGTATTCTCGATCAGATCCTAGACATGACATCCTACTTGCTGGATCTAACCAGCTACATTGTATAGTTTCTGGGACTATTTGGAAACTCCACTTTCAACGGGCATTTGTTTTGAATCCTGTCATTTCTGAAAGACTGTTATCCTGCAACAAACACCGGTGATTTGATTTACTTTATTAATTTAAGTGTAATATCCACCAATGTGCAGAAAAATCCCTTGTATGTGTGTAAATATTCCCGCACGTCTCCACAGACGTCCCGATATCCAATATATGCACACATACGCACGCAGCCGCTGTCACAAATACGGTTTTGCAGAGAGTGGAATCTTTTTTAATATTTATTTCTTCATGAGAAATAGTTTACGAAGCAATTCCACTGTAAAACACATTTTCGTCAAAGGACTTTCCTGATGTCTTAATGGATTCTTTGACATCCCAGAAATCTCGTTCCTGTACCTATCTGATTATGGCAGTGAGAAAGCAGTTTCCAAACATCGCTGTGTAAACTGCTGGACTTAATAAAATCCAGTCGTAACAGTTTCTAAGGTAAACTGAACTCCATCACGAGACAATATTTCAGAACTGCTTAATGCATTCCTATCTAGGCAATTCATTGTAAGACTGTAACCTTCACTTTCATCAATGTAACTCTATTACAGAATGTTATTTCTTTATCTAGCATAGATGCAAAAATCTGGTTATCGCAGCTTAATATCAAGATTGTTTCAAGTGTTTAATAATTAAATTATATTCGCATATTTCAAAACCAGTCATCCTAGAAGGTCTGCTTTTTATCATATATTTTATTTAACGACGGGCACTGGGTTCATGTTACATATTTATATTATTTTATTTTATTTTGATAATGTAGACATCACCTAGATAAGACAGCTTTACCATGTCCTGTAAAATACTAAAGTTACATTTTTTACCAACTTAATTGGAAAGATTGGGAAAGAGAGAGCAAACACACATACACTTCAATGTGTTGTGGGTCTAACCGAGAAACGTACCTTTGTGTCAACTTGTGTTCATTTACACCGAATGAGGAAAAAAGCAAATGCCCGCCAACCATAAAAAAATTACAGCATGTGTTAAAAGTGTCCATAAAGTGATTTTCACTGTAGCAGGACAGTGTAAGAGGTGATACACGGGCAGACTCTGCCAATACCACACTGAGCAGGACATCCCGGGGCGAGAGCTCACACCGGCGTGTGCTGCCTGTGCACGGTGTCACCTGTGCAAAACCTACAGCAGTTCTTGCCAAATGCAGTTCTGAATGTTCCGTGGAGAGCCAATGGAAAACCGAGTCTTTGTAAATGGATCAATAAATGTGGTGTACATGCTGTAGTCAGGTTTTCCAAGGTATTAATTAATTAGATGTATCTGCAGAACTGGTGCCCTCTTATCTCCAGCTCTACTGGCAGTTTCTTTGTTCACTATTTACCAACTATCAGGTTTCCTTTGCACTACCTGCAAACTACCTACTGCAGCTTTTACAAAATCTTGCCTAAGAAAAGAAAGCAGAGCAGCCCCAGTGTGCACATCCTGTGGTCCTTCAAAGCATCTGCTCATGCGTCAAAGATTGACAACACTTCAGCCAAACAGACCTAAAAGATTTTCACCATGTTACTCTCCAGTAGTAAAATCATCTCTCCAGGGCAGCAACATGCAACAAATTTTCTCTTATAGAAATTTGTCAGCGTTCATTTAGCGAGTATTAAATCTGAAATTACAGCATAACCCATACTTGCATTTCTGTGTCTCTCACATTCCAGCTCCGAGGAACAGACAATTACATTTGCCTTCCATATATGTTTGCCTGGGTTCCGAGTGACCTCATGCCAAATGGAAATTGGTTGAGAAATCTTGGTTAAGTGCTCAGAGAACAATGGTCTGCATTAAAAAGTGCATGCATAATTTTGCACAATGTAGATTCAACTGACAGTCCATTGAAAGACATCTTGGGATTAAATGAGCATGAAGACCAAATTGCCCTCTCACCCCAGAAAAGGGTGGTCCCTTATAGTCACACGAACACTTCATTGGCTAAGCAGTGTGACCAATCTTAAAATGAACCCTGTGGTAGCATCTGTAGGTTAATAGCAGCTCTTTGTCTCCGCTGCTTTCTGCCTTTAGTCTTTTCCCTGAATTCCATCACAAAAAGTTTTACAATTAAAAAATGTCCTGACAACCATTTTTGTAAATTGACCTTAGCATCTAATCTTTCCTTATGCAACGTGGGTGACAAAAATGTGAACTTCTCATGAATGAGCCAGCTGTCTAAATCTGTCACATAGCACGGTTTTATTACACTCTTCATAATCAGCGAGGCAAGAAAGTCGCTGAAGTATTTTAGCAAAGTTTAAATATCTGACAGAGATAACATCTTTAACACTTTCTTCAATGAAATATATTTAAAAATAAACCTAACTTTAACTCCACTGTGAAACATTATTTTCAACAACCAGCTGGGAAGATGTGATAGTTCTTTTCTCACTGCTTAGTGCCTTAAAAAATACCACAGATGGCACCTAAATTGAAGATTCACAATAATATATATATGCCACAGTCATACAGAGAACAGAAAACAATGATCTCGGAGTTTTGATCTCAATAAGAAAGACAATTTAGTTTACTGGTGAAATCCGAAAATAAAATTTCAGTAAGAGCTAAGAATTAAATCCAGACCTCATTCAAATCAACAGCAAAAAATCACGTCGACTGTGCTGCACCCAGAAAATCACTTTCACAATTAAACAAAATTTAAGCAAAATTCTTCAGTTTGTTTTATTTAAAAAAAATTTCTGCTCTGAGTCATTCCATAAAAACTTCAAAATTAAAAAATAATCTAAGTGAAGGTTAGAGGGAGAGGGGAGATAGTTTATGAAACTGTTTTGATTCGTTTTTAAATCATCTTTTATATTGTGTGAAAGCACGCATCTGCATTAAGCCCACATGTTCATAGGAAGTCCCAGTGGAAAAGAAGTATTCTCATAAAAAAATAAAAAGAAAGAAAAGAAAAAAGACGGCAAAAAATCCTAGCTGCTTATTTATAAAAAGAAATTATACTATTAAAAAGAGTGAGCAAACCCCAGGCCTAGCCACCCAAGATGCTGATATAAAAAGGGCAACTGCAGTAATTGCCCTGAGAATTGGCATACAAAAAAAAAAAAAAAAAAGGGTCTGTAGAAAGCCTGTTGCCAGTTAGGTCATTCTGCAGCCATTCTCACACAACCTCCGAGAGTGTCCCAGAATAAAACTGAGCTTATAAATGAAACCAGATAAATGAGGCAATTAGATAAGGGCCTCCAGAAGGGATTTTATGTATGTGTTCAAGTTGTCCCTGTCTCTGTGTCTCTCTCTCCCCTAATCTTTTATTCCATTCATTTCTTCCTTTATTCAGAGATACTGCCTCTCTGTTCCCAACACATTGTACATTTCAAGCATTCTTTCAGCCTCTCTGCTGCTAAAGGAGAACAAACGTACCTGTTGCAAGAAACATGACTCTCCCTGATGCCTGCTAGTGTTAAACCCCTGCTTTATTATTTTGGGACAGAAAACTCATCTTTCTCCTTTTAAATGCTGCTGATCAGAGAGAAGGCATATTACTGGAATATAAGGAAAAACATCTTTACTCCGTAGATAAGTAGGGAGACAAAAAGAAGTTATGCAAAATCGGCTCCAAATCGTTTCACTTCATTTCAGAAAAACAGTAAACTCATTTTTCTACTGCGCCTCAAAGCCTCCCCCTCTGGGAATAAATTTCTTCTGTTAACAGACAGGAACACAGATCCAAACCCTTTTTACCTTGAAATCCTCACACGTTATTCTGTTTCATGCAAACAAAGTGTAAGTTATGTATAAATAAGAATATAAATTCTGTGTCACTGACATGACACCTCTGTGTATCTCCTCCTTTCACTCACTTGTCCACATTTGGTTTTGCAGCTCCTTCCTTTCTAGACCCACCGCAAACATCAACAATCCCTGGTTGCTGCAGGTGCTTATTATTTTTGAAAGTGCCTGACAGATGCTGAGGCTTTTTATCTTTTGGTCATTCCAGAGAATTTTGTTACTTTATAGTGACTCTTAGCACTGTGTCTTAGCTGGGCATTTACAGGTGAGGAGCACCAGGCTCACACAGCTCAGGCACCGACAGACTGCAGCTGGAGGAAGGCAGAAATCACTTCAGTCACTGTGCTTATCACAGTTACCCATTGCAGTCCAGTGATCAGATGCCTTTACTGAAAACCAGAATGATATCCCTGGCATGATGAAATGGAGCTTTTCAATATACCTTTTCTCTAATTTGGGCTGAGAAACAAGGACCTTTTCCTGTAAAATTATGCAAAATGGAGACACTGAAAATATGGACAAGTTATTCCACAGGTGTAAAGTTGCACTATTGTGAAAATGAGTATTCATACATGTAATTTTAATTGCATCCATGAAATAGGCATTTATAAGATTAGTTCTGCATGGAAAAAACAAATCCAAGCCTGTTCTGCTAATTTCTCCTTAATCATGTAAATTCTTAAAAGACATTAATGCATTTTAATTTACTATCCTTTAGATTATCTGTGTATCAGTTTAATTAGGAATTATACCATTTTAATCTTCTGTCCGGCTTAAAACATGTCCTTTTTCTTGGAAAAAAAAACAGAAGGAAGCCAAGTGGTAAATAAAAACTAATCATTTTTACTTTGCAGTATTTAGAAATAAAAAGTAACATTCTCATAAAAAATGCCCTTTAAATTTGTTTCAACTCAAATTTGTAAAAAATTTGTACTAAATAATCTGGGTCCTGGCTACAAAAAACTGATAAACACATATTTCCCTAAGTAATTTCAGGACAAAATGTTTCAGAAACATTGAAAAAAATTAAGGCTGTTTTGCTGCAAAGTTCGTTGTTTTCAACAACAGAGTAATTCAGTGAAATAAGGAATGTAGTTTTTGGGATATAGGTGTGAAACAGCAGAAGCCACCTGAAAGCTTAGTACAGGATTACTTTAATCTTTGAGGGCCTGACTCCAAGTCCATTGATGTCAACTGATAATCTCCTATTGACTTCATTAGTTACAGGATTAAGTCCTTAAAAGATATCCACTTAGCTGGCAGAAGATCTTAACTTCAGACATCAGTGCACACATGACCTCTCCGTGTCTGCATCTGCAACATTACACCAATGTTTTGTGCAATGAAGAATGCTGACCCAGACCTGCAGAAAACTCTACAGATCTTTCCATTCCTCCTGGCTTTCCTTATAGCTATTACCAGCATTTATACAAAATCTGCCTGACTTCTTGATACTTTTTTAATGTCCAGCAATCGGCTGATGTGAAAGCTGAGTGACTTACCTGCTTCCCTGAGCTCTCAGCACTGAAAAAGTATCCTCTAGTGATCATTCTATGCTACAGACATTCACAAACGTTCAATATTCTGACACATATGCAAATAATGTGTGTCTTTACCTATTGTCCACTGCACAGAGGCAGGCTTCCATAAACAAAATTGTCAGACATTCTTGCACAGAGAGCAAGCTGCATTACTGGAGAAGAGTTGTGTGAGATTTTCCTATTTGCTTTCATTTTGTGAAAAAGTAAAGGAGTAAAAAAAAAATTTTAAGCGAAAAACTGCTTAAATTCCCAGGAAATTTCAGAAAGGCAGCATCAGCTAAAGCATGTGAATATACACAATGGCTGTGCTCACAGTATTCTTGAAAAAAAGGCAGAGAGAGTTGGCTGGTTTGGAGACGGGTTTTTTTTATGTAGGATACATTTTACAGTAGGACAAAAGAGTGTTTTGCATCACAAGGCAGCAACAAACAACCCCATTTCTGAATGTTCCTAGGAGGAGCTGTTAAAAGAAAAAAATGTTCTAGGCAGTCAAGACTGGTGTGCAGAATGAACTAAATTCATATCAAGACATACTGAGACCAGAAACCACCTGGTATTAAGTCACCAGATGTAGCTTGTAGTCTCCATTAGTAGCAGAAGCAGTAACCCTACCCTGTGAATTATCCAGAAATGCTATTAGCTGTCCCCCACAAAATATACTGCAGAATTAAAACTTCAATTCCCCTTTGAGAACAATTAGATTGTAATGGGAGCCAAGCAGAAGAGGAAATCACAAAGCTTCTGTCACTCGAGAACATTACTGTAGTGGCATTCCCCTGTTCAACTAGTTTTATTTCATAGTAGCTGTCAGGTACTGTATGTACATTTGAAATGTGGTAAAATAGCTTAGAAAATATCACTCAAACTAGGTTTAAGCATCTTCTATAAACTGAATTATACTATGAAGCATATACAGGCACCAATCTAGCTGGGAGCACACAAGTAATTTTAAGCATATGAGCCTCACTGAAGTCATGTGCTTAACATTATTAATATCATTAAGTGCTTTCTTGGTTTGAAATCTTACAAGTCGTTGCAAGTCTACCTACACAGACTCCATATGCTATATGTGCATTTCTTTTTAGGGAGACAGCAAGGTTCTGAACCAGGGAAGTCGGCTGCTGTCTGTCACAAATTCTATATAACCTGAAATAATTGCATCTTTGTGCCTCCACTTCCCATCCAAAAATTAGTGAAATCAATCCTTGTAAAGCGCTTTGAGCTCTTCAAATGAAAAGTGCTATAAAAACTACAAATTATTATTATATTATTGAACACCATGTATGTATACACACTATTATGTAATATATAATATATGTATAATGCATATAAATTCTAACAAATGTATTTGTGTAATATCTGAGAAATGGAACAGTTGTATCTGGAAGTGATAAATACATAGAGTTGGATTTATTGTTAATCTGTGGATTTAATGATTTTTTTAGACAAAAGGATGTTTAAGTGTATAATTGCTTTCCTTAATTTAATATATTTATGTAAATGCATGCCTGAAGTTCTGATTAGATAGTTATTCTGTGTCCCTTAAGCTAATAAAATATATTAAACTTTATCTTACTATATAAGGTACAGCTGCTGCTTTAATTTTTTTATTTTAATATTTTTATGACTAAATGCATAATTTAAAGTTCATGAAATTTTAATTTTAATTGGCTCCTTGATCTTTGCAGTAAAAGCAAAATGCCAGCATTTTATATATCCTTTGAAATGTACACTAGTTTTATTTATATAAATTCTAAGATGCTTTCATAAAATGCGACTGAACACTGCTATTATTTTTGGAATGGGAAGTTTGGAATGGTGTTTCCTGGATAGAAAATTGAGACATCCCTACTGAAAAGATATCTGTCACATGACAAGCAGTATGTGAGTGGAAATGCAGCTGGAACAAGGGGATTTCATGCACAGGCTTTGGAAGTACAGATATCTTGGAGAATTAGTTCAGCAACACTGGGAGAAGCATTGGGGTCATTTATTTCTTGTTTATTTCATCTCTTCTGAGGAGCACTCATCAAATCAACCTATGTTAAATTCCGAGGTACCATTTCCAGTGCTTTAAATGAGGGACAAAAAACAAGGATGCAGTGTGGAATTCTTTCCCTTTCCCCCCATCCTAAGTCACAGGTTCTGTTCCATTGAACTCAACACCTGAGCATACACATGGGAGCAGGGCCAGCTCCATAGATCAACCCCCTGTGTTTTATCATAAAAGAGAACAATTCATCATCAGAACACTTAAATGCAAACTACACTTGCATCTGGGACACCCCAAACCAGCTGGGACAGAGAGCACTAAAGAGCCAAGGGCTTCTTCACACACCAAGTTTACTTTGGTGGTGTGAAGTGCTGTTGAAATAGTCTTACACATTTAACTTATCTAAAGCCTCTCCTGTGTTTATTTCTTAAACTAAAGAATGAAGCATTACCAACTCTATGATATTGATGCTAGCTTTACGTTTCAGATTGAAGCCAAAATAATCCTGAAATTTTCATGAAATTGTTTTTCCATTTTTCAGCTAGCTATACCATTAGTGATATGGGCTGGTGGCCAGTCAGAGAACTAGGATCCAAGAAAAATTTGAACTTCACCCAAATTTGAGGATATTTGGAAACTGTATTTTACTTCAGCTTTTCAATGAATAAATACAGCAGTTGCAGCAAGGTTCTTTTAAACGTATTTTCTTGAAAATTTTCTTCATTTGAAGAAGTGCTCAGAATGAGAAAACAGCTGAAAGATGGCAAATAAATAATGAAGAAATCCATGAGGAGTGTTTTGATATTTTAGTGGGACCTATATATTCACGTAGAGAGTAAAAAGAGTTTTGTGAGTTTTGTACATAATTACACTAAATACAGTGCAGTGAGTAGTTCTGGTGACATCATGAGTCACTGAGTTTGTTCTTGTAATTTATTAAGACATTATGAAAACCCACTGACATATTTATAAGCCTTGGAATTAACAGCTACCTTTCATTGCTTTTACAACACATAAGACATGAATTTTACTTAGAGAATTATATACACTCAGCTGTGTACAGCAGGACTGTAATTCTGCCTAGAGCTTCTGATGATATCCTAAACCTGAAGGGCCAAATTCTGAATCTGCTTTTGGATTTACCAAAGGAGGTATCCTTGGCCTCTTGAACGAAGCTTGTGTGGTTTGCCAAAAGCCATCAGAACTTTCAAAAGGAATCCAAAGCCTAAATGCACAATTCAGGAGCATTTCGTGTTTGTAATATAGTTACTACTCATATATTTGATTAAGTATTTAATCACTATTCCCAAAGTATATACTTAGAACAATCTGCTGTCTTTTAATTTTATTAATCTTCTTTTTATTTCCACATACAGATCTGTTCCTTAAATCCTTGGTTCTTTATTTGTTTTCTTATAGATATGCTGCTTCTGCCTTCTGTTGCACTAAATTCACTACATATTTACAAGTGTTTCATGAGACTGATTATGGCACAAGTGCTTTTTTTTCTGTTTTACTTTAATGAAAACACTAAGTAATGGACCAGCCCCCGGTAAATTAAAAATGCACCACAAGTAAGTAGGGTAGAATCTTTAGGATGCCAAAAAATCATTTTCGTCTGTGTGGTTGGATTTATTTATTTTGGGGGAAGGGTTGGTTTGAGTCATGTTTGATGACATGTCTACGGATGACATATGTCTCTGGCAGAACTGGGCAAAGTGGGACATAGCTTTGGTTTTGAAAAGCTCACCCAACAGTGGCTTCCTTGTTTGCTTGTTTTGGGGTGGTTTCTGGGGGTTTTTTAAGTTCTTTTTTTGTTTATTTTTTTGTCTTTCAGAGCTAGGACTACTCCTGGATTTTGCATGAATTCCAAAATTTTGGGCTAAAACAGTTGAATGACTGGCTCTTACTCTAGTTCAATATTCAAAATTTCAGATATTGTCAACGTTACAGTCATCTTCAACTGTTGCTTATCTTCCATTAGCACAAATTCACTGACACCAGTGTTGTCAGGAGGCCAATCGGGCTAAGCAGTGGCTTTTCCTTTTCACTCATTTTCTCTCACTTTAAATACATTTCACTCAGAAGTGTCTGTCACACTGTCACACTGTCCCACAATGAAACTGGTGACATTATCCTAGCACAGTTTGCTCCAGTTGTACACACTGGAGCAACTTCTACATGTCTCACTTTTCACCTTTCGTGCACATTTGATTACCCAGAGATAGACTGAGGGAGGGAATGTAGGAGTTCTATGCCCATCCTTCATCAGAACAAGAGGTTTGTTTTCCTTTCAGTATTAGAAAAATTGGGATTCTGTGATATATATGCAAGCTATTTTCACTTCAGGGAAAGGGAACATACATGTGAATCAAATGGCTGCCTTTGGTTCAGGAGATTTATAAAGAAGAGATCCCAACTGCACAAACTCTCCTGCAGTGGAATTCATGTTTTCCTGGTCGGATGAATAGAACAGGTGCAGACACAGCTTTCAGGCCTTTAAACTACACCAACCCAAATAAATTACAGCTACAGAGCATGTTCAGCAATTTCAAGCAAACGTTAGAAATGCAATGCCCATGGTGCAGATAAAGTGCTTATGAAAAAGGTGGACGTAACATCTGTACTGGCACAGAACGCCTGTTCTACAGTAATAGCTGCAAAATGCCTCCTATAAAGCATAAGACTGTTAGTACAGCTGCAGCTTTTAATAGCTATTGAATTTCTTGATCAGGGAGGCAGGTCCAGAGCAAGGGAAATGGACAAGTGAAACTATAAACTGCTATTTTACACCTATGAATGTAATATCAAATAAATGTGGCCGAACCCACTTTTATTTTTTTAAGAAATTCATCCCCAGAGAGCCTCGTGCTAGATCTTAGCTAGCAAGCCATCAGAAGGCACTTATGTCAGCCTAACCCTGAGGTTTCCAAGATGTATAGCTGTGCAGCCTACACATATATATACCTTTTGCTTATTATATCTGTAACACAAACCTGCAGCCACACACACATGGCAATACCTCATGCATCATTTCTACACTTACTCAGAGCTATTTGGTTCTAGGTCGATGCAAACAAGCAGCAAAAAGCTAAAACAATAGGCAGTTTTTAAGATGGTTCTGCAAGAAAAAATGATAGCGAAGTGACTGAGTTGCAGAGACTTCAGTATGGGCAACAGAATGCAACCAGTAAATTCATTACCACGTTAGCTTATTAAAATTATTCAAAAAATACAGCTGTCTAGCATTTTCTCAGGTTTCTTATTTAAATACCTTAGTAGTAAGATGAATTCATGTCTAGGAGGCCCCTGTAAATTACTAGAATCATTTTTACTTTGCATTTATAATTACAGTTTTTTGTTTCTGATGGAACTTCTGCGGAATAATCAGATTTTCAGTATGCAGAGAAACTGCACTTTAATATTATTAAAGCTTTTTGTCTTGCAAATTCTTCACATCTTCTATTAGCCATGAAATTAAATCCCTCACATAATACTCATAATACTTCAGTGGTTACTGAAACTGCAGATTCACCCGAAATTACCCCAGATGGAACACTCTGAATATTCACAGAATATTCTGAGTTGGATCCACAAGGATCATCAAGTCCAACTCTTCAGGAAAAGGCCCATATGGGAATTGACCCCACAGCCTTGGTGTTGATGTGTCTCAAACACGGATTAGGCAGGATTGGTTTGGTTGTTTTGTTGTGTTTAGGACCACTTTTTCCTCCAAGAAGACAGCAGTTTTCAAGCTGATGTGTGTGTGTCCCAGGCCTGTAAACCCTTCAGAGTCCCAGAGAACAATTCTCCCTACCCAATTTCCAGTACTACTTAAATATCCTGGCACCTGAGCTCACTCTGTTTCTTTTAATATGGCTAAATTTTTTTTTCTGGCTGGCATATATGCTCAGAAGTACCCAAACATTATGGAGATAGATAATTATCTCCTTCTAAAAGCAGTGCAGGATAAGACATACAACTGCCAAAGCTTGCTTGAAACCTTGGAGAATCCTGAAAAGTTAGTCATAGCCAGCACCTCAATTAACTTCATGGGTGGTGGTGCCAGTTTAATGATAAGAACACCACTACGATTCACAAAGAGGTGGATCTAACTTCTGGTTACTTCCCAAGAAATTGTTTTGACTGCAGTCTTTCTGGTTGAATCCAAGGTACAGTGAAGCCAGAAGTGATAAAAAGCAGTGGATCAAAAGAAGAGAGGGAAGAGCAGAGTCAGAATCTTCTGGCCCAGAAAGCTTATTTGAAAGTATAAATTAGCCTACTAAATTAATCCTGCTAAGCAATTTAGACATACACGCTCGAGGAAGCAGGACTGAGTGCCTCAGTGCCTCCTTCCAGGCGAGTCAAACTCCCTTTTCTGCCTCTATGCCCTGCTTTTCCAAGTAGTTTGTTTGCTACAGGCAACACTGACAATGCTGCCTCTTCAACACTTCACTTAGCCTTCACTGGGGCAGAGCATCTCCGAAATCTCCAAGAAGTTTTGGAAAAGAATTAAGGGACAAAACCCAAAGTGTTCCTTTATAGGGAATAATCAAGGAATTTTTTTTTAATTATTACTACTTCACAAATTATAAAAGCCCCATTTCATAGCACAGGCAGAGCATCTCCTCCAATCTGGTAAGAGCCCACCTGCCAGGCTGCATCCAGCTGGGGGACCCCAGCAGAGGAAAGACATGGACATGCTGGAGCAGGTCCAGAGGAGGGACACAAACATGATTGGAGGGATGACTTTCCTATCAGGAAAGGATGAGAGAGTTTGGGTTGCTCAAACTGAAAAGCAACTGTTGGAACCTTTGAGTTCTTGAAGGTGACTTGTAAGAAAAATGGGAACAAACTATTGAGACTGAAGGAGGGTCAATTTAGATGAGGCATGAGGAAGAAGTCTTTTCACAAAGAGGGTGGTAATACACTGGCACAGGTTGCCTGGAGAAGTTGTGAATGCCCCATCCCTGGAAATATTCAAGGCTGGACAGGGCTCTGAGCAGCCTGATGCAGTTGAAGACATCCCTGTTCATTGCAGAGTGGTAGGAGTGGATGGCCTGTAAAGGTCTCTCCTGACCCAGACTATTCTGTGACTCTGTGATTTACAGAGCAGAGAAGACTAAACAGAAAAAGCACAAAGCCATCACACAAACCGCTAAGAAAACAGTGCCATAAAAATTACCACCTGAGAGCTACAAATTTTTGGTTTTCAGAACCAAAAGTTTTCCTGCCAGAGGAAAATCAGATCCAGATCTCTTGATGTCCACAGGAGCTCTGCCTGTCCTTTCAGAGGTGCCAGCACACCAATCCAAGAGATTAAAATCTGATGAAGTTAAACAGACTTGAAGAAGACAAATTCAGACAGCAATGGGCTTCAGTGGAGCACATGACTATCACTGTGAGTTTTGAGCTTCAGTCCCCTGACAAATAAATACTCCAATGAAAAGCTCAAAACAAAAGATTTGCCAGATTATGGCAATGAGACATTAAAACCCCTGAGGATTATATGAATCCTTCCATGCATCCTTTGAGCAGGTAACAGAAAGCGCTGAAGTGTTTTCTATATTATAAAAGGAAATGAAAGTGAAGACAAGTCTTTGCTGAAGTTTTGAGTGACTACTGAGTTCTGGGAGGACAGCTTTGAGTGAGCTGGAGTATCAGCAGTAGCCCAGTGGTGGCATCAGGAAGTCTGGGGCAGCAAAGAGACATCCCAGCTAAGCCTGTGAAGCTCTGCAGGACTGTTTTAACTGTGACCTGCATCCCAAAGTGCTTTCAGACACCTCATTCAGAAATGCATTCTGGCTGCTGCAATCACTGTTAAATGCAGTACAGGCATTAACACTACTCATTTAACCAGAACCTGAGATCAGAAGATCAGAAGATAATCCCTCAAATTAATAGGGATGAATTAATAATTCATATTAACCTTTTTATAAAGAGTAAAAAGAAGCAAATGAGATTCTCTGTCCTCTGACTTGAAAGCTGCCTGCTCAGAAAGAGATTTCTTTCAATTATCTGTAATGGGATTATTAGCACATTGTCCTCAGTAAGTTTCTTCTCAGAAATAGATAACGCTGATAAACTTGCCAACTATAAGAGACAAGCAATTTTAAGCAAACTAATATTCCCTTCATTGCAAATATTTAGATGAACACAATCAGGGTAGTGATCAGCACTCCTGTAAAATGACAGCACACTATAGGGTAATGTTTGAAGTAAATAAACTGGATTTTCCCATGTAAAATATTTTCACCAATTTCAATTAAATGCAAAATTTTCCTGCATCTTCTGCCTCTATTTCCTGCTATTATAAAATAACTGCTACATTGCATTTCAACCACACAGATAGGTTAGCTATTATTACTTACCTCCTGCTTTTTATGTGGTCACAAAAAAACATAAGCTTTGGCCTTCTTTCTGTTAATTCTTGGTGACCAAATATTTCAAGTATTATTTTGGCTACAGCACAGTTTTGCACACACAGCATGTAAGCTGCTTAGCACAAAAGAGAAAAGGATCTGCAGGCCCAAATCCTGACACAGAGTGAAAAGAAACAAAGTTTAATCCCAAAAATCAATGATGTGCTGTATCAGATGTGCACCCATATGCACACTAGTGTATTTAACTCTTAAAATTTTGCATGCATAAGAATTATATTTATTTGTAAATTGGAGAATCCTTAAGCATCAGCTATATATATATGGGTTAAAGTGATGCCTCAGAAATATAGATGGTTCAACATATTAAGTCTAAAAATACATCTGGAGGGGGTAGTCCCATCTATCAAAAACTAAATACACGTGAAAATATCTGGGAGTTGTTATTCAAACAGAAAAATTACAAAACACATTGCAGAGGACGCTACCTGCAATGTCCCATTCTCAACATCAAGCAGCCATTACATCACAGATAAGAAATGAAAGAATATGGACCAGGGGGTTTCACATCCTAAAAAAAAATTAAGAGCCAAACTAATTTTTTCAGCTTGCTTCTGTCAAGGAATGACTGTAAGAATTTCCAAGCAATATACAGGAGAATATTTGAATAACAGGAATGAAATAAAACTCTGAGAAAAGGAATTAGAACCTGATTTTAAATTCTTTGCATAGAAAAATGATGTCTGAACAGCCTTGAATGTCTGGCTTTTATTTCCTGATCCTGCAAATTGCCCTACTTGCCAGCTTTACAAGTACAAGCCATTGGAATGAACACAGAACATCTGCTTATGGATTTTTTAATTTCACATATATAATATTTTCAGAATCATATCTTGACAATAAAAATATTCTTTTCATTCCTGCCTTTCTATATGACATGACAAACTCTCCAATGTTCAGGATACAAGAGTATCCTGAGTTATTCAGCACAAATATGTTTGCATTTTTTTTCGGCATATCAGTCGCAGTAATTTTTTTCTTTCTCTTTCTTGATTAGTACATATCCTAATGCCTCAGCAGCCCAAACATGAATGTGAATAGATAAGCTAAAACCTGAGAATTTCAAGAGCAGTGAAGTGCATGCTTTCACCTCTCCCCCTTTTAAAAGTGTCAAATGCTTCCTGACACGCTTGGGTCCATGGAAATGGAACATATTTTCTCATTACGTTAATTAATGGGTCTGCTTGGGTGGCATAATTCAGTATAAATTTCCTTTAGTATTCTGTCATACCTAAAAGGGATCTTATTTTTGTGATGTCTTTAAATTTTTATGACTTCTACTCTGTTTAGTCTGTGTGTAATCCTTCTTTTGAAACCTAATGTCCTAGAAAATCTGCAGGTTTCTCTCAAAACTGGCACACTCTGTAGTTTACGGTCGTTTCTTTTTCTTGCCTTCTTAGAACTCCCTGCAAGTCCTTAAGGTGTAGTTCACAGCTCAGGGAATTTATGATTACATCTTCAATGTGAACCCAAGCACTGTGATATATTAAACCTGACAAGATGCCGTTCATTAATCTCTGAAATATGGCCAGGTGTGATGTAATGAAGAGAGGCTTCCAGCTCAGAGAAGCCTAACACAGCTCCCAGCTCAGCTTGATGGTGGCTTCCTTTACCTCATCTGGGAGAAGGACTGCCTGGGTGGGGACTCTCCTGGAAGCGTAATTCCAGAAAAATGTGGGTTGGGGAAAATGAGACAGGGTAATCTCTTGCCATGCCAGTGCTCCTCAAACGGCTCAGCTTCTGCTTTCCTTTCATTTCCAGGTTAGAACACTAACTTGGTCATGCTGTCATGAACCACAACTTCCCAAGGAAATGGTTTGATGGGCTGGAGGTACAATTTTGTGTATGAAAAAAAAGGAGCATTTTAAATACTGGAGTCTCAGCTAGTGGAGAAAGCAATGGCAGGCCCAGAACACAGAGCAGCAAGAGCTACAATTTACACACACGGTATCTTAATCAAAACAAGGCTATAATTTGGTTGTGACAGTATCTTTTTGTAATGAATAATTGCATCATTTCAACACAAAAAAGGGTGAAATCAAACCAGAGGAAATATAAGGAAAAGCTCAACATTTCCATATCAATTCAAATGTCAAAATAAATCAATAAATTTTATTACCCAATTTTACGTCATTAACAGCACACAGGGAATATATATTGAGTAAAAGTGAGACTTTGAAACTCATCCCTGTGCTGGCAAGAGCAGAGACTTCATGAATGAAACTCATATTCCTGAGCTGAAAAACAAACAGATGTGTTTTTTAAATATGGAAAGTAAATGTGAAAATAAGTTTTTATACAGTCCATGATTTAGCATTTTACATCCATGAGACATTGAAGTCCACATCCTAAAACAAGTTAGACCACTAAGTAGATTTGCTCTCTGCAAATCATGACCAAGTTGGTTATTGCAGCAGTGCAAATCTGGTTGATTTTCACAGGTTACTTGATTTGATTACTTTTATGCAGCTGCAAAGATAAATTTTGAGAACAAAGGTAATTACTACTATATCTACCCTGGAAACAAAAGACAGATCATTTCAGAAATATAAGAATTTGGGCAACCGTTGTACTACCTTTTGAAACTTCTAGGAAAGAATGCAGTGCAAGACTAGCCCTGCATTTTCTTCTGACCATGGAAAAGTTACGAGGAGAACACTCCTCTTTTTACTTGTCTTTCTAATCTTTTTTTTTGTAACTGTTGTTATTATTACTGAATTAAATTCTCTCTTGTTTATTTCAGAAGAGATTCTTCCTAGCTCTTCCTGACCTCCTCATCCACGGACAAAGTGAAAAACTCCACTAGACCAGGGTCAGAGACCCATCCAACCTGGCCTTTAACACCTCCAGGGATGGGGCATCCACGGCTTCTCTGGGCAACCTGTGCCCGTGCCTTACCACCCTCACACCAAATAATTTCTTCCTATTGTCTAATCTAAACCTGCCCTATTTCAGTTTGAAGCCATTCCCCTTCTCCATCCTCTCTCCCATGCCTTTGTGAGAAGTCCCTCTCCAGCTCTCTTGCAACCCCCTTTAGGTGCTGGAAGCTGCTCTCAGGTCTCTCCAGAGCCTTCTCTTCTCCAGGCTGAATAGCCCCAGCTCTTACCATTAATTTAACTATACATCTCTTACTTAACTACATTAATTGAATTAAACATATAAAAATATTAAATGACTCACTCCAACCACTCGAGAATATCTTAAATCTTCAGAATTACTTTGAACTCACTCACAAAGAGAAGAAAAGGTGATGCACATCACATTAAATATCCCACAAGAAGAATTAATTTAGCAACGGTCAAGGTATGTTGCAACTTCCTCAGTTAACATTGCATTCCTGCCCTGAGTTAACATTACATCAATTCTGGATCAATTCCTGCCTTGCAAGGTAATTTGACACAGAAGTTCTTGCTTTTGTTAGAGGTGTGCCACCAATGCTTTATCCTGATCTGTCTCAGCCTTTCCAGACTGTTCTCCATTGCAGGAAAGGCATTTGGCAAAGCTAGGAATGTTTCTTGTTAGATAAATATTTAAGAAAGCAATAATTGTGAAACAAAAGTACTCCAAAGCTGACACAATATTCACCACATTTGGATGGTTTTTTTCCCAGCAATAGCCAGATTTATCACATTTCAAAACTAAGAATAAAATTTAAATTCTCTTGATGCCTGGCTAACAATCTTCACTAAACAACTGAACCCTATAGGCTCCTTTCTGAACTAATACTACATTCATTAAAAAATTCATTAGACCCAAGCATGATGGTACTGTACATCTGTGGTCAATCATTTCAGGTAAAGGTGGACCCAAACCCATGAATGAATTAGTTACTTAATCCCAGGCTGTGTAAAAACTTGGATCCACCATGAAAACAACTGGTAGAACAAATCAAGAATACATACTCACACTTCAGGAAAACATTAAACTGAAAATTTTGCCCACAAGAATGACAATTACAGAAACTGGCTGCAGCCTTAGCCTTGCAAATCAGGAAGCATTTATGGTTTCAAACTGAAAGAGAGACCAGGTTTAGATTAGATATTATGAAAACATTCTTGACTGTGAGGGTGGTGAGGCACTGGATCAGATTGCCCAGATAAGCTGTGGCTGTCCCATCCCTGGAAGCATTCAAGGCCAGGTTGGATGGGGCTCTGAGCAACTTGGTCTAGTGGAAGGTGTCCCTGCCCATGGCAGGGGGTTGGAACTGGATGATCTTTAAAGTCCCTTCCAATCCAAGCCATTCTATGATTGATTCTATGATTCCATTCTGTTCCAAATGATATTGAAGGAATTTGAAGGTTTAGATTCCTTTTAATATCTTGAAAACATTAGGATTTATATGCTTTTTGACACACTTATCAAATTACATAAGAAATAATGCAAGAGCTACTCTAAGCCAGGTTTTCCTCTGGAAAGTTCACTGATAAATAGAGAATGAAATCTACAACTGGTATTTTGTATTTCCACAGTCTTTATGCTTCCCCTGCAGTAAAATAACATTCTGACAACTGTGTATTTATTAATTATTTTAAAATAAATAATTAGGCAATAAATTGTTGTAACAATTTAGGCTACTAGTCAGGAAAGGGATTCACACTTGATGGTCTTGGAGACTGTCAGAAATACCCTTCTTCACTTCAAAAGGCAACTTTTATTCCAGATTGCAGAAGCAAAAAGATAAAACCTCTGTGAATTCCAGGTCTCTTGCAAGAGCAAGTGACAAGAGTTCTCAAAATCCTTCCAATTCCACAGTGTTTCCAGTGTCATTGGCCAACAAACCTAAATCTCAGCTACAGAAGGAAATTAAGCTTTAGCTAATTACCTTTCAATGGTGCTAGAGATGTTGTACAGATGCTTCATTCAGATAAATTAATAGCAAGTCAACACTGCCTGATGGACATAAAATCTGCTGTTAATACTCAAAATAAACAATATTCCCTAAGAGTATTGACATCAAAACTATTCTGTCTCTTCTTTTTCTTCTTAGTACTTGGCTAAAAGTTCTGGACCAAATTTTATGTTCTAAAATTAAATACTGACACTCAAAATTTATACCTTTATGTCACCTTCTACCCAAAGTTTCAGACAACTTCAAAAGGGCCAATTAATTCTCTAAATATATAATGAATGTTAGCTACATCTTACAGAAAAGGAAGCAAAAATAAAGCTGGCACAATGAATCCAAATCTGATTTTTAATGCTGATTAGTCTAAGTTCTGGAAATAAACCATATCTTTTACTGAAAGACTATGAATATGGATTCTGAATAGCAACCACTAGGTTCAAAAAATACACACTAAAATAGTGATCAACAGATGGGGAAAAAACGTGACAGATATTATTCAATAACTACTTCTTTCTCTGCGTTAGCTCAATCATTACTCTATCCTCAGGTCTGTATGAACATCCACCACTCACAGACATATTTTATGGAACAACCTCTCTTTACCTGAAAACAAACCCTGTTCTTTGCAGAAGCCTGTCCCATTCCACTCTGCAGATTCCCCCAGAGCGCAAATGCATGACTTACAGAAAAAAAACTTTGAGATATTTATTCATTTGTGCTGGCACACCTGACCACACTTCTCAGTAAGTTTAACACGAAACCCCAGGCGAAGCAGAAGGCTTTTCTAAACATCTGTGGGAGTCTGTCATACCTATGCCCCCAAACTATTTGCCCGTTGAGATATCCAAAAGCTGTCACGGTCTTTAAAAAGTCAGCCTCTACTGAAACAGAATCCTTCTCTAAACAGAGTGGGAGGTTAACTGATTTCATTCTATCTGCTTCTCTTCTTTGATTTTATCTTTTAATATTAATATCCTTGAGACCACCCATCAGCTAACCTGCTTAACAAAACTTACTGCCCAGTTATCTGATCAGCAATTGCAGTGAGGCAGAATTCCCTAAAAAGACGCATAAGGTAATTATTTAATTACATTCTTATATCATGGATCATTCCATTTGATTTTTTTTTAATCTAAATATTCGAAACAATATAGTGGATATAGGTTGATATTTAAGATGGTGGGACACTTTAGCACTAAGATTTGATTCAACAAGATACTTAAAGCCAAGTAGTTCTACTCAGATTAGTTTGCAAATAGTAAGCCCCAAATGCCTTACCTTTAGAACTTAGTAAAAAAAAAAAATTCAATCTCTTTAAATTTTGAAAACTTTTTACTTGATTTGACATAAAAATAATTCCTATGCAATATACAAGATTTACTGAATAACCCAAAGTTAAAAGGAGAATGAGAGGACTATTTGTGGTGGATGTGGTAGTGTTAATGTTTGAACTTGATGATCTTAAGGGACCTTTCCAATCTAAATGGTTCCATGATTTTATTTTTAAAAACTCTGACAGAAAAACAAACCAAGAACCATTCTTGTATCTCTTTATCCTATATTGCATATACCATTTGTTTCAAACAGATTCTAAGTGAAGCAAAGCTAAAATGGAGCATTGCTAAAATTCTATGAAGCCTCAGAAGGTTGTAAAGCAAAGGAGGTTTGCATTACAGGTATTAAAATAGCTGACTTTTCCATTTGGACAGCATACTACAGTCCAAAGCATAGAATACATTCTGAATGCATGGCTGCTCTGGAAGTGCTCCTCCATTGCAGGGAAGGAAATATGGGATTAATAACATTCGCTCCGAGAGCAAAATTTAGGACTTGTAAAAGCACAAAACACATGCTATATATTGATTAAAGAAAAAAAGGTTCGTCCAGTCTCACTGATGTGTTGTCAACACCGTGTCACCAAGTCCCTGAAAACGTGCCACCTAGTGGAGCCCGTGCCCACGTCCTGCAGCCCAGGAACAGCCAGATCTGCTCTGGTGCCTTCTGCTACCTTGCCTGGGAGAAATGCTCTGCATTTTCCATCCCTCTCACTGCAAACCAGCCATGCTCCTCTGCCCTCCCTGCAAAACTTGCTCTGATTACCATTTAACCAGAAAAATTCTAGAATATCTACTACTCGTGACTGAAAACACCGAAATAAACCCTGAACCAATACCAAAATTAGTTGAGCACAAAAAAATGTGCAAACAGGAAAACTCAAATGCAGCACTTTATTCTGCTGTCTGCCTAAGAGTGGAATCTGCATGACACATTATTCCAGTATAACAACATTTTTCCAATATAAGATATTCCTGATTCTTTTCCCCTAACCAGAAGTAAAGGATTGAGATGATGAGAAAAGAGCTTTTCACTGCTAAACAGGAAGACAGACACACGCATAACTCACATGCCTGAGGAAACAGCTGGGAAAATTAATCTGGAGACTGAAGAAAGCAGATGAGACCAAATAACATCCAGCTTCAGCTACCAAGAAGAGAGTAACTTCTGAGTCTAAATTCTACATTAATATGCAATTTTCCGCAGGATGATCTTATTTTCCAAAATCCCAAGCACTTCTGATGGCAGTACTATAATTGCTCCTATAAATTTATAGCACAAATCCAATCAACCTCCACCTTTCACCAAAAACTAATTGATCCTTTTTTCTTGAAACTGAATATCAAAATACATAAATTCTTTCATTCTTATGTTATAATTAAAGAGTGGAATTATTTTTTTATGAAGCATAATTGTTTTAGTTATAGGAATAGTCCAGAGCAAAAGGCACTATGGGAGAAAACAAAAATTGCATGCCTTCCAAATTATGCAAGTTACGAGCTGTATGCAATATTCAGTTAAAAGTATGAAGTACTCAGTGCTGAATCTCTCTTAGAAGAATAATACAAGACATGTTCTTAGGTCCTAAAATACTCTGAAAGCTATGTGCCCTTACCTGTTTTCTAATTGCAGGAAAATTTGAGGGTACTAAAATAACAAATAACTGACAGTGAGGTGTAGTTTCGCTGTACACTTTTCTTTTGCATGAAACTTTCTGAGTTTGAGGATCTTTGTTTCATGTAGTGGGAGGTACAGTATGCAATAAACATAAGAAATTTCAATACAAGTAGAAAAAATGTCCAGAGAAATATTAAATACATTTACATACTGAGATTCTCTGGCTGCTGCACCAATGTGCATTTCTAACAAGACTAGACCCATATAGACCTTAGAAGAATCACCTATAGAGCTTTTTCCCCCTCCCTTCCTCAAAAATCAGTTGTAACTAAATACAACAGTGAAGAAGCAAAGGAACATAACCCACCCCCCAGACAGCACTGCATGGAACCATTGGCAGCCTAGTCCAAAACACTACAAGTGCAATTATGTATTTTTGGAAAATGTGTAAGCATAGGCATTGCTTTACCAGTCAGAGATTTATGGCAGTGCACAGGTTTCCAACACAGATCCAGCCAGTGCTCTGTTAAAATCTCTGTTTGTGTTTTGAGAAGGAGCAGTCTGTTCAGAGAAAACAGACTAGGTTTGGTGATAACAGGGGAATGAAGGTATTTCAGGAGACATCCACAAGATCACAAGGATAGATATTAAGCCTTTGCTGAGGAAAATGAACATCATCTAGATTTTTATCATGTTGCCTTCTATACTACGGTAAGGCCCAAATGTTCCACTTGAGTTGCAGCTGCTTTATTTGAACAAACAAAAAACCAACCAACCAAAGATGAATTCTTGCCACGTATCCAGTCTAAAAGACTCAATTGGACAAAAAGCTACAGAATGCTTTCACACTCTGAAATGAAAAGAAAACCCCTGGAAAAGAAACCTTGGTTTTCTTAGGTGAGGCACAAAGACACATCTCCTCACCCCAAGATACAGCATGCTCTGGGGAACAAAAATAGGCCATATTTTTAATTTCTTGTAAAAAATAAGTTCAGGTGGGTATTTTTCCCCTCCTGTTACCAAAGTCTATGTGCTTTTGCTGCCAGGACCCTAGCTTGTAGAATGGAAAGGTAAAATGCTTTCACCTTAGGCAGGTGCAAAGATTAATAAGTTATTCTATAATATTGTGGCAGCTGCAAATTACCTAACTAGTCTAGTGAAGATTAATTTCCTTTGCTCCCACTTTGTCAAATGGTGATTTCCTCTTCTTGTAAGAATTTTTGGTGTTCTGGTCAAAGTATAAGCAGAGACACAGTATTTCGGGCTTTTGTGCAACTCAGTTTTCTCTCACGAGAAATGACAGATTCCTCAAGTTTGTGTTAGCTGGGAAAAAAAATAAATCTAATCTAAAATGAAGAGCCAATTTTAACAAGAAAGAATAAGCAAATTAATCATCACATCTCTAATGGTTTGCCCATACACATGTTCCCTGTGTTGTCCAGCACTGTCCATGCCCACAGCCAACCTGTGCTGTGAGACAGAGTTTCACAGCAGTGAGCCTGGACCAGAGCATCCATCAGGAATTAACGAGGGATGAGAAAAGCAACTGGTAACAGTTAAAGCAAGTGTTCACAGGCTGCTTTGAATGGGTTGCTCTGCATTCTTTTGCAATGAACAGGGAAAGTTGTGATTGGCTCCATATGACTGGCAAAGGTGATGATAACATGACTTATGAGCAACCTGCCACAAAAACTATTTATCTTGTGATATACGAGGTGTGCGTGAGGAAAGATGCTCCTCTAGAGGCACATCACACAGTAGTTAAACACACAATTTAGTGAGGTGATTATAAAATCACCTCAATACTCATGTAAGCAAAGAATTTTTGCAGCCACAGGTATCAGAACTGTGGAGAAAGCAGTGGATTTTACTCAATTCCTGCTTTTAGAAACAAATCTCTATTAAATAATCTCAGACCTTGAAACCAGCACAACACGCCAAACAATGACACAGGTATCACACTTAGTGAAAGGGATAGAAGTTTCCAAGACAAAAGGAACAATCATGTTTGCTTCCTGCTGTGTGACACATTACCACAAAGGAGGTCTCCTCTTGGCTTCTTCCGTTCCTTTCCAATCTATTGTAGTCTGGGCTCTCTCTTACTCAATGCAACTTTGGTTGTTTCCTCTTTCAAGTCAAGTTTCCAGATGTTGCTCACCCAATTTTTCCCTGCCACACAGCATCCTTTGCCTGAACTTCTCCACCATTCCCTTGTGTTTCCCCCCACTGTTCAACTCACAATCTAAGTCAAGATTTTGAAACCTGTTGTAAATTACATTAATTGGCAGTTCTTTCCTGCAGCTGTGTGCATTTCTTAAGACCACATACTTACAGGGTTTGGGGGGGTGGTTCTTTTTTACCTTCTTTGGACAAATTTTATACTAAACCAAATTGCACCTGGTTCCAACACCATCTGAATAGTCATGCTGGTACCTTTCAGGGGTCCTAGGAGGGACAGGTTTATAATCATTTTGTACAGTATTTAAATGGGAGAGAGTTGTATCAAAAACTTACGAGGAAAACGGGAATATGCAGAACATGCTTGAATACTTCATGTTATCTTAGGTAGCTCATCAATTTTTTCCTACCTGCTAAATGCAAAAACACAATTACGAACATAGAGCTTTAAAAAACATGAGTCATGAGGTTGCCTGGTAAAAAAGTGAGGCTGCATGAGCATGGGCAAAAAGTTTTATTAGCTGTGTTAATAAGGAAAGTTTCTATTTTTATTTAGAAACAATGTAACCCACATTGTTTCAAAAATAATTAGTTAGAAAATAATTTAGGTTACCTTCAAATTACAGTATTAGTTTCCACAGTTCATTTTATAATATGGCCTCATAAATTAAAAACAAAATCCTGAAATTATTCAAAAAAATATTAATAAAACCTACAAGTCAGACCACAGCAATCTAGTATTCCAAAATAAAACCCTGAATCTGTCCAATACCTTTGAGTCCTAACAAAATCATTCAAGAAAAGGTACAGTTTCTTTACATATGCACTACAAAAATCAGTAAGGAAAAAGTAACTAGGAAGAGAAAATGAGAGGAAAACACTTTTGAGTTTAGATATTATTGTGACTTTTCCACTTAAAACTAGGGGAAAAAGCTCCCGGCTTTGTTGAAAAATGAAAAAGTGCCATCCAAATATTTCATTTATAGATACATCTGAACCAGAAAGCTCAAAACCACTGTGGTAGAATATCTGTAACCAGTAAGGTTGTCTGGAGAAGACACATTTACCCTGACCTCCAGTACCTCTTCCCCAGTAGAGCTGACCTGTTTAAAATCTCGATTGCAAATCCAAGACACACCTGGAGTCAGGCAGGGAAACTAAAATTTCCTCCATCCGACATATCTGAGGCCTCACCAGTGATGTATCCTCCCGTATTCAGTGATCACTGATGCAAATGAAGCCCTCCCTGCTCATTCCCAGCTGTGTGTCCCTGTTGCCCTTTCCCTATGGTCTGTGGTACTCTGGCTCTCTCCTATACCCTTTTCCCTCTTTCCTTCATCACTTTCTTCTCACCCAAATAAGACAAATGACAATCCAGCTCAAACAAATGCTGCTCCTTCAACAAGAGCACTAATGGTTTCCACGCAGTTACCAGTCTCCCAAGGACTGAAGGAACAAGGTATCCCTCAAATCTCTCTCCTTCTGCCAAACAGATCTTAAATTAGTCAGCGTTTAAAAAAAAAATCACATGTTAAATTGTGAATAAAGTGAAAAATGTAGTAAGTAATGACTGTCTCCATGCATAGAAAAATAAATTTCAAATACTTTCCGGCTGCATTTCAATTTCTGTTTGCTTTACTAGACATTAGAGGTAAAGGGGTTGACAAATAGCTTTTTTTTCATGTCTAGTAGAAGAATGATGCCACCTACTCTGAATCCTACAGCTCTTTGAGCTGTGAGACTCCATTGGCAACGTTCGAATGGCAGCATACTGACCAATTTACAGATGAATACTAAAACTCATGCAAAATGAAATAAGTTAATCTAATTTGTTTTCATCTGTTTTAACAACAGATTTTCTTCACATTTCCTCCAAGAATATGCATTATTAAATTAGGCCTACAAATGCACTATCAAAACAAGTACACATGTCACTGATTTAAATTTTCCTACAGACTTTTTCTGTATCTTGCTGTGCTGCCAGATTTCTAATACAGAGTTTTTGAAAACAAGGATCTTGGACAGGGTTGAAATTGATGAATATTTGAATGCAGTGAAGCTCCACAGCATTAGAGCAGCAGGTCTGGTGATGCTCACACAAAATAATGTTCTTCAAAAGTAATCCTGTTACAATTAAATTAACATGTAATAATACAGAAATTACATGCATTTTTTAGGATTACATACAAAACCCTGACAAGGCAAACTTATCTGAGGTTTGTCAGTGCCCCAACATGGCTTTACAGTGATTCACCAGCCTGCTGGCCAATCTATAATGAATTAAGAGAGCTTCAGCTGCATCCAGGGTTCAAAACCACTTGGGTTCAATTATCATCCAATCAACTAATAAAAAATATAAATATTTTTATTTTTAAAAACAAACTTGCACTATTGATTGGACTGTGTGGTTTAAATCAGCTATGGAATTTGGACAAACAAATAAGAACCATTTTACATAGCCAGCTGCACATCAAAAGTAATTTTGCAACACAAAAATTTTCTGGCCAGACCTGCCTTTCAGACAGTTATAGATCCCAGTGGAGGCATGGGAAGACCAGAGTTCAAATTCAGTTTACTATGGCAGTTCTCCCAGCTCTGAATCTGAGCCATGTGACTGGCAATGCTTACTGTCACCACAGGGGAGTCTTAAAAGGGAAAAGTGGTAGCTCTGACATTCAAAGAAAAAGCAAATACTACCACACAAAACTCGTGTAAGAGTAGAATGTTTCTCAGTTGAATTTCAAGCTGTTTCTTAGCATCGTGCTGGTATCTCATTGTTGCTTGAGAATGACTGCAGACATAGAATAAATACTATTCACCCGGAAAAGTGCATTTGTCACCTTATCTGCTTCACTGAGCACACCCTGAACAAAACAGATACACCATGAGGAAAAGGTAAGAGACACAATAATTACATCTACATTAGCAAGCAGCGTTATTGAAGTCACTCCCCTACTGACAGAGCAGTTACTACAATGACAGCCTTGAGAATTTGACATCCCTGTACAAATACACTTCTAGAGACTTTCTGTTTCAGAATTGCTTTAGTTTGGGGCTGTGGATAGAACACCAGTAGAGTCTGGAGCGTGCACTCCTGGAGTACAAGTTTCTCTTGAAAGGAATCCAGTTTTTGTCCTCTGAGACTTCACTGTGATACAAACCAAAAATGTAGCCAGCTGAGACCACTGTGTGGTTTGTTTCAGAAGCACACCCATGATCTGTAATAAACATGTACCTGAGGTTTAAAAGCATGAAAACATGTTCCAGGGGAAACAAACCAGTACCTACTATGATCCTCCTCAAGTCACAAATATTTATCATCACAGCAACGTATCTAGCTTTTAATACTTCTGTACCTATCTTAATGCCAACGCAATATTTAGAATGAATATGTGGCATTTTAATCCTTTCTTCCCAAATCCAACATTATACCTGTTCTACCAATCACTATCCTTTTGCATTTTTCACATTAATGGTAATTTAGGGAGACTTTTCACAGAATCACAGATTAGTTAGGGTTGGAAGGGACCTCTGGAGATCATCCAGTCCACCCCTCCGCCAAGGCAGGGGCACCTGGAGCGGGTGACACAGGAACACGTCCAGGTGGGTTTGGAATTGCTCCAGAGAGGGCGACTCCCACAACCTCCCTGGGAAACTTCCCGTGCTCTGCCATCCTCAATGTAAAGAAGCTCTTCCTCAGGTTTAGGTGGAACTTGTGTTTGTTAGTGGCCATTGCTCCTCATCCTGTCACTGGCCACCACTGAAAAGTGTCCGGCACCATCCTCTTGGCACCTGCCTTTGGGATATTGATGTGCATTGCTGAGATCCCCTTCAGTCTTCTCCAGAGTAAAGAGGCCCAGCTCCTGCAGTCTCTCCTCGTAAGGGAGACGCTCCAGCCCCCCCATCATCTCTGTGGCCTTTCACTGAACCCTCTCCAGTAGCCCCTTGCCTTTCTTGTGCTGAGGAGCCCAGACACAGCACTCCAGGTGTGACCTCACTAGGACTGAGGAGAGGGACAGGATCACCTCCCTCAGCCTGCTGGCCACGCTCTTCCTGATGTACCCCAGGATACCATTGTCCCTCCTGGCTGCTCGTGGTCAATTTGTTATCCATCAGGACTCCCAGATCCTTTCCTGCAGAAATGCTCTCTTCTTCTTTTCTTCTTCTGTTAGCTTCTTTCAGTGAATTATTTATACTGAATTCAGCACCATGAACTTAAGCATACAAAGTACATGTTTATATCAATATAACTGGAATATTGTTAATCAATCCTGATTCAAATAAGAAAAGGGAGCCCAGGCATTGTAACTTACCCCTACAAAACATTTCTTATGTCCCTATACACCCAGAAGCAACTGTAACACAGAGGTTGAGAATTTTAAGGGACCAGACACAGACAAAGCACCTCTTCATAACTGAAAAGTACCACAGATGAGGAGTGCGAGTAAATCTAAATTCAGGATATTGACATTATTCAAACTGTGCTGGTTGTTTGTGACATCAGCTAGTCTATACTAAACAGAGTACCTAAATCTGTGCACAGTGCACAGTAATAACCAAGATGAGTATAAATGCTATTATCATAGAACCTGGTTGAGAAATCAAAATACAGCATAACAATGAATATGGGTAAAATGGTTTGTGAAGAAAACCTATGCAATTCTGTAGTTGATTTATATTTCAATGTTTGAGGGAGCTAAGTATCCAGTTTTCTATGCCAAAAGCATATCAAACATGAGCAGATTGACAAGATATTTGTTTTGGGGAACAGTCACTAGGACTGACCCAGCACTGACACAAACAACCTCAAAGCCTTGGTTTTACTCACTTGTACAACTGGAAGTAATGACCTGTTCTCAGCTTTAGCATAATGGTGATTAAGCATTTAATCCAAACCTCTGGCAAGCTAATAAGCATTGCTAATCACAGATTGGAGGAACTGAGGAACAGGCTGACCCTGTAACAAGAAACATCATATTTTACCTCTTCTGTCACTTCTGAAAATCTGTAAACTCATAAATGCAAAGTCATGAACTATAATAGAAGATTACTGTTAGTGAACAAGAAAGATCCTTTCCACCCAACAAATTGAGATTTTGTGCAGGTCTTTTCATTGCCAATTTTATCTGCATACTTTAAAAACAAATGGAAATAATGTTGTCATATAGCTGCCAATTTGTACATCATACACACAGATTTGAAAACTTCCCTTCAACCATCTTCAGCTTTGTAATTTTTCAATAATTCAGCATCATTCTCCACCAACAATACAAATGTCATTGACACATCTCTTTGTAAAATCTGTCTGCAACTCTATGTTATAGAGTCAGTGACAGTATGACAATATGGCTTTGGCATTTAAAGGTGGTTTTGCTATCAAAAGTGAACAGCGGAACAAAATGTTTCAAAAGTATCAGACAACACAGGAATTTGTCATCTTCAGATCATATGTGACCTCCAGTCAGGCCATCCCTAGCTGGTGTGACAGTGACTCCCACAGAACAGATTGGTGTTTTAACAGTAACTATCAGATAATCAACCACATCAATAGAATTACTGCTATAGTTGCCAGCATCTGTGAAAAGACCAGTCAAGAGTTCAAAAACTACATGGGCATTTAAAAACCCACCAGACATTGTATTTTTTTCAAATGACTTTTATAATTTATTTTAAATCTTCCTTGCTGGTGGCACTACAGCTTAAGGATAAGAACATTTAAACTTGTTTCAACAAGCTAACTCCAGGAGGAGAAACAATTCTGTTGAGGTATCAGCGAGCATGGCATTTGGTAAATTATCCTGCGAAAAAGCCGAGTGATTAGCTCAGCTAAGTGCCAAATGTAGGGAACATTATACAAACACGTGTGTTTGAGCCTGTGCCATACAATCACCAGATTACAGGGCTGTCAGTCTGCTACGTGCAGGGCTGATCTGGTTTGTGTGGCAAGGCTTTGGTACAGGGGTGGCTTCTGTGAGGAGCTGCTGTGTGATGGAGCCAGTGCCAGCCTGGCTTCAGGATGAACCAGCCACTGGCCAAGGCAGCCATGGCAGTAATGTCTCTGGGAGAACGTATTTAAGATGGGGATAGAGCTACTGGACAAAGCAAATGACAGCCAGAGAAGAGAGGAGTGAGAATCCATGAGAAGAGCAGCCCTGCAGACACCCAGGCCAGCAAAGAAGGGGCAGGAGGTGCTCCAGGTGCCAGAGCTGAGGTTCCCCTGCAGCCTGTGGTGCAGCCCAAATTGAAGCAGCTGCTCCCCTGCAGCCCATGGAGGTCCATAGTGGAGCAGAGATCCTGCTGCAGCCCATGGAGAACCCCCCCCACTGGAGTAGGTGGATGTCTGAAGGAGGATGTGACTCTCTGTGAAGCCTGCACTGGAGCAGGCTCCTGGCAGGACCTGCGGAGAAAGGAGCCCACACTGGAGCAGGTTTGCTGGCAGGACTTGTGACCTTGGGGATCCACACTGGAGTGGTTCTTGAAGAACTGCAGCTTGTGGGAAGGACTCAAGCTGGATAAGTACATGGAGAACTGTCCCCTATGGGAGGGACCCCATACTGAAGCAGAGGAAGACTATGAGGAGTCCACCCCGAACAGGAAGGAGCGGCAGAGATGTGTGAGAAGAGCCTGCAATGCCCCTTCCCCATCCCTCTGCACCGCTGGATGGAGAGGAAGTTGGGAATCAGGAATAAAGACAGAAGGAAGGTTGGATTGAAGGTGTTTCTAAGATCTTTTTTTACTTATCCTACTCTGATTTGCTTGGCAATAATTAGAATTAATTAACCCAAGCCTTGCCTGTTTTGTCTGTAACAGCAGTGGGTGAGCGATCTCGCCCTGTCCTGATCACCATCCACCAGCCTTTGGTTATATTCTCTGTCCTGCTGATGGAGTGGCTTGGGTGGGCATCTGGCATCCAGCCAGGGTCAACCCACCACAAGAGCCTAAATTCATATGCAAAATGGTGGAAAAGCTGGTCTATACAAGATACGTGCACAGAACAAAATAATGAATTTTGGCAGGAATTGCGATAATTGCAATTCTTGAGTCAAACCTGTAGTCACACTTTTTAAAACCATTTAGGAGACAAATTTCTGATACACAGCTTATAGATAAAAGCATAATTAAGCTATTGTTCTCCCTTCATTATTGTCACTTATTTTTAAAACAGCTGCAAAATTTCTTTTCAAAGACAAAAGCAGTGTGCCATTTTTACCCCTCAGACTGGGAAAGTTCTGAAAAATATTACAAACATATCAAATGGTTTCTTTGCATGTTTTTCATCTAAATGAAATTTTCAACATATAAAAATTGCAAAAGTTAGAGGGCAGTAGCTTCACTTGAAGGCTTCTTCAAGTGTTTTCTAGCTCCAGTTACTTGGGTTCCGTGCAGTACAAAATTTTTATCTCTGATGAGATTATATTTCAATGATAAAGCCTGGCAACTGCACTAGAAAAAGCTATAAAGATAAGAATATATGTCACAAGACTGTAGCCCTCAGAAGGAATGGGACTCTTATGGTACCACAAGTAGACAACTACCAATCTGATTGCAAAAAAAAGTATTTCTGTTATTTTGAACAAATCAAAAGTGGCCCACTAAGGAAAATGCAACTGATTGTTTTTTTTTAATTTTCTTGTTAGGGTTTTTTTGGTAAAAAAAAAATATGCACAGAAAAAAAAACATTTTTTATTCACAAGATATAAAAAGAGTATATTGCTCTCCCCATTATTTTAAATTCTGTTTTTAGTGGGCAAAAACCTAGCTTACATAGGGTGCACTTAATATTCTTTTAGATTAGGAAAGTCCTTCCTTGGAATCAGGTCTTCCTAGTTCAATGGCAACAGTCAAACTGAGCCTCCATGGGAGCAAAAGGGCTGACCAAGTTATTCATAAAGGCAGGAAAGACAAACTTGTTAAAGATTAACAAAGTTATAAGGAGGAGAACATACTCTGATTCATTCCCCTGGCTGCACCACAGCCGAAGGCACTGCTGTCCTCATGGGGAGAGTCAAAAGACACCAGGCTTATAAAAGCCCAGAGGGCTAAAAGTGGATAAAAACCAAAAGTGATGGCTTGAAGCCATCAGTACATTTCCTCCATTTGCAAAAAGAACTTCAATATGTGCTTGAAATGCTTTGTTTTAATTTGTTAGCTGTTCTGCAAAGATCTCTTGATAATACAGAATTTTTCCACAATAAATGTTGGCCAGAATAAGTTTGCTCTAGAGTTTTATTCTATCATTGAGCATTTACAAAATAAAATAAATTTAAATAAGTCAGGTTGGCCAAATGCAAACCACAAATCAAAAAAACCACCAAGTAGGACCATCCTCCCTGCCAAAGCTTAATGTGACCTAATGGGAGAGCTGCAAGAGGTTAGAGTTGGTTTTTTATGTAGCTTCATGTAATATTTGGCAAACCAAACGGGCTGGGTCAGGACTCCTGATCCTTAAGCAAACATTTGATGTAATTTTTTTTCGCTTTTTCACTATAATAATACTCTGCATTCTGCCCTCCTATGACCTCAGCCCCTTTTCCCCAGGGTGGGTCGGATTTAGAATCTCCTTCTTCACTTACGAGTGCCATTTGAATCAGCCCCTTCCAGATGTGTTTCACCTCCACCCACAACAAGCCCTGCAGGTCCAGCAAAGTGCAGAGAGGGAAAGGAGCACGGGGAGAAGGAACCGTGCCCTGGCAGCACATCAGTTGGCTCCCAGCTTCTGCCTGAGTTTATTATTCATAGCACTGGTGGGAGGGCAGGGGGCAGGGTGACTCACACAACATCTTGTCTAAATTGAAAACCAATACCAACCCACGCCCCTGCAGCAGAGCTGTGGTGGGTCACCGTGGTCAGCTCTGCTTCCAGGGGGTGTCTGGGCCCCAGGGATTTGCTGCTCCAGGCTGAGCAGGTCACTCACTCAGTATCATTGAAATGGGAGGGAACAGCAAGTTCCTCTTTCCCTCCAACCCCATCAGAGGAGTGACCTCCACTGTCTGTTCTCTCTAAGAGAAGTTACTTAATGCTTGTGACAAAAGTGAGAGTCAGTGTGAAGTTAGTAGAAATATTTTATAATTTGCACAAAATATATATAGTATAAACCTCCACCCCAGCATTCCAACTTAGTGCTACCCTAAAAATATATAAAATTAAATAACCATCTTAACCAGAGTCCATCCAAGTAGAAAAAGGAATATTATTTAGCCTGAAGTCCACAATATTTCAAATGCAAGTGGACAAGAAAATTATGGTCCTACCTACAGATTGAAAGAGTAATGTAGTATGGTAGAAGTAAAGAAGTATTTTCTTTCATGTACTGCTGTTGTCAAGAAAACAATAGTTTAGCTGTATTGGATTCAATAGCAAAGTATTTGCCTAGCAAAGTAAGAGTTAACATGTGTTCCAAAAATATTTTAAATTAAAAATTCCAGTATTTCTGCCACCATCAGAGAACACAACTACCTCAGAATATGTGTGTATCTTCAACAGTGATGACATGACTTTTCTCACTTGCGCTGCTGTCCAGGCTTTCACTGTTTAACAATTCCCTATAATCTCACCTTCTGTTTTGCCCTCTTGTGCTATTTTTGATGATCAAACACCTAATCCTATTGTCAACACACCCTGCCCCGAAGAGGGTAAGGGCAAAGCAAAAAACTACAAAACTCCAGCACCTGGAACAGGTGCTGCCAATGAATAGGGAGCTGGAATGGGATCCATCAGCACTAGCACAGGGCTGCCAGGGAACCTGCTCAGTTGAGGAGTGACAGGAAGCTCCTGGGATGCTCGAGGTTATTTCAGCCACCTGGAGCGAAGCAAAGGCAGTGAGGACAATAGGAAATGTCCTGCCTCTTTGCTGCAACTTCTACCTCCCAAGAGCTCCTTCCGGCCTGGGATCCAACAGGGAGGAGATGCCCCATGTTTCCTGCTCAAGAGTGCCACAGTGGCCCCAAGCGGTTAGCAAGGAAAACTTCAAGCAGAAACCTGCAAGTCTTCCTGCGGCAGAGCCAAATCCAAAATTGAAGGAATGTGTGACAAAGCTGTCAAAAGTGTGACACTTGGCAGCTCTCCCAGCTGCCTTCTACTACTTCCCTTCTAGCCCCCAAAGTATCTGTGATGTGAGTAAGGGGCACTCTTAAGTAGCTGTTGGCCCTTTCCCACTGCAACTGCTTGGAAAGACTCTTGGCTTCTTCAGGCGTCACTGGGTTAAGGTGGAGAATGTGGTTCCTGGGCCCTCTGCCCATTCCTATTCAGATGGTGGAAAGCAGCACAGGAGATGGCTGGCTCTTCCTGAATTGAGGAAAGCTTCTAGCAAAATTAGGCTCCTTTCTTCGCAAAGCTACACAGAGGAAAATAAAGCAACAGCCAAAAATCTCTGCCCTCGCTTTCTCTGAACCCCAACGTCAACTGGAGTTAACTCCCACTGAACTATACTCCAGCTAAGGACGGGAATATCTCACTCTGTTCACATCTGTCCCACAAACCAGTGTCCCCCAGAGGTACACACCAGGCCTTCACAATCTTTTCTCAGTACCTCCAATCCCAACTCCTTGGAAGTGGGAAATGCTGGCTTTAGCTCTTTTCCTTGTAGGTAGAACACTTGCACTTCAATGAAGTCACAAAAGCCATAAGTATAGAAAAATCTCTCCCACCTCACTCTTGCTTATAAACTTTTTTCATCTGGCTAAAATGAAATTAAAATTATTTCTTCACAGTTTATATTGATATTACTAGTATTTCATCTCCAGAGGGGGGGAACAACCCATCAAATTACCGAAGTGTTCCATATGTTCCAAAGTGTGCCAATTTCAGTTGGCACAGATATATACACACAATATTTATAGAATGTTTGAAATATGTGAGCAACGCTATCATATCTTACTGATAACTTGGGCACAGGCATGCAATTAATTATGCAATTACCCAGAGGAGAAAGCAGCACTGCATTGTTTCAAGTGAACTCTTGCAGTTCTTTGGAACATTCCATCCTGCTTCCCATCTGACATTACTGAGTTGAATTTGAGATATCTGACACACAAAGCAGACACCATAGCTGGCTATTTCATCATTTTTTTACGACCCAGAAGATACAGCCTGATGTAAGGATTTAGGTTCTTATCCCTCCTGAGCCACTGGGTAATGGTGTGAAATCAGCAAAATCTATTAACCCCTGTACCTGTAGTTGTCCCTGCTGGTAAAAAATTACCTTTTGTGACCTCAGAATGAAATGTAAGATATTGCCATTGCTGAGGCAACCTGAGGAATTTACAAAGAAGTTCTAAAATTGACAGGGCTATGTTAGGAAAATAACTTTGATATTTCCAAACTATAGACAGATATTTATACAGAAAATATAGATGAGATATATTGAGGCCCAAATCCCTTCTCTGAGTATCCTACAATTACAAAGATCCCTCAGGAAGCTGTAGGCCAAAGTAAGACCATTTGTTGTACATGACCAATGTCTCTGATGATTGGACACTTCAAATTTAAACGTGTTTCAATATGGAATTTTTAATTGCATTTTTTCAGTGTGTTTCTAATAGAAGTTGTCTTAACAGGGAACCACAAAGATTAAACAAATCTAGTTTAGTTCAGAAGATAGTAATTTCTGCTGGAAAGTCCACTGAAAAAAAACTATGAAAAAACATACATCTTTCCTTTTCTAGAATTCTGGGCTTCCATTTGGGCCTGAATGCCAGGAACCAAATGTTTCTTTTCCTCTCTGTCATCCCTAAAGAAGCAATCACAGAAAAAATTGTACAAAATTTTTCCTCAAATTTCTGTAAATGCAGCCACTTTCCATCTTCCTAAATTGAGAGACTTCACACAAAAGCGAAGACTGCTTTTGGAAACTGGAAAGAGGGAATAATTCTCTTTATGCATGTGTGGCATCCCTTGGTTCTCTTTGAGTTACTTAGCTTAAAATTGCCATCTGTTTACACAGTAAGATTACTTTTAAGTGTAGGGTTGATGTTTTTTCTTTCATAAATTTTATTTCCTCCATTTTAAAAAGAATTAGAACTTTTTTTGAAGGAATAGGCTACCTGAGCACTGCCTTAATGTAAAGGAAAAACATCACTGGGCTGTACTCAGCTCTCTCATGAGTTAGTGTTTGATATTCAGTGGCCCCCAATATAAACTTTATTGTATGGGTGAAAAGTAGCATATCAGCACACAGCAGAGATGCTGCCCAAGAATTCAGTTCATTTTAGAGCCCTGAAAAACGCCAGAGTGATTTTCAAAAACTTTCACCACAAATCAAGGAGCCACAGTAGGCCCAAAAGAGGATGGAAGCCCTGTCATCATTGCACAGCCTGCTGTTGTATCACAGCACAAAGGAGACAGGGACAGAGAACAGTAAGTTTTTACAAGTGTACAGAACGTTCAAATCTGCTTAAACACAGGGATTCTGTAGAATAGGATTAGTGAACTAAACCTGCTGTTCTACATATCCCAAACAAAAGTAGTTCAGCGACACAGTGGTACCATAATTGCATCAGGGGGCTTGTCAGAAAATTATTGAATAGCTGAAGCATTAGGTATTTTAAAATTTATTATATTTTGTGACCAAACTGGCAACTGCAGAGGGGTTGGGACTATATTACAGTGCAATAAAAACCTCATAAAACATTTAAACAAACTCACACATCTGCAGAGAGATGGGAGGTATTATGTAATGCAAGTCATTGCTAAAGTCACCTCTCACCCTATGAGCTGCCGCAGGAGCAATGTTCAGTATAAAGTACCTCTGTGGTTTCTCACTCTGTCTCACTCACTCCAACCCCCAAAACACACTCAAACACTCTCCTGCAAGGATGCTATTTACAAAAAGGACACCCTGGGTCTGACTGTGGTTTGGTGCTTTTTTCAAAAATATTAAACTCAAAAAAAAAAGTTGAAAATAAAAACTGAAAAAGTCTGGAATTATTTTAGTTTCAAACAAACAAGTGTGGAGGCAAAGGAGATCCAAATCTCATTTCGACTTAATCCCCATACTAAGGAGGTCTTGGATACAGGTCTTTCCTTTAACTCATATCTAACAACCTCCAGAGGTTTCACTGGATTTAATAAAGAATATTCCACGGACAAATTCTTGACCTACATCCTAGGCTGGCATTCCTATTGTGTTTGTTCTTAGAAAATTTAACAAGAGCTCTCCAGCATTCCTTTTGCAGATTGCCAGAGAGCTTATGTCTCAATTATATGCAAATGCAGATGATAATGTGTGAGGTAGGATCCACAATTTCACGCAGGGGACTACCTCAAAAACCAGTCCAACAATCAACAATCCTCCATCCAAACCACAAAAGACAATGAGAGATGAGTGCTTGGAATGTTTTAAAAGATTATGGCCGCCAAGTTGTTTGAAGGCAGTCAGGAATGTATACTGAGTTCTCATTAGAGTTCCTCCCTGGCTGCTTTCTTCACTGCAACATATTCAGATCAGCTCCCAGAAGACCCTTGATGAAATATTAAGTTACTGAGCTGGAAAAAACAAATATCTTCAAAGTTCCATTTCTTTCATTCTTGATTTTGTGCTGACCTCTTCTGAGACATGACACAACATGGGATAAGAACACTCTGCAATGCAAAACAGCATAACCACCACCTTTCCTACTATTGAAAATAGCACTGTTTTTGCCTGCTGGAAACTGAGCAGAAGCTTTGTAAAATGCTGAAATCCTTTGTAGCCTGGTGGTTTATGTGAACAGATATTATCTTAGAATACTGAAAACTTCCATCCACTTTGTTGTTAACTTGATTATTTTCAGCTTTTATTTCCTAACTTAAAAATCACATTTTCACATGTAAAGGTGCAGACCAACAGCACCTATAACCCAAATTGTTAGCAGTAAAACCACTCTAAGTAGCATTGTATGCATCATCTTCCTCTGGTAGCAGCACGTCATTAGTAAGAATATTCTAGCACAGGATAAAGAGAAAGGGATGGATGAGTGGAAAAAATTCTACCCATAATGATGATTTCTAGGCGGCTAAATTGTTCCCAAAGAACAACTCAAACACAACAATCTCCTCCCAGTTTTAAAACCATTTTTCAGAGCTATCATGAGATAAAACATACTAAAAAAAAAGCTGCTGAAGTCATCTAAATTCTAAATAACTTACCTACATCTCTCCCATATATTATTTGAATAACATTTTAAAGGGTACATTTACACAGTGTCTCTTGTTTACCACCTACCATAATATCATGTTGTGATCACGGACTGGAGAAGTTTGGAACTTTTTAATATTTTGCAAGAGACCTTGAAAAGAGTTCCAGTTTTATCAGTTTATCTAATGAAACCAGCTTAGCTCCCCTATGAGACTCTTCCTCTTAAATCCCATACAGTGCAATCCCATACAGCATAATGGAAAGCTGTCCAGTGAAGCACAGAACCCACCTGGCTTTGGGAAGAGCAATCTATAGGGGATATTTGGGATATAATGCCCCCATGGCACCACGGAGTGGTGGGTGCAACAGTGTTTAAGTGGGAGAGGCATTCACCAAATGTACTTCTGGACCTCTGACTGAAGACTTTCCAATGTCTGTGATTGGTAGAGCTCAAATTCTCCTCTAGTGGTTTTGAAAGATCAACATGCACTTCGAAATTACAGTATAAGACCTCATAAAATAAGCTCCTGGTCTTACAGTTTTGGGAGCTAGCCTAGCTGGACTCTGTAGGGAATGTGTTATCTCTGCTTAATCCTTTAGGCAGATCACTGCCAGCATGGTTTCCACAAGAATTTAAAATAGTTCAGGGCTAGTCATAGTTTATAAAGGCATTCAAGGCACCACTGTGCTGATCTGGGAGTACAAAAACTCAGCACTACTGTTGCTATCTTTCCTAACCATCTCTTGGTATGGCTGCTACGAGAGTGCTTTGTGTCAGTATTTTATGACTGTCTCTCAGCAGTCCTGCAGTTCCAAATTAGGCTTCTGTCCAAAAGGAAGGCTATGTGTACAAAACAAAAGCTTTAAATTACCTTTGCTGACACGAAAAGATCTGGAATGCCAGTGATGAATTAAATGCATTCCAGGGTCCATGCAATTTTTTGTACTGAAAACTTTAAATACGTATATAGATGCACATTCTCTAGCTCAGTACCTGAAAGTAGTCATGATGAATGTTTATGGGAAAAGAAAAATAAGAAGCAGGCAAGCATAACTGGTACTTCCTGGACACATTGTCCCACATCTAGCCGTGTGTGACTTAAGAGTGTTTCTGGGCTATTCATGTTATCTTTCATCCTCTGAATTCAACAGAGATTATAAATTTATGATGGTTCCAAAAAGGAAGGATATTCATATTAAATAAAGTCTTTTAAAAAGGGAAGTATAGTTCCAAATTTTCAACCCACAACAAGTTAATTTAGAACCTGCTGTCAGCTGAAAAGTGTGTTAGCTTCAGTGTGAGACAGCCCAGGCTCTAAAGGTTTGGGTAGCTGATGCACAACACAATTATTACAGCTTAATTAATTCTACAGTAACCTATGCTCAAGTTATCTCAAAGAGTTGCTAACATTCCTAATAAACAACAATCACAGTGTGTTTCTTATCAACGGATAAACTCATATTTCATTAAAATGAAGTTAATTGTTCATTGACTTCCACTCTCTGTTGGAAAGGCAACTTCTTAAAACTTTCAGTGCAAGCTCAGTAAGTTCTTCATATCCCAAGTAAGTAAAATGCCATGTTTAGTAAAGTTCCTCTGACAGAATTGTTTCTATATTTCTCTGATGTAGAAACAAACTCTAACTTGACATTCTCCCAAAAGTGCAAGTCATTTGATATTTGAGTACATTTTAAAGTATGATCAACAAATATTTATCAATAAAAATTGTGTTGGTTTTTCTAGGACAGAATATCAAGGAGTTGCATCTTAGAGCAATGCACAATCCAAAGTTTCACAGTAGCGCAGCATTGAAAAACGTATGAATAGCATTTGTTAATCATGAAACACCAGTGGAGCTGCCGGAATGAAAAAAACTGCAACCCTGAGAAGTAAAGTGACATCACCAATAAAAACAAATACATAGATATTCAAGGAAAATGCACTTTTCTCTAAGAGGTTTAATCTCCATTGAGAGATTTTGCACCTTATTAAGACTGTAGAACTCCTAAATACAGAGCACAGATTAGCTGTAGATTTCTTTCAAACTAAATAACTCAAGCTACATATAGAAAATTGGTCAGCCATGGTTTTTATTGTGCACTCAAGAACAGAGAGAATCCAAGCACAAATAACAGTCTCTTACTGTTAAAGCAAATGCCATTTACAAGGCTGTGTTTTACTAAGTGTAGGAATCACACAATGCAGTTTAAAGGCTATTTTACAGTATTCTTGGAGGAAATAAATCACTGTTCTCAGTAACCAGTCTCATTTCACTGATGTGCAACAAGCAGCACAACAATGCAAGGCTGCTCTACCTGATGTCCTTGGCTGCTATAAATTATAGTAATTCTGGGTCAGTCAGTGAAGCCTCCTCAATTGATATAACAGCATAATTCTAGTATCAACTACAAGAAGTTCAGTCTAGCTTAATATTCCTTCAACTATGTATGAACTGATAACTAAATTAATACATATAAAATTAATATACTTCTATAGGCATAATAAAGGAAGTGAGGACTGGAGTTGATGACTTAAAAAGCATCTTCAATCCTGTATCTCTATCATTACTCCTAACAAAAAAAAGTTTCCATGACGGTGATTGTCAAATGAAACATAGCAATTGTGGTTTATTTTTGAATCAGCAGTATTGATGAAAAATGGGAACAAATTTAATTATGAATTCTAATTTTTGGTCTGTCTGATTGTTTGAGAACCAGACATTTGGAAGGATGTTACAAAAATATTTTTGAAATTATATGAAGACTGATATTCCTCCACAGAGTATGGAAGGAAAATGAGTATCCCATAAAATGATATACTAGTCTATTAAATTTTACAGCTTAAAAAAATACTTTAAATATTATATATTTCTATTAATGTACTTTATTATTTTTGGGTTTTTTTTAATCTCTTTCTTCCTTCATTTTCCACACAGTAGAAACACTAGAAATTCTAGACTTAATGACAGTATGTCAGAGGACATGCCCTCTTGGGAGAAAATGAGTTCTGGAGGCATCACCAGCTAAGTCTTACACTTTCAACAACTGCTCATTACTCCAGTTAATCCAGATCCTGAATTCTGACCTGCCAGAGAGCAGCACGTCACACAACTGAGGGGGAGATGAAAATTCAGTTTTAAATACGAAGTATTCGGTCTTATGCCATGTCCCAGCAGTAACTGGAGCTGTTTCAGCAGCTGGTGGCTGCTGTGCCCATGTGCCCACACCATCTCAGTTTTCACAAATCTTCCTGGAATTCCAGCAGAGGTGAGGCAGGGGCCACTCTGGTACACACGCATGAGGAACTGACTTCTATCTGGCTTTTCTGCCTGCATAAATATGCCACAGTAGTCCCTGGCAGCTAATCAGCAGGCCTAGTGCCTGCTGAGTGTGTAAGGAAAGTAACACCTGGAAATTCTCCAACTATTCATAATATTATTCCTCTATCAGAGAAGGCCTGACTAAAGATTTGGAATAACTGCCTCGAAAGTGGACATGAGGAAAGTTTACAACCACGGAAGCTTATCCAAGTAACAATTATGCTTCAAATTTCATTGATATTAGATACACTCATAAATGAAGAAGATGTAAGTCCACATTCTGACTTCTTCATTCCTGTCAATTAGACTAAGTAGCATCAACACACCAAATTCTGTGTGATGTGGCTAAATCCCCACTGACTCCAGATTTGTAATCTCAGCCAGTCTGGTCTCCTGCAGCAAGAAAGTGGGATTTTTTAATTATTGAGAGACTTGTTCTATTTGTATATAAAAGATACAGGACAGATGATAAGTTAGTAAGTACAGGCTTATTTAGCCCATATGGTCCCAGAAAAACCCATCTGCCCAAAAAACTCTTCTAGCAAGGGACTTAAAACCCCTTAGTTGGGGATTAAATGGCTAACTGTATTCCTATTGCCCTTTAGAAGCATGAGAAATCCAGGAAAAGAGGGTGGAGTAAGCTGAAAAGAAGCTAGTTACTCAAGAACAGTTTACGCCAATTCAAAAGAAAAATTAGAATTCTTTCCAAAAACAGGGAGTTTAAGTGAAAGTCACAATCTGTGTTTAGACCATTTGTGTGGGATTTCATGTTGAGGAATGTATCTGTTTACTTTTCAGGAGAAGCAGCCATACTTATCGTAATCCCAGAAATATATGAACTCTATCAAAACACATTTCAGTAGCACAGCCCAGGAAGTACCACTCCACAGTGCAATTTTGTACAGCGCCACATTACAACGGGGCTTTCCTTCTTCCCTTTGAACATTTCTTTCTCCTACAAGTAGGGCTGTGTGCCACAGGATCCACCACCCCCAGGATCCATCCTTGAGAAGACTTTTCCGTGCTTAGGCTTCTGCTCATTTATAGATGACACGTCACTTGTCACTTTAGTAACATCAGGGCTCTAAATGAAGAAAGGGTCCAAAAATTCAAATTTGTTCTCCCTTTCTCAGAGCTTGCAAAACAACATTGAGCCTGAGTCTCAATAAACATAAAGATGTTGTCACAGAGAATCAGAGCTATATCACAGAAGGTGTTCCCTGAAACAGCTCCCAAAGGTTTGCTGTTCTGCCAGCCAGTGGAAACCAGAGTTCCAGGCTGGCTATCTCAGTTCCCCTGGCAGTGTCTGGTGAGAGACTTCAGAAAAGAGTCCTCAAAGAGAACAAGTTGAGCATGGAGCTGTCTAAGACTCATCTACAGCAAATTCCTTGTAGATGGATTTGCTTTACTCCTGAGACTAGAATATGTTAACACAAAACAAATAGAATTCCAGCCAGTAAACCTAACCAGCAGTGTGTGTGCTGTGGTTTCCAGCAGGGACACATCAGGACTGGGGTGCAGACACAGCCAGCACAGCCCGAGATGGGGGTGCAGATGTGCTCCTGAACACCTCCCTCTGGACTGTGGAGGAAAGTGGAATTTTCTCTCCCTCACCCACCCACCACCCATGTGCAGGGCCAGAGCTCACCAACCTTTCTGATCCAGTGATTTCAACCCACATCTATTGGGTCAGAAAGGATGTGAGAACGAGGAAAGCAAAGGGAGGAAAACAGTTCATTGATTTTTCACGTTAAGCTGACCCACTCGAAGGAAACATTCATCAGGCCAGCAGAGGGAAGAGAACACAATTTTTCTTAATTCCTAGAGACGTGCCCAAACAACCAGACTAGAGTATTTTCCTCTGCTCGTTCATAAACACACACACACCAGTGAGTCATAACTGCTAATTAAAATCAGATGTGGGTGATTCCATAGATAGCCAGAGGAAATGAAGCAGTGAAAATACAGGTCCTATGGTTTTCTGGCATAGTCAGATAACAGAGTGGGCATTTGGAGATTTAAAAACTGTATTAAGAAACAAAGGATGGCTCTTATTAAAGCCTTTAAAAAATTACTTTGTGACCTAGACCAGAGCTCACATGGATACAGGAATACATGAAGTTCCTGGGGATTCTCAGGGCTCAGAGGGGCCCAGGAAAAGACCACTGCAGGCTTTCTAGTACAGGTATCTCTTGGAATTTTGCACAGCTAAACTCCATTTCAACAGATGGAGAAATTTATCCCTGTTGTTACATTTACTTTATACAACATTTCTGCCAAGTTCTAAATTATCACAGGGGAAGAGAAAGCTTTAACTAAAGTGCCTGAAAGGCCATCCAAAAATCTAGCAAAACAGAGCATTTTTCTGGTCTTCTCAGGTTCACCTCCCATGCACAAGTACACCTAAAAAGAATCTAAGATCAGTTGAACAAAATCAACATGACATTAATAGAAACTCAGCTTTTTCCTATCTTCTGGAGGCAAAAGAGCATTGCCCCCTCTCTTCAAGACAAACTGTCATAAACTAGACTCATGATAACCTGGCCTCAGAGTAGCTTACATTAAATATATCAATATTGCTTTTATCACTAATTAAATTTTTGTATTGCAAAAAAAAAAATTTTCTCTTGAATCTTTATTTCCCACAAATAACCTTCTTTAACTTATATATGGCCTCATATGTGCTGTGCACATCCAAGTAACTGAACAATGGGCGACTCATCCCTTTTCTGTCATTAGGTTGAAACAGATTCTGCATTTCATGTCAGGAGACGAGATGATTTGGTGCAATTTGCCAGAACCAATCTCTTGTCTTACTTGGAGTTTGCCATCATAGTCCCTGCCTCACCTTGTATCAGGATCTGGGAGACAGCAGGTATAAGAGAAGGCATAGTTTGTCAGCTTTCTGCCACACAGGGAATATTTTTCCCTGTGAAAACTCCTACTCCTAAGAGTTTTTGGTACTGAAAGAAAGACTCCTCAGCAGAATGGAAAATAGTCTTTGGTTTTGGTACAGATTTGTTTCTTGAAGCTTTGACTGTACATCAGTTTTGACTGTCCATAAAAGTCAAAACTAAGCACCTGTAACGTTCTGCACTTTTTATACTCTCTGAACGCTTTGACTTCAGAAAATCTGACACCATTTTATGACATGTAGTAGTTATTTCCAGAGCAATAAAAAGAATTTTCTACTCAATAGCCACCTCTGACACATGGAATAAGCCTTGAGCAAAATTAGGTCTCTGATGTGTCAATATAATATATTAAGTAGAGATTAATGAGCTTGATCTTAGTCTTCAAGTTAAATAATTGATGCACTTGCAACAGTCCTTCAAGACAGCTCTGACAAATAATGTGTGCATTATTTAATGTGAATTTTAGTTGCACTACTGACTTTTAGGAGATTGATTCTGCTAAACATGGATGAATAACAAAAAATGCAAAGTGTCATTATTCAGATTAGTGTGCCAAGACTAAGCCATTCTAAGCACAAGCTGAAGCATTCGGTATCACAATGCTTTCTGCATGGTCCTGCAAAGATCTTGGGAAGAATTAGACACAAAATAATCACACAAATCCTGAAGTTGCAATTTGTGATTAGAAGCAAACTGCTACAAAAACAGGAGTCCGTTTGATTTTGCCTCCCTAAAATAAGAGGAAATGGAACTGTGTGTTTAGGGAAGATTAAAAACTAAAAGAGCCCAGAGTTTCTTTCTTTACAGGTCACAAAGGTATTTCAACTTTCTACTATTTTATATTACATGATAAATAACCTGAAGAGGAGAGTTTGGAGATTTAATAGATTTAATGAATAAACCACTGTAGAAAGTGCTGTTCATCAGCAAACATAATTTTCACTATACACATCTCTTGTAACTTCCTGTGTATCAGCCAGCATATCCCTTTACTGTTATTCACACAGAAATTTTTGAGAATGATAGAGCACAATGGTATCACGCTGCCTCATCCACTCATAGAGTGAATAAAGTGTTAACATTGTAACAGATTTTTAAAAACCAAGTTTTGGTCCTCTCCCTTTGAGTGGAAGTGTCCTCAAGCACGCTGTCATTGACAAATTCCCTGATTTCAAAAGTTATTTTTTTCTCGTTAGCGAAGTATAGCCTAACAGTGCCTTTACTGTAGTCTTGCATGAAAATAATAATTTTTCTGTACTTTTCCTATGACAAATTTATTTTTCCTATATGCTTTTACTGGCTGGTGCAGTTGGCATGGCTTGACTGACAATGAGCCAGAAAGATGGTGAGTGTAGGGAAAACTCGCAGCTCTCTCAGCTGCTGGCACAGGGGAGGGGAAGAGCACAGCAGAAGTGATGCATTCAAGCACAGCCCTGTGAGTTAGCATTCCCTGCCTGCCAGCTTGGGAACACTGCTGCCAGTGCATGCAAATGCAGATTATTCAAACCCCTGTAAGCTAGGAGAAGGTGTTGGAAACTAACTGCCCAGAAAAACATAGCAAAATGTTGTAAGTATTCATCAATTGTATGAGCAAGTGAGTGCTGTTATTTGAGCCCAGGATTTTGAGAGGTGATGTCGATTTGCAAACTCAAATGCACTGTCGTGCTTAAAACAAAACCTGCTAAGGATGTTTACAGCACCTGTAATGTTTTACTGTGTTTTGATACCAGAACAGAATTATAGCCCTATTAAGACACCATTCTGATGTATTCTTATCATTTATGAGAACACCACTGGATCACAACACTGTAGTTGAGTCTTAGGGAGAGCACCTTAATAATTCTCTGTGGTGATAGAGTCTATCAGGTGATACAATGCCAAAGGAAATAGTAAAGTTGGTGGTCCTGAATAATAAATTTGTATGACAACAACTCATCTCAAATCTCCAGAGTCCCAGTCCACTGCTAGCTGGGCATTACTGATTTGAAGGTATCACTACCTACGATTGGAGTTTTAAGATGACATTCAAAGAAATTTTGTGAATTTTCATCTGAACATACGAAGAGGAAACACCAAAATATCTCTCTGGTAAACAGGTTCCTCTGATTTTTAAACCAATCCTAGTTATGCACATACCTTCAGAAAAGTAAATTAGAAAAAGTTCAGGAAGTGAAAACACATATTAAAGAATTACTATCATGCTTTGCAAAAAACAGAGGAAAATCCCATTGTCAGGTGAGACAAAAATAGCTCTGAATCAGTAAAGTTGAATAAGAATGAACACATGGTTTTGATCTAAGAAAGCCCAGAAGACCCAATACTGACACAGGACAACATTATAGGTGATAGCACAAACATACAAGCAAGATGAGCTAATTATCCATTCCAACAAATGCCCATAAATTATTTTTCTTCTTACTTCAATAAGCTGTGAAATCCAGGAGAAAAAGAAAAGCATACTCTAACAAGAAGCAGATACCAATTCAAAAAGAATTTATCTCAATAAATGCTAAAGTAGACGTGGACAGAACAACACATACATTAAGAGCTAAAGCACTTTCTTTTTGGAACCTGTGATGACAGAAACCAAGATGAATATGACACTATCTGACTGGCCTAGGTTTAGCTGTAAGCAGTGCTGGCCAAAAAGCGCATTTAATAGAGTATATCTAAGATCCAGGGCTGCATGTGTTTGAAAAGGAATGCCAGGGAGGACCACAGAGATCTTCTGCAAACACAATCAAGTAGATACCAGAGCTGGAAGTGGAAAAGCTTTAGAAACTACATTACTTGTGATATTTTTGAGAAGCGGGAAATGACAAGTAAGTTCTGTGGCAAGGAGTTTATTTTAATGGAACAGCAGTAAAAGGAATGACACAGTGGAAGCATTTTGTGTGGTCCTGTTCATATTTTCACTGGATGGACAGAGTGCTGATTCCACCATAAGCTTTTATTAACAGCCAAATCCGACAAGATGTGATTTTAAGCTAAAATATATACATATATAAATTGTTTATTATTTAAATTTCAAAACAAGCATAGCATTCAGGCTAAGAATTAAGCTCTTGCCAGTTTTATAGAACATAACACTATGAAGGTTATGTATCAGTCTAAATATTTTCTCAGTGTACTGTGATGAGAAAACAGTTAGGGTCTTTTCCCCTCCTCCCTTCTTAAACATACTCCTCCTCAAAATTTTGCTTTTTGGTGTTACTGAAATGCAATGTTTAATTAACAAATCATAATGTTTCTACTCTCAGTTGGCATCACGCTCTACATGAGTTTTGCCAATAGCAAAACGCTGAAGAACTTAATCACTGAAAAATGTACAAATGGCAGCAACAAATAAATCCATAAGGTCCATTTAGTTCAACAACCTGTCCCTGACAGGAACCCAGGGAAGCATCCACTGGCTTCTTTGATATTTTCAAGCACTTTCTAGTGCATTGCAGGGTGCTCTGAACAGCAGAGAAAAATCTTCACATTTGAACCTAACAACACACACACATTCCTTTTCCCACATTTGCTGTCTCCTGCAGTCACTTTGTTTCTCCAAATTCTTGTTTCCCTTAGCCTTTTCCAAGCAAAAGTTGTTTGGTCTTGTTAGGGCTTGACAGCATCCTGCTCCTAGAAAGGCACTGCTATAGACCAATGCCAGCAAGCAATTCCCAAGGGAACAGAGTAAGAGGACAAGCACGGTATTTCACACAGTACTCCAGAAATCTCCAACAATTTATGGCTTTTCTTTTGGATTTCATATTCTTCAAAGGATTTTTCTTCCAAGAAGTTGTTCAGTCCTGTCTGGAAACTATGCAAAAGCTTAAAATGCCTCCAACCTGCTTCAGTCAGGTTTAAGCTACACAGCTTAAATACAGCTTTAAGAACAATATACTTTTATTTATTTTGAACTTCTGCTGACATAACCTGATATCCTCTCACTTTTTGCACTGAAAAGACATAGGGAGGGGGAATCAAATCAGTCCTACTCCACAGTACTCATTATTTTAATCAGTTCATGTGACAGTACTCAGTTTTTAGCAGGCTGCTTTTGAACAGGTGTGTGAAGCAAGGAATTACATTCAGAAAAGGGATTTGTCTGGAGGTAGCACTCCTTTCTAACTCAATCCACCCACCCCCATGGTAATAGGAGCTACCATGAATTAGGTGGGGAGAGACTTTCTGTGCCCTAATTATCTACCAGGATGAACAGACTGGCTTGAGTTGTTTTTTCCTTTGGCTGCTCTTATTTTGGGTTGAGTGCTTCAGGACCACCAGAGCACAAAAAGGCTCCAGAGGATCCAGACTATCTTTGTCAAATACTTTCTCGCCTTCAGCAGAGCTTTTGCATTTAGGAGGTTGAGTTTAGAAGCTCCTGATAGCCCAGATGTGCTCTGGTATTTGAAGGCCACACAGATATTGATACTTTGAGACAGTCAAGATGGTTGAAAGGTCTATCTAAAGCAAAGACAACCTTGCATGATAGGAAAAAACTGGCTTTTTAACACTATTTAATAGCTTGGGCATGTTACAGCCTTACACCTGGAATCAAGAACCACCAAATAGCCCCCCCCAAAAAACTTGCAGTAATGAAAGTATGCCCAGGTTGAAGCCCAGTGCATATCTAAGGGGAATGGGGCAAGAAAGAAGAGAGAATTTTAATAATGACAGAGCTTGAAAAACAGGAGTGTGACTACGCCTGGCTCACAGGAGCAGCTCAGGAAAACGGGGCAGGAGGAGTTACTTTGCTCCTTTTATTACCATACAGACTGCAGGCTGGGGAAGCACATTCACAGCAGGGTGCTGCAGACAGTGCTAGGTTAAAACCCTCTCAGAGCTCACCCTGGGACACTGCTACTCCAGCACAAAGCCCCCCTGGAAGCTATAAAAAAAGCATAAAAGAACAGAGATATTTTCAGTACAGATACCCTTGGCAGGTTGTGCCTATATAGAAAGATACTTCAAGTAGACTGGGGAAGCAAATAAGTGATTTTAAAAATTCTGAGTCTATCAACCCCAAATAAAAATAGCTATTCTAATGTACTGAAGCTTAGCTAGTTCCTGTAGAGAATGAATTTTATACCAAATGGGAAGGTCCACGCCAAGTGACAAAGCAAATTGCCCAGAAGATGCTATTTGGTGAAATGTGAAACGTTACCCAGGGTTCATTCCCTCTCAAGATCTCTTCTGAGTTTCTCTAAACTTAGCCAAATTGCAACTCTGTTAGCTGAAATTTCCCATACCAGCTGTCTGCCTCAGGCCGAATTTATTTTTGAAAACTCCGGCCAAAACTATTCAGCCATTTCAGAGAAATACTCTCACAATCTTTTATTTGGAAACTTTTAGCACTCAAAAGCTTTAGAGTTTCTGAAATTAGATGGGAACAGAGAGAGAGTAGGAGAACCATAGAACCATTTATGAAAGTCTGCCTAGTTTTGGCCATGCACAGTCCACAGAACAATCCTGAACATGATCTGGTGTGAAGCTACAGGGCAAAGTCAACCTCTTTGCTGTAATAGCTGCTTTCAGATATTGTATCCTTGGGCTGGGTTGAGTTTATGACCAAAAGCAGAAAAAATCTCTCCCTTGTGCTCTCAATAATCTCATCATCTGCAGCTTCAGTGGGATAGGAAGAGAGTTGACAGCCAGAATATGGATTATGCAATGTGGGGAGGAAGCATGTGGTATTAGTTGGGACTAGCTGGGAAAGAAAGGAAAATCTTCAGGATTAGTGGAGGGAAATGGAAAATTAGGGGATTCAGGGGGGGGATATTGAAAAAATGAGTAGTGGGTGAGAAAATGTATGACTAAATAGGATGCAAAATGCTGCCACAGTGACTGGGAAAGGAACAGAGACAGAGTTCTGGGAAAGGAAAATGGGGGTGAGGGGAAAACTGAAGCCTAGGGAGGAAAAGTGCTCAGACTTGGAGATGAGACTGGGGCCAGTTTGAAGGCTGGGCAGGAAACCAGCACTGCAAATGAGCAAAGCAGGGTCCAGACATGACCTCTAGAGAAAAAAAATTAGGGCTGCCATCAGAAGCCACAGAAATCAACTAATCGAATGCAAAGTTTTGTCCCCAATAAGTGAATTACATTGCTTTTAATGGAAAGCGGTTTTTGAGGGGTTTTGGGTTTTTTTTTAAGGTTATCTCTTGAGCTGAATAGAATGAATGATGCAAGCAAAGCCTCTGCCTTCAGCAACACCTGAGAACACCAGGTGACCTTTCACTAACACTTTAGAAAATGTGAACCAGAGCTTTCAGAGTAAATCCTCCAAGAAACAATGAGTGATCACCTATGAAAATATTCAAGTGACTTTGCTAGAGTCACTGTGTGGGAAAATAAAGATGGTGTCCAACTTTCCCAACAGTAGTCTGTCTTAATCAAAAAACCATGTCCTCCCTTCCTGCAAGACTTCACCTCATTCACTCCATACTTTTCAAATTTCCAGAAGATCCAGAAGTAATAGACTCATTTTGCTACATTATTTTGATTCACTCCAAAAATAAGGTGGGGAAAAAAAGAACACATAATCATATATGAAATCCAGCATAAATTATGGGAACAGGAGGATTGTACAAACTATTTGGATAATCCCGGTTTTTGACAACATAGATAAGCTTGTCATTGCAAATTTCCCAAGACATGTATATCAATTTTTTTTCCATTTAATATGCAAGAACTGACTCTCTGCTGGCTTTCACTGCTCCCCTGGTTTAATGAGGCTGCCTTTGCTTTATGTAAACATGAGAACAATTAATTCTTCTATCTGGAAGAAATGAAAACTGCAGTATCTGGAGGAAAGCAGTCTAAACAGCCATTTATACACTCAAAAAATATTTCTGAGAGATCCAGGGATGACACAAGCACTTTGTTGGAAAATAGCATAGACAAATAATCTCCTGTTTTTTTTCAGGTATACCCAAATGAGCTTATCTCCTTTTAGAAGTATCACTACTTGATAAAAAGCCTTCCTAAAATATGAAAATGAAGGAAACAGACAAAAAAAACCTCATCACAATCAAGGAAGAATTAAAAGCAAATTGTTACCACGGGTAGAAAAATGAGGTTAGGGAAGAATTTAAAAAAAAATCCTAAAAATATATATATTTTTTATTACCTTCCTCACTGCTTTATTGTAAGGCCTTAATAAACAACACTGAATAATCAGAGCATGGAAATACAGTAGGATTGGAAATGTGGGACACAGCAACATCTGAGCACATGTGCTCCCACTAAGATTTATGTCTCTACCCACTAGGAAGGTTTAGAAAAACTTGAGACTTAGTTGAGAAGTGACAGAATATAAAGACTCCTGGTTTTTCAATAAAGTAATGATAGAAAATCAAACAGAATGCAGATATATATAACTTGTACTGAGAGATGAGCTATCTCTGCTTGAAGATTAACAACAGCCTGGAAGCTTTCAGTAAGATTTCAGTTTAAACCTTTGCCTCACTAGTATTCCCACTGATTTTCCAATGGAAAAATGCACCTTTAGAAAGTGCTCTAATTCTCCCCTGTCAACTGCCAAATAGTGGGAAACAGTACCAGATAGAACAGATAAAGAAGCACAGTATATGAAATATTTAAGACTAGTCTCAACTAAAAGTAGAATAAGCTTTAATACTGAATACATGGTCACAGGATCCTGGCCTAGCTGTAGGTCTTACATTAAAAATCACACTGCATTTAAAGATAAAAGCATTGCAAAAACTCAAAAATCACACCAAACAAAAGATGAGGATTAAATTAAATACAATTGAAAGATTAGATTGTATGGGTTTATTTGTTCTTAATAGAAATTCTTTTCAGAGATGTGTGCCCCAGATTAAAGATTGTACTCTGAAGCACCAGAATGAACACCTCTTTATTTTATACCCATATACCCATTTTCAATGACTACAGGAGATGAACCTGAAGCAGTTGTGTAGAAAAACAGGTAAAACCTTTGCAAAAGAGCAGTAAGCTCACACCTTTTACTTGAAATTTCTGATCAGTTTAAGCAAAGAGAAAAACATTTTTAAAGAAAATGCACTAATGCAGAGAACAAGACAATTCCTTTCCTGAGGTGTTTTCTAATTAAAATGCCCAGACATTACTTTGTAATAAATTATTTGCTTGTCATGGTAGTGTTTTTCTACGGTGAATGAGACTGTTTATAGAAGCATTCCTCTCTGCTGCTTCACATTACAGATTGTATGCCAGTACAAAAATATGGTAAATATTGAAATAAAACAGCCCTTAGGAATTTTGTTTAGATCATTCTGCAAGCAAGACACTGTCACCTATACAATATCAGTCACATACTCAAGAATATTAAATATTCAAAAAGTTAAGTGTTGCAGAGCTCTGATGCTTTCATCTTGTACAAGGAATTTTTACCTTCTAATTGTAAAAGATTTCAACAAATTACTTGCCCATACTACATTGCATGTGTATGGAATTGACTCTTTAATTTTGTATATTGAAAGAAGCATTTGAGAAAGAAACTTCCAAAACCGCTCCAGGTTTGCCTCTTTTTATCTATATAACTGGGAAATCATTGATCCTATTTAATTTTCTTAAATTAGAGTATTAAGTATTGGATAAACTGTTCCCCTACAGTTATTTATAATTATTATTACAATAATATAATTATTTATAATTAACAGTAGTAATTCACTTCAGTGGGATCAGAGTTCAGGTATTTAATGTTTCCAGTGATCCCAAACTTACTTTCTCACTTCATATATAATTATGTCTGGATTATATCTTCTAACAGCATCAAGTATTAGCATAATTTTCATTACCTGGGCTTTAGGGCTTGGGCTTTTACTTTTTTCCACTATTCCATTAAACTAAAGCACACCAACATTGTTGACTGCTGCAAGAAAGGTTTATTCTTTGGTGCAAATGGAGGAACTGTCACAGGCAATTGTTAGGCTGACGGAAAACAGCTCGTTGAAATGTCAGCCTGGAGTTACAGCAAATATGTCACGTGAAGGATGACTTTCAATTTGCTTCCATGAACAATGTTTAATGATGCTTTATGCAGCTTTATAAAAGCACCTTAACACCTTTCTGATCTAAACCAGAACACTTAAGTATTCCAAACCAACAGCAGACCACCCAATACCTTTGCCTGGAAGCCTCAACAATCCTAGAGGGACATACTATTAATACTGTGAACGTTTTAATTGCATTTAGATTATTATCTCGTGCCCCAGCAAAAAACTATTGCATTTAATTAAAGAAGTAATGTGGTCATTAAATATTAAATAAGCAGCTATTTTTGTGTATACATGCAAAGGAATGCAAAGCATTCTTGTAATCAATGCATCAGTGTTAATTAACCATTAAGACAGAAGGACAAAATTTAGGAATAAGAGCACAAAGTTTACCAGGAATTAAACAAATCAGGCTCTGAAAGCACAGCACTGTCATAACCATGGGCTCTCCAGAGCCCCAAACCTCTACTTCCTCCACGCAGGCAAGCACATGCTGAAGTCAGTCTGGGTCATCCAGTGATCCCAAAGAATTCAGATACATTCCCCTAAAGCTGCAGAGCTTACTGGTAAATTCAAGAAAAATATCCACTAAAAATTATTTCCATGATTCATTTATGCAGCAAAACACGGTAACACTATAATGACCATTTATTCTTTCATTTAGACCTGGCAGAGCAATGAACTCTTCTTTTATATATTACTAAGCAGGCCCATGCTGAAAATGCAGGTTATAGGAAAACACACTCACCACTCTGAAGCAAAGATACATTTTTATGGGTGGCAAGTGGCCAAAGTCTTTGGGATTCCCTGAGAAGTCTACTAGAGTAGCCTCTGACTTCTTTCTTTACAGGGTGTAGAATTCAGCTCTACTTACTAGGCCCAGTCTTATCCCTGACTCACTTCAGGCGACATGAATTGCCTAAGCACCTGTTTCACTTGCAGTTCTTGAGGCAAGAACAATTACAGGCAATTACAATTATTGCTGTCTACTGCTGTGTGAAAGGTGGGCACTTTTCAAGCAATGACCTAATGCCTAGAGCTGTGGCTTGCCCCATTAGGGGAGGCAACAATTTGCCTTCCCAATATCCGGTAGCTCTCCATGGTCCTTCACTCTCTCCTGTCACTTCATTCATTGTGCCCAAGTTCATGAGTTTTTGCTAATCAGTACTGGCAATCTCAATATGTGTGTCTCTCTCTCTAACATATAAACAGATTTCAAGCCTAAATAATGTTTTTAATTACTTCCCTTAAACTGTTTCAACACAAGTGAAGAAAAACAAGTACCAACAGTCACACTTCAGGGAGGTAAGAACAAGTACCACAGCTCAGCTGCAGTTTCAGTGGTGCATCTATAGCCAGAGTGCTGGCAAAAGCATCTCCCCTACAGACTAAACCAGAACAACAAAACTCAAAATGCAAACTTCTAAATGGAATTACATACAGAAATTGCATTACTGAATATTTTGTCTCTGAAACAGGATCATTATCTGAGAATCAGCTTCACAGTGAAGAGAAGATAGACAGTGATGATAAGGCTTCAGCTTACAGCTCTGCCAGAGATTCCCTATGTGAATTTAAACAAAATATAAATGTTTTGCTGTTCTCCACTTTAGAAACCAGGAGCAGCAAATACCTCTTTTCTCCCTCTCCTGCCATCTGCCTTTTTTATTTACACTGTGGTGCTAAGAAGACACACAGACATGACTCAGTCAAAACACAGGTACTGTCCTTCATTTCAACAGGAGCTCCTCAAGATCCTGGTCACTCAGTTACCTCCCTCTTCTTAGTGTCTGCAGAGCAAATAAGCTAAAGTTTAATTAAAGGAAGGTTTTTACACCTGCACTGGGAATCAAATCTCTGTTCTGTTAGGGAGAAAGGCCTAGTGACATTCCATGAACAGGTTTTAAACCCCCTAAATTACTAGTATTTGAAGTGATGAGTCAGATCACTGCCAAGTCATGATTTTTCAGGACAAATACATCTTCCATTTTGTCTGTCATTTATTGCAATATTACTTGTACTACTCGATATTTATCAGGTACTTCTTATACAAGAGAAAAAGAGAAAGTGATAAAATTCCAGGCAACTGCATGTCTGAAAACAATGAGCAAGGAAATGAAGCAGCAGCTAAATACAACATACATGTAACTTCCTGAATGACTTGGCAGCCCAATTTGTTTATCCCAATTCAAATACTAAGTACTATATTCATACACAAAGGCAGCAACTTGCTTTATTTTTCAGACACACTCATCTAGGATCTCATCACTTAAAAATCAGCAGCCTTATGTGACCTAGTGCCAAAAATGCTAAAAACCAAATGTACTTCCACAGATGTTAAATACCAATGCAATGCAATGTATCTACAATTGTTACAAAACAACACAGAAAAGATCTCATATGGATTTAGAATGGCCACTGCACTTGTTTTCAAGTAGGTACAGATTCCTTCCCCAACAATAAAGCTTGACATAACCCAGTTTACCATGGGTCCTTAAAACCACTTGAACACAATCTGTAATTTCAGAAGAGCAGGAGTAGTCAAGCCACATTTCAGCTTCTTCAACAACACTGCCAGAAATAACAATTCCAAATTTTTGACACAAATGCTGGCCCCTATCCTGTATGAGCATTGATGTCCTGGAAAAAATCAATAAAAGTTAGAATAGCTCTCTAAAGATCTAGAAATGATGCCTACTGATGGCAGGACAGAAAGGAGAGCAAGACTGTGCTGACAGGCTTGTTCCTAGTTTACTGGATAATGTTTGGCACAGAGCAGTATTAGTCCAGATATCACTTGCAGAGTGACATGAAAAGATAAATGTTACTGACCAAAGCACAAAATTACTACAGAATTATCTGTGGTAGAATCTTTAAACAGGAAACAGTGGCTTGATGATGCAAAACTAGGATGGATAACTGTCATGTTAACTTCTGGGAGAAAACCAGGAAAATTCTATGCCTAATAATCTCCTTTCTTAAAAACAATCCATAACTTACCACAAGTAATTAGATAAATCCAGGTGAGGTTTATTGTTGTTTTTTTAAACAGAAGAATATGAAGTGGACATCAAAAGTACATCATTTGCTTCAAGTAAGTGAATAGGAATGTACAACTCCCTGATACCATATAAGAAAACCCACAGAAGTGACAGACTCGGTGAAGGGCACAAGTTCAGCCAGCTTCTGCTGAAAAGGAATTCTGCACTTGATCCACCCTCTACAGGGAAAGGTAAAGTATCATTAAGGTCCTCCTGAAATTATTGGTTCCACATTTAAATGGAAACCCCAAACTAGCCATGCACATCTCTACAAGGTTCTTTATCAGGACATGCCCTGTTTAATGACCCTCCTGAATACCGTGGAATTCAGCCACAGATAAAGCTTCTCAGTAAACAACTTCATCAAGTATATAAAACAAATTTCAACAGTTGAATCTTCCTCCGTCTTTGACAACCTCCCAATTTTCCTCTATTTCACCTCCTTTCTCCTCTGCAGGATGATGTATCATGGTTTGATGAGCCTCCACTATTACTAGCTTTTCCTTGCTCACAATTAGGAGGAGTGACAAAAGTTTTCCTTGGCTGAGATTAGTCTGGATTGACCATCAACTTTCATGGTGCTGTGAGGAAGAATGGGCCTGATCAGTACTGAACATTTTAAAAGAAGCCTTTGTACTTCAACAACCTCTCTTTCGAAAACCTACTCAATTTTTAAAAGATTAAATAACTAGTGGTTAGATTATGAGACATTAGTAGAGTACTCCCAGCAGCAGACAGAGCACACATGTTCCTTGCAATGCCCTTAAAAAACACATTAAGAGAATTCTGTGTTCTGAACATGAGATTACTTGTGTTCAAGGAACTTGCGTTCCCAGTACTTTAGAAGGTGGATTGGACTACCACATTCATTCCTACGTTGCTGTAGGATGCCAGAGCATTCCTAAATTGCCCATTTTCAACAGCTATCATGTTCTAGATGACCTACACTCAGCGTGTCTATATTAATGTATATACTATGTTGAATAATTTGGAAAGGTTTGGTTTTCTTCATGTCATTGTCATCTTCACTGCATTATCACTCACTAGAACAGGCTCCCCAAGAAAATGGTTATGGCACCAAGCCTGTTACAGTCCAAGGAGCATCATTTAGTCATACGGATTAGTTTTAGGCAGTCCTGCAAGAAGCAACAGATTGGATTTGATGATCTTTCCATGTCCCTTCCAACTGGAGATATGCTGTAATTCTGTGATTTACTTTGCAGTTACAAAGAAGGCTAAACCCATGCACATGGCCACTGAGCAGAAACAACCCTCTAGAGAAAAGGTACAACACATTAGCATAGGCAATAATGGGAAAATACTGCTGGTAATATCTTCAGATCATGTCTGTTCAAGAAGAGGAGAAACTTTTTAAAGAGCAATTTTTAGGTAGAGGAATGAACTGTTTCCATGCATGAGCATTAGGGGAAGAAATCATCTCCCAAAATACCTCTTTATATCAAATTAACTATTGATTCCCATCCAGTCAAATACATTCTTTTAAGAGAGCCTGGACTGTTTTTTCCTCTCTCAGAGAGCACAAGAGCACTCAGACTCCTAGAAAAAGAAACAAAATTACAGACTACAACATACTGTAACACAAGATTACCTTTATTTCAAAATTGTACAAAGTATAAACATAAAGATATAATTACACTGAAGTAAACCCTGCTCTTTAAATATCTGAATACTTTAGCAATGATACAGTCGTGAAAAAATACCTTTATTATTATTCCTCATGAGGAAATTTTATCTGATGGAGCGATACATCATGAAATCAATTGTTGTACATCTGGGAAATTTACCGATGGAGCTCTCTTCCACAGGGGTGTACACTTTGATTTGCCTCATGTGAGTGTCTCTCCCATTCTGGTGATTGGCCAGAACAGCAATCTGGATCATAAAGGTGCGAATGGGCTTCTTGTGAGTATCTGTGAGAGGAACATGGATCCAGCCACTGGGTTCCACTAATTCCAGTTGCTGCCAAAAACAAGACAGAAGAGCAAAACATTCAGAAACAGTTTGCATAATTCATATAAGTGGTCACACATTAAACCCATTTAATAAAGCCGTCTTGTTCATCAGATTTTAATTATTTTTTCAAACTAATTTGATATAACAGAGTTGAATACTCATAGCTAATTTACTGCTCATCTATTTGTATACAAATTAATTTGGTTGTGTAGAGCTGTGTTTGCTTTTGCCTTTCAGAATCCACTCCTCATTTTTTTCCCTAATCTTAAAATAAAAATCAATATAATAGAATACAGACTTCATTATAAATTCAAGAAAGTAAAAGTGCAGCATTGGACCTTCTTACCAAAGATCAGTGCTCAAAGATGACAAAACATGCATTTCAAATCGTTTTACCTAGGCACCCTGAAATACAATGTACTAGACTGACTTATGTAGGAAACTAAATGTACACGAACTTCTGGGTTTTCAGAAATTCCTTAGGTTATTAGAGGGACTGGGGAAGAGGAAAAGGAAGGTGACAAGAGGAAAAAACAGAGATACCCTAAATTTCATCTCATGTATCAAGACAGATGTCTGGCCAATTAATAATTGCTGCACAGCCATTAAATCACAGTCTAATCACATTTGACTTGCCTTTTATGCAACATACCCACTATGACATGATGATTTTTTTTATTTTTCAGTTTTAATCCTACACAAACCAATGTCGAGGCAAGCAAAGAACAGCATTATGTTAACTCTAAACCACATCACTGACACAAGAGATTGCTGAAATCAAGCTGGATGCTATGCAGAGCATGGTAACAGCTTTTGTTTAAAGCTAGCTGCCCAACTTCAAAGCACAGCTCAAAGCACACATGGAAGAGCACACAAGTAAACAGAAGTCTTGGGGGGGAAAGAAAACAAAACACAAAACAATTGTCCACTAGCAAGTGTATTCACACAGCTAAGCAAATAAGAGGGCTGCTCTTAGCAGCTGAATTCCCCTAAGGAAGTTGTATGTGCTTTGAGCAGCTCAAAATTCCCATCTTTCTCCTGAAAATACTGCATGGCACATCCTGGCAAATGCCTTGTTTATGCTGAAGTTTTCAAAAGACCCATCTGAGAGCTACTGGTTCAGAGGCAGCAGACACCCTGAGAAAACAACCCAAGAAACAAGTAAGACAGTTTGATGACTACTTCAGCTTAAAGTAGCACACAAAAAAAAACTTTCACACCTCCACCTTAGAAGAAAGAACAAGAAAAAACAGCCCAACAAATAACCACAACCCAAAACTCTCCACTGCTGCAGACTCTCCAACAAATTATTTCCAAAGCATTAAATTCACCAAACCTTAGCAGCAAATCATTTCAGCCTGGAAGCTAGACATTTCCACAAACACACAGTCACTTCTTTGTCATAGCACTGTCCCTTTCAAAAAACTTTAAATTTTTTTTTTTTTTTTGGCATAGGAAACTTCAAGTAATGGCTGACTTTACAAAGGGATGAAAAAAAGATGTCTTGTTGAAGCAGCTTTACAAAGGGCAAATTTATCATGGTGAGGTGGCAGTAAACAGCTTGAGCAAGGACGCTTTCCATCTTCACAGTGAACAGAGGAGGAGGATCCTCTCAACACTTTTTTCAACTACTACTAAGGTCAAGTGACCGCGATTTTGAAGAGAATTACAAAGCTATTGCTAATTAAACTTGCATTTTAATATTATTCTCAGTGTTTACAAATTTTGACTGCTAATTCAAAGAGGAAAATTTGAGTTCAAGAGCTAAGGTACTGAGATTTTTACGTTTAGATCAGTATGAAATAGATCAGTTAACACTAAGTAACTTTTAGTAAAAAAGAAAAAAGGTATGAAAGATAAAAGTCTGGCATATTTTTCAATGCTTTGTTTCATCTCTGTTCAAGGGAGGTGGTTATATGCTCTATTTACAGCATGTTATTTTCCAGTCCTGCTACAAAGACAACCAGTTTGTCCCCGAGTCTTTCTACAGAGATGGGACAAGTCATTCCTTCACCTGTAAAACTGGCAACCGAGGCATTAGGTTAATTAGTCTAAAAGGTTCCCTGGCTCCAGATGTCAAACTTCACACACTCTGAGCCAGTTTTTAGTGTCTTAAGTGAAATACAGGATTTTAAAGGTGGTTTAGCTCCCACTGAGTTCACTTGCAGTTCTGCATTTCTGCAAATGGATACAAGTTCTCAAGCCAGCCACAACACAGAGTCTGAGCAGCCACCTAGGAGCAGTCACTTGAGTGCCTCCTGCAGAAACACCAGGACTGAGCACACACAGCACACAATTCATCAAGCACCACTGAACTGTCTTAGCCACAAAGACTTTTTTTTTATTTCCCCAAATCTCAGGTTCCCTCATGCCACATTGTTCAGCTTCCCTAACAGATGAATACACAGCCTTTACTCGTACAAATCCTGGGCACATCCTCAGGATAGGCCCCTTTCCCCACTCCAGTCAAACACTTGCCTCTTGAACAAAACACACAACATGTGTGATGAAGTTGGAGGCTACACTATACCAAATGCAAATGTCAGAGTCAGACTTCAATGTCTGAAAAAAGTGAGGTCTTGACTTCTACCCTCTAAATAACATTCCTCTACTGACATTTGAGTCTAACCTTTTTTTTAAATTGATGCCCACATAGTTCATTAAAACCTTGAACGACTCAACTACTGAGGTTTAAATGCAACAAAACCAAACTGAACACTCAGTAGAAAAGGAAGTATTGTTTTACCAGTATGATACACACATTTTCTGTGACCAGAGGAATGGTATAAACCAGACACACACAGTCTCCCAAATTCTCCTCCTCCACACGCGTCATGCTCTTTCAGATGAGTGCAACAGTTTCTTTTTCCAGAGGGCTCAGGTCCATCACCAGGGAGAAGGAACAGGACATGGGAATAGGCAGGGGAGATATGAGACACAATGCTGCCCACTCCGAGCTCAATGTCAGCACCCAGACCCAGCCATCACAACTCCTAGCAGAAGTGGGATGAAATATGCAGCTTTACTCTGCCTGGAGCATTCCCAGTGTGAACAGAATCTAAAGGAAGCTTACTGTGAAGTTTTAAGAAATTCCTATTAAGCCCATGCAAATGGCAATCTTTCAAAGCCTTGTAAACTGGTCTGGAAATTTGGGTGGATTTTTACAGGGCAGCAAAAGGCACATCCTCAACACAAAGGCTGAACTATTGCCAAATTTCAAATCCTTGCTTTAGAGCTTAGGGGCACTGGAGCATCAAAGAAGGACACCAGAATATTCTCACACAAGCAAAACAACATACTTTTCACTAGCCTTATTCTTGGAACAGAACTGCTTTGGCTGAAGCTTTCAAAAAATTCAACCCGAAGCAGATATCTGGCATGGAAAAATCTGTCTGAACCGAACTTTGGCAAAAGTCAAAGTAACCAAGAGTAAAGGCTTAAAATGGAAAGGGTCACACAACCCTTGTGTGTACTCACACAGGTACAGGTGGCACTGGCAGCTCCACTCATAATCAATACTACACTTGAAATCCATTTCAGTTGACCTTGCTCAAAGTCAAGCTTGTTCTTCAAAAGCACAGACCACTGTATATACATATAGACACACACACAGACTGATATATTTATATTTCACCTCAACTCTATAGCAACAGTCCTCTATGAGGAAATATCAGATTAAGTTTCCTCCTGTATTTTTAACCTTATGTAGATCATTAGGATTCAGTCATAAGTAACTGTCTTCCAAGAAATTTTTAAAAATCAGCTTTATTACTAATCACCTGAGTGAAATTAAAAATTCAAAATTTCTTTCTGATATGTGGTTTTTCTAATTTTTTTTTTAAAAGGAAAACAAAATAATGAATCAGTGCAAGTTCAGTATTGGTAACTCAGGACAGTTCCTGCAGCTCTAGACTAATCTTACTGTACAATATACTAAAAGCCCAGGGTTTGTGGCTTTTTTATATTTGCTTCTAATACTATAAATTTTTGTGACAATTGGAAAACAAGAAGATCATGAAAGTCAAAATAAAAGAACAAAGGGATAAAAATTGAAATGGAAAAATCACTCACTTGTCCTTGCTGCTGTTATACTCTAGCTCTTGTCCTGCTTTCTTTCCGTTGCTTTCTTATTTTTCCTGTCCTCTGTGTGCTACAGCTTTACCTATGGACATATACTTCCAACTGCATGAATCCAGATTATTTGGAAAGCCAAAGGAAAATTAATGTTCTCAATGGAATTCTCCTCCCCAGCCTATTTAACATTCCTTTTTCTTCGCTTTATTGTACAGTCCAGAGGTTCTACAGAATTCCATACATATTTGGCAAGGCTACTACTGCAACTAATGTGTGTCCTACCATAGCATATGCAAACCACACAACAAAATACAAATTAAAAAAATTTAAAAAGACCATGGCAACTTGAGGATACACTTCAGAGAGACGACTGAACACAAGACCAGAGCTTTTAGGAAGATGCTTCTACAATTCCTAGCCTCTTTATAGGCTAGGAAGTTACTTACCCAAAGAATACTTTTCTAGTGTATTAATCCTACCTAAATTGAATACCAACCTCTTTTCCATACTCAGTGATATTCTGTCTACATTCTGTGGTGTCTCCAAATGGCATATAACTCTAACTGCTACTTCTACTAGGGTTACAAATGCAACCCAAGTTTTTGGCTATATTTACAGTAGGCTAACATCCTTGAAATAAGACATGGTTTTTCCTGCCCTTTAAAGGTATCTTTTGCAAAGCTATAGAGAGGGGAAAAAACTCACTGTAAGTAGTTTCACACTCAGTGTAATTACAAACATATCCCAGATGTATGTTAGACAGGGCTCCCAGCTCAGGGGAATAAATAGACATAGGAAGAAAAAGTGGCTCATTTTTTTCCTCTGGGAAGCATGTGCAGAAGAGGACCTATGTACTGACAGAAGGCTGAGAATCCTTGCTGCCATCACAGCTTCAGCATGAAACATGATTCTGAGATGTTTGTACCTCATCGGATTTCTGTTTCATCAACTTTACTACTAGATTCAAACGGCTGTGAAATCAAACAGCATTTGATTTTACTCCTTCTACTTCTCTCATAAAAATGTTAAAGCTGCTTTTTGTTTTAGTAACTCAGCCAACTATGAAATTTAAAGTAGTGGCTAGACTCTTCTTCACACATATAATTTTGTCTCTCTGTGTGCTTAGCTAGTTCTTACAATACAGTTTTTACAAAAACCTAAGCTTTTCAAAGCAGGTGTTCTCAATAAATAATGTATTCTTCCAAGAAGATTATAAAACTAAGTTTCAGGGAAATGAAATTCTATGTTCAGAAGTTAAATATTTATCAATACGTGAACTTTCCCATGTAGGAAAAGGCTTTTACCTGTTTAGCCATTGTTTTTTACATCCGTGCAAATACATTTTCACAACAACTGGCACGGAGAAAGAAGGCTGGCTCAACTTCCAAAATTCTATTTCCATAACTGCCATGTCCTACCATTTAGTTACCAGGACTGAGAATCTGTGTGCCTCTGCATAATTCCAAGTATTGGAACTGTCAACACATGAAGTAGCAGAGCTTGGGCTTCAGCCATCACTTCACTTAGGAAGGAAGAGAACCAGTTAATAGCAGTGATGCACCAGTTCCAGCAGAAAAAATGAAGCATGTCCAAAAGAAACTTGTCGAGTTCCAAGTGAGCCAAAGGAGGGACACCACATTAGCAACTTAACAGGGAACACAGCAACAGGCTCAAAGGACCCACTGTGAATAGCACATTTGTGTGCTGGGATGGAGCAACGACCACCTAAGGAGGTGTCTCTGTGGCCTTAATCAGCCACCTCCTTAAACGGTCAAGAAATCTCCTTTCAGTCCATTAGGCAAGAGAAGTTTTCCATTCTTTTAAACAGCAGTTCCTCAAGAGTCTAAAGGAGCACAGTCCATCCGTCAGGAAGAGTCAGTTGTGGATTTGGGTAGACAGGAGACCAGTGAAACCTGCAAACACTTAAAAGTTCCTCTCTTTTAATATCCTATAAGCTCTTTCTTCAAATAAAGTGAAAGAAATAACCTTTGGGAAGACTGGGAAGGTTGAAAAAACGTCCAAAAGATCCTTGCACTAAGTTTTATAGAACCTCATTCAGACTATTCTGCTCCAGATGAAAACACTAAAAATTAATCAATGCCCAGGTGTGTTAGAAAGTTGTATGCAATTAAAATAAAGACAACTAAACACTCAAACCAAGCTATAAAGAACGTGTAGAAAAGGATGAAAGGTAAATCTAGAAAAGCAAATCCTTGGTGAGCCAAGGATTAGTATTCACAATGCTCAAATACAGATTCTTATATTGCCTTTCCAAATTTCCTGTTTGGATTACTTGAGCAGCACAAATACGTTGGACAACATTGGTGGGTTGTGTCCCACTGCTGCTTTCTGAAGGGAGCAGATGATACCAGTTGAGCCATGTATGATGCACCCTAAATTTCATTTGGCAGAATGACTCACCAGCCAACTCATGAAACGGTCTCAGTGACTGGTCCATTTTGATATTCTTTAGAATTGGGTGTCTTGATTATCATTTTCCCATACAGTTAAAAAGAATCCCTCTTATTTGATTCTGCTGAGAAACCAGTATCTTCTAAGACATACGTAGTTGATTCAGGCAGAATTTCAGTATTACAACAGGAAAAAAGTTAGGAAGAGCTGAAGTTTAACCCATGGAATGGTAAACAAGGAAAGCCAGCTTTATGAATGCCCTCACAGTCTGCCTTTGAAATCTGCTGAAGTCAGATGAAGAACACATAAGAGGACAACAGTTAAGTCCTAGACATGATGGGGAGCCCCTGCTAAGTGTACACATAAGCCAACTCTCAAATAGAAATGGGGTACCAGTGGCATACATTGTGGAACACCAAGAGCTTTAGGACATGGATTCACAAGATAAACAGCTCTTTCAAAAGCACCAAGTGATGAAGAATCCCACATAATGATGCCTGCAAAAGGGTCAAGGCTGTGCTGAACTGCCCACATACAAAACTCCTGACAGATGAAGTCATGGATGGTCTGGACATGTGTGGAGGGGCCCCTGTCCGTGGTACTTAAACAACCACCACCCTGCCCATCACACTCCCACCTATGCGTCTGCTCACAGCACTTGCACAGTCAGGTACATCCAGCCTGACAGACAAAATAAATAACCAGCCAAATACTCAACCTCTGTGAAATTGTCAGCCAGAACTGTCTGACTCAATTGCAATTTCAGAAAATATTGCCTGCTTAACTCTGGGTGGCAGGAAAAAAAAGCAAGAGGAAAGGAAAAAAAAATGACAAGAGTCTTTGAATACTTCATTCTCTAGAATGTGGCTGAAAACAGCTCTTCATTCTAGAAAATTTACCTGCAGAAACCATCAGGAATTTGTCACAGACTGTTTACTAGGAAAGTCTCTCTGGAAGAAAGAAACACTGTTTTCCCATTTGCTGGGCCATATCCACTTTTTTTTTTTAGTATGTTCTGTGAAGAACAATAGATAGGCAGCTCAACGTTTATTACAAAAATACATACCTCAAGAGATACATATTGCTTCAGAGAAGGACAAAAATGTTGAACAGTCTTGGACAGTTTGCTTTTCAGTCCCACATTTTTGAAGTCCTATTGTTAAGTGAGGTCATTTGAACTTTCACATAATATTTTATGCTGGACACATCCATAAACTAAAACTCGTTAGAGAAGGAATGCTATGCTCTGTATGCTTTAAGTGGCAACCGTCCTAACCACTGGAACTTCAGAAAATAATAAAAAACCTTCTCCCTGTCCCTTTGAAAAGCAGGAAGATCCAACCAGCAAACACAGAACAACAATGCAGTCTAGAATGGAGTTTCATGTGTGCAAGTATGAAATTAAAGTCTAAAACTCCAAAGCAAACCTTCTACCCAGAGCAGGAAGCTATTTAAGTTTAGTTTGGTATCAGCTAAAAGAGATTTCATCTTAACAGGAATCTGTTGCTCCAGAAGGAATACTGTCTCCAACTGAAATCAGCCATAACAGCTGTGAAATTTTGCATCTCTGATTTAAAGAAAAATGAGTTTCATAACTCATTTAGGAAGCAGTCAAGAGTGGAGAAAGGGAAGGCAAATACACCCTAAGCGCAGTAGTTTTCTCCTGCAGGGATGTAATCTCACTCCACAGCTGTCACAATCCACAGGAATGCCATACCTTTGTAAGGGCACTGCAACTTCAAGAAGATTCCTGGTATCAGGGGAAATCCTTCACACCTACAGGGACTTGGCTCCAGGGTGAACTTGTTACTTCCCCTGAGCTTGGCAGACAGCACACTGAAGATGAAAAAGCTACAAAAAAAGTCTTGAGCTCTGAAGTGGTGACCAAGCTGACAGTATCAAAAACCAGGTAATGCAGCCCAAAACAAACTTTCTGCCTCAGTTTGCCTATTTCTGGTACCTAAGGTGGGTCAAGTTTAGTTGCAGACATACTGGAACAGACTGCATCTGGACACTCCGGCCTTAAAAGTGAATGGTGGAAAATCCATAGTTTGCTGCAAGTCTTTTCAGAATTCCAGCATTCTGAAAGAAGAATGAGGGACTTCTTAATTTTATTTTTTTTTAACCACGGTACTTTACAACTCAAATTATCAGTAGTTTAGAGTATTATACAGGCAGATGTGACAAAAGAACCAGCACATTTAAAAAACCAAAAAGCAACCAAAAAATTACTACAAAATATATAGCCAGCACTGCACATTGCACATTTAGAAAGAAGTGCAAATCTTGTTTAGTGAAAACAAATGTTTCATTCCTTTAGGGAAGCACTTCAAATCAAAGTTTACTTCACTGCAATGTCTCTTCATTTTACAAATAAGTAACTAAAGAGGAGGCCCCAAGTGCATAAGGTCATTGTGAAGGGATACTTCTAAGTGGGGACCTGGCAGATGATCAGCCAATACAAGTACCTTTTGGAGTGCTTTTGAAAACCCTCAGTAACTTTCACCTGATCAGAAGCTTGGGAAAAAAAACAACTGTCAAACATAACAAAAGCCACTGCAACATCCCACATTCACTCAAACAAATAGCACCACCTGCATTCAAAGGTTTTTAGTCATAATACAGAATAGTGACAGAAGCATCAAAACCCCCCATCTGGTTAAGTAGGTGGACTAAGATTTTCATAACAACAGAAACATGGCACAGAGCTCCTAAGAATTACTTAAGACAATACATTACTAGCACTTTTATTTAAGTTTGTATCTTAGTCATACATTTGAATTCTCACCCCCCGCCCCCAAGCACTGAAAAGCCCTAAGATTTCCCTGTACTGAGATATCAAAATCTTAGTCCTTCCCTTTAGAGCAGCACCCACCCAAAGTAAAGACATCATCTCCTACAACTTCCAGGTGAGTGAGGCTGCTCTCAGGGAAGAGAGCAGCACTTTAACCATCTACTGAAGAGAGGCAGGGGAAAGTAGTAGTGAAAGAGCAGACAACTACACAAAGAGAACAGAAGTGGGGTAGTGGAATATTCTACTGCAAGAAGTCTGAACATATATTTAAAAAACCATTCTGAAGCTCAGGTGAATTTGCATTACAAATGGAACTGCTGACTGAAGAATGGGACAAAGCAGCTGCCTTTTATGAAGGGTAACAGAACAGGCTGAACTTGCTGATCTTAGAGGTCTTTTCCAACTTAAATGATTCTATGGTTAACACCACAGCATCTTCCAGGAAAGGGAATATAGACAGAATTTTCTATGAGCAAGAAACAAGTGCTTTGAACAATGGCCTTATACAAAGGACCTTAAGGCAAATAGAATGAACACATTAAAACCTAGAAGATAGCAAAACATAAAGGGAGAAGTCCTATGAATTTTTTTCAAACTAGAGCTGCTGGGTACAAGCAGGAACAATATAAATATTCTACGGGTGCACTGCACAAATTGATTGCAAATGGAAGTTAAGGCTGGAAAACATTTCTGGGAAATAACTAATTTTACAAAGGGGCAGAAGTTTGCAAATTCAGTGAAAACTGTATTGCAGATGTCTGCAGTTCCCATTTCTCCTAACATACATAATGGAATGATACTATGTTTGTGTGAAAGTGAAAAAAAAACCCCAGGTCATAATTTACCTTCAAAATTGTTTAGCTATATCCAGGAAATATGTCTAGACATAGGTACAGTTAAATTATACAATGAAAGTATTTGGACAAAAAAATTATGCAAGGAATATTAAAGATATAAGTGTCTGAAAACTGGCCACACTGAGTTAATTCTCTATCAAACCATCTCAAATAACTTAGTGGCAATAACCTTGTGACCACATTTCATGCCATGCACTTTGCATCCCAGAGAATGCAGAAAATTAATATGGGAAATGAACAAACAAATGTAAAAAAAAAGGAATATCACAAAATCTGAAAAATAGTCCATAGGAGTAGTAGCAGCCAGCTGCTAGCTCTCAAGCTCTCTTATAGGTGAGAGGAAGAAAGTACATCAAAACTAAAAAAACCCCTCATTCCCCTCGCTGGGCAGGGCCATTACTACACATTAAAGAGAACAAGATTTCTGATCTTCTACCAGAAGACAGGCCCACAAAACTGCACAGCTTTAACTTTTTACCTGTTACACAAGACGAGTTCCTGAGTGACTTTATTTGTCAGGAAAAGACTGGAACAAATTATACCTGAGTAGTACCAAATTAAAAAAACCCTACTCCTTCTTTACCAGCGAGAGGAGAAGTTGGTGCTTTAAGACACGAAAAGCACTGGGGTTAAGGGAAAGCATTTCTCCCGGTTTCACAGGAGTGGCTTGTTTCTGGGAGTTACAGAGGGCTGCCTCTCCCAAAAATCAAGGAATTTAAAGACCTCAAACCTCTGTAAATAATCCCCAAATCCTGCAGAAGTACAGTATGCAAACATTTCTGTGTCTGGATAAGGAGTCCGTGGATGCTCAGTAAAGGCAAGTGGGGCAAAACCTGATAAACTTCAAGATTACTCAAGTGTGTTGTAGCACACAATAAACAAATGCAGAGTAGCATTTCATAGGATCCAGAGCATAATGCTCAGCTCAAGGAATACTTACTCATTGGAAACAAATGCAAAAGACTGTTGTGAAAACTATTTGTGCAAATTTAAAATGCAATGCAGAATCTCATCTCAGAAAGATCCCAAATTCATAAACATGTCTCACTGAAGATATATATTCATATGAAGGAACTTTAAAAGAGAAGAAATATATCTGTCAGAGATTCAGCTGGATACTTTTACGTGAGCCAGAATATACTTCCATAAATTTGCAAAGCCGGAATCAGAACTGTTGCCCAATGGAAGCATTTAATTTTACATCCAAACAGAATTTCTTTAATGTACTGGAACAAATGCAGCAGAGTTTTTATCTTTTGCTTGTGTTTTCTTACAAATCAATAAGAAAGCGTGTCCAGAAAAAAAAACCACAAGGCTTTTTTCTGTTGTTTTATGTGGAGGTCAGACTCTAGACCCTGCTTCTGTCAATGATGAATTTTATTTCTTGACTTCTTTCTGGGCATCAAAGGTCCCTCAAGTCACCATTCACCCAAAAAAATGTACAGTTTAAGAAGGTATTCAATGGTGCTATACACTGTTGGGCTAATGACTCCCTTGCTGCAACAGCATTTCTCTACAAACAGCATCTGGAATAGCCCCAGTCCTACATCCTACAGGCCAAGAACATGAGCTCTTCACCATGAACTGTGTAAGAATCAAAATAAAGTTACATCCTAAGCATGCTCCTGAAAAATGAGGGGGCAGTGGAAAACAAAGCATGAGAATGAGATGATTAAAAACTTGTTTACCAGCAGGCCTGCTATTTACTAAGTCTAGAGCTACTGTGGGGTGTCATCTTACTGCTTAGCAAAGTGCAGTCAACAACAAGCAGATGGAATTGGATTGCAAATCTATGTGACTTCATATATCTACAAGTCCTGTGGCTACATATGCTCCTCTGCTTAATTTATTTCTGCTATGCAAGTAAATCTTTAACTTCTCATGACAGTATAAAGAAATGGAAGAAAGTCCAGTAATTCCACAACAGAAGTTCCTACCCCAGCAGTGCCAGATTTACCAAAAGCTGATTTATGAAAACCTCTGTTACACATGGTGACCATCATAATCACAACAGAAACCTGGTCAAGGAGAGGGAAGCCTACTTCAAAATTTTACTACATCATTTCTCCTGATACTGAATTGCAACTCTTTCTGAAAGAATGAAAAAACAAAATGTGATTTGATTTTTACTTTACTAATTATGTTCAATCTTACTAATTATGTTCATCTTACTAAGTAAGTAACAAATTTATCTCAACTAAGAGAAACAAATTAGGGTTTTCTGCATTTGCTAGTAGAAATAATCCAAAAAGTCCTTCATAGCCACAGCTGAATTTGATCTCTGACAGATACAAAAGGGGGGAGGGGGGGAAATAATAATTAAAAAAGAAGTATTAGGGGCTTGGCCACATGATGCACTCTAAAGCTGTGACTGAGAACAGAATTCATAAAAAGCTTCAATAAAAACTGTATTTGTTAACATTCCTTTAATGTGAGACATAAAACACTCCAGAATTCATTCTGAAATAAAATAGGACTGTTAGATAAACCTGCTTTAGGAATTGGATGAGGAGGCTAGAGAGCACAGGCCCTCAAGCCAGACACATATGCTACATTATTATTCTCACTCCACCCTCTCCTGTGTGTTCGCTCAGAAAATGGAAAAAGCCTGGGAAAGGTTTTTCCAATTCAAACACATGATCTCGGTTATCTTATGACAGATGAAGACAGAGAACAGGCCTCAGAAAGAAAAAAATTATACTTCAGATCTATGGAAACATTTCCATGCATTACTTGAGATAAGGAACAGGATAACACCACATTCAATCCCTTCCCACCCAATAAAACTTAGCAAAGAATTGAATGTAGACCCTGGGTAGCAGCGTTCTCATCAAAGCCAGACGCAGACACGAGATCCCTGACCAACAGAACATCCCAGTAACCACGGGAACAAGACCTCCCTCGGGAAAGAACTGCCCTGGTGGGAGCTCTGAAGCAACTGAGTCTCTTGCTCCAGAACCCTGGGTTTGTTCTAGATCTCTACTACCTGTCAGGTAGCATTTTCTTCTGAACACTGAGGATTGCTTTAATTTACCACATCACCAGAATTCCTTTCCAGAACTACTTTCCCAGTGATACCATGAAGAATCTGTTTTCCACTAGAATGTTATGCTTCAGAATTAAAAAAAAAAAAAGCTAATTGTAATTATAAAATCCCCCTACATACCTACACAAAATGCACTTGTTCTTTTATTTCTACCTGAATTAATGGAAAATTTTGGTTGGGTTTTTTTTTTTTTGGTGCTGACTTGACAAAGCATGGCACATCCAGTGCATTTAATGGATTTGTTTTGGGGTTTTTTTAATCCCAATTAATAGAAACACCTGATAACTTTGCCACAAGGCAGTATGTACTACAAATAGCCAAGTGTGACTGCATTTGTATGGATGCAAATAAAGGTACTATAACATGGAAGCCACACATACAGAGAATAACAAGTGGTGGGCAAATTGGCTCCTAATTTCTTCTAAATTGGGGCTACTTCCTGTCTCCACCCGCTGCCAAACTGTTGGTTTGGCAAAGGATGCTGAACACAGTCACAGGAGGTTTCCAGCTCCTGGCGCTTACAAGTTGTTCAAGTGAAACAGAAAATGAGGTTTGCTGTGCCAGCTGACCAGCACCAGTTGAGATGACAGCATAAAACTGTCTCAGGTATCCAAGAAAATTCCCATTCCTTTCATATCTTTTCTTATGCTTAAACCAAATTAAATGTTGACTGCTGACTTTACTCTTTGGAGGATTTTAATACCATGCTAGTAGCAGCATCGAGAGGGATCAGAATCAATCTTGGATTTGACTTTGCTGCATGTTTCTAGCAGTTCTTAAAGTCTGAAAATATCTAGTGCTCCCTCCAAGGATTACTTTCCACAGTTAAGTCTATGAAGGCAATCAGGTAAATCAAAGATGATTGTTTATAATTCACTGACCTTATCCTCCCAATCCTATTTCACAGTGTAGAAAAAAGTAGCTTAAAGGCAAGTTTCCCAATGGTGAGCAACCTCTCCAGAAAGAGGAAAGCAGGAGTGAGTGAGCAGCATCGTGCTGTCAGCTTTGACACAACTGTTTTACATCCTTCAAGCAAAAGATGGTGGTGTGACTCCCACGATGTTTTCACATTTGGATCCAAAAACAGAGGAGATAATTTTGGATTATTCAGGCTTAGGGAACTTAGAGAATGGGAAAAAGCATGACTACAGAATGTGGTAGGGTAAAAAAAGAAGAAAAATGAGATAGAAAAATAGCTCTTTATTTAACAATTTCCATGCAGTATGCAGGGCCCTTCACTACAGAAAAATATAATTTCCCTTCCAGATACAGGTCTGCTGCACTTTTCCAAGATCTCCTTCCTAACATGCTGCCTTCTTGAGATCAAAGAAGTGCCCCTGGTTCCAGGCAGTTTCTTTAATGGTACCTATCTCCTTGCAAAATAACTGCAAGGTCAGCTGTCTAGAGGCCACTTCCCCAAAAGCCAATAAATGATACAGCCAGCCAAGAAAGATTTTCATTTTCCCTAGTTCAAACCTTGAAGACTTATGTGACCAGGAACTCCTTCAAACACCCAAGTAAAAAGGTGCATCAAACAGTTTGTCTACCAGGGTCTCCATCCTTCTGTCCAAGTGCAGAGAGATCAAACACAAGAGATAAAGTAGATGTTGCTACGTGCTCCAGTTTGCAAGTGCACAGTATCACATGTTCTGTTAACCACAGTCCAAATGAATTCTGATCAGCTGAGGGGGTTTACCTGGCTGAGCACCACGAAGATGTTCTAGATGAGCATCACACTGACACCCACCATAAGCTGTAATGCTGGAGGCAATTGGATGTTGTAAAATGTCAACTACACACCACACTTGCATTAAAAAAGGAGGGGGAAGGAAGGGAAGGAGTTAAATATTGAAGTAAGGAAACTAAGTATGTGAGTGTCTTCTGTCATGCTGTCACCTCCCCCTCCATCCACCCACCTTATTCCTCACTCCCATGTTCAGTCTTAGAGAGAATGCTTAAAGGAAGTGCACCGAGATCTTTCTTGTTACAGTTTTTATGTTGCCAAATCCCTGCTTGCTCCTCTTACTTCTGGAACATTAATGATTATCTGCAAGAAGTATCTAGTGAGCCTACACTGGTAAACTGTAATTAGAAATCCCTACAAACTTTCAAAAACCATTGACCAACAAGTATCCCAGTACACTCTCCAAACACAGAACCTTTATTCCAACAGGAACTCCCAGTAAAAAATGATGTGTGAACAGCAGACACTGATGTTCACACAAGCTTACTGCATACAACCCAGCAGGCGATTTTTCTGGGTTTTTTGGATTATGCCCCCGAGGTGCTGGCACAATGGAATTTCAATACCATAACTGCTTATTTCTCTGTGTGCCAGCCTCTGAAATAACAGGTAAAAAGGAAAAAAAATACACATAAAACAAACATTCTCTTCTTTAAAATTACAGGAATCACAAAATGAAATGTTTTTAATTCTCTAGTTCAAACGATGTAATTTATAACCATGACACAAACAGGGAAGAAGCACAAAAGAAGGGAAAATACAGAAATAACATAACGTTCCCAAGGTTCAGTTTACAAGGACCTCACACAAAGTTTTTTTTTTTGCAACTCTTACTAGAAACAGTATTATTTGCTAAAAATGCAGTAGCTGCCAAAAGCTATGATCCATCTAAAGCAAACATGTTTAAGATGGAAATAGAGTGTTAATGCTGAAGAAAGACAGAATTGAGCATACAAGTTTTCTTTTTAAATTGTGGAAGCAACTGCAGTACAGAATTAAGTTTGTTTTTCATCTTTCTGAGCAAAAATCGATTGCATTTGCAGATAAGCACTTAAATTAGAGAGAAGTGCATTAAGACAATAACAAAAGTAATCAAATTTCAAACTTTCTAATTAAACCTCTTTTTCCTGCAGAAGGTTATTGGGAATTCAACACTAGCCTTGGTTCACATGATAGAACAATGGGAAAATTTTCCGAATGGTTGAACGCTAACCCTGACAAGTGTGGAGAGCCAACTACAATACATTATATGGTAGCATAACCTGCCACCCACGTTGCTGAGAGAACAGCTTTCAAACACATGCACCGAGCTGTAAAACCACAAAATCCCTTATTACACATTGTCCCTCACTTAAGGTGAAATACACTATTCCCCTCCCGCCTCCTTTTACAAATCTTGGTGGGTTTTTTTTTAAACCTTCATCTCTGAAGTTTATTTAGCAGCTAGCTAGACCGTTTTTCAGACTTTATTTTCCAAATGCCATTTTTCCTGTTTTGTTTTCTAACCAAAATAAAATCATGTTTTTATAGTACACAGTGAAGCCTGTTGTGTCTTTCACTGTTGCTTTTTTTAATACTACTTCCACCTGTGTGATATTATCCAAACTTTTAAAAGGAAATGTCTGATATATGACTAATTCACTTGTGAAGACTTATTTCTGGAGTGAAATATTTTCCTTTTTTTAATGGGAAGATACATGACTCATCATTGGGTAAAGTAAAAAAATGGTTCCACCATGCTTTTGATTGGAGACCAGATATTCTGATATTTACTGCAATTCTTTTCCACTGTTATGCAATCTGAATATATTCAAAAAGATAAACTGCCACAGCCTGTGTGGTTATAGACACTGGCATTCATAGAAGTCAACCATTGCTGCAGAATGACAAACACACTCCACCCACATTACAACATGCTGTGCTTACCAGCCAAACACCTTTGCCTTTTCTGAAAAGGCTACATTACAATAAAAGCAGACCAGCAAAACAAATCTTACAGGGGGACCCAAAGGATGGCAAAAGTAGTAACCACTGATAGAAAACATAACTCTGGATATGGAAAGAGAACTACTTAATGACTTGAGGAATGCATAGAGCCTCACGCTGCAAAAGAAGCCCACTGAAAACTGCTGGGACATACAACTTTGTTGGTTAATGATTCCCCCCTCCTGCCCCCTCCCACAGCACATGTCTGCTGCCTGAATCATTGCATTCCAAAATAGTTAGAGGAGATACACAGTTTCTTCAGGGGTTTTCAGTTGCAACTTTGCTGGCAATGGGAATTTTATTTGCAAGTGTTTCTATTCTACTGACAAGGTCAATTAGTCCAAGGAACGATTGGTTGTTCTGTCTGATAGCTCTGTGTATTTATTCAAGCAAGCACTTTTATAACTCACAATTGAATGCAGACAGTTACCCTTGTAAACACAACTGTCCACTGGGATTTTCACTACATTTTGAGCATGTAAAAGAAAAACATGCTTTTCTTCCCTCAGCCTGATAGCACATAAGTTTGATTACAACTTGGAAATTTCAGGGAGTTAAAGGCATGGGGGCTACTGTTTTAAATAGATATGATCTACTGTACATCAATATACATATTTGGACCAATTCCTAGGAGCTAAAGAACCCAGAAATTTGACTGATCACTCTAAAAATTTGGGAGACTATCAAAGGGAGACAGATCAGCATCTCCGCTCTATCCAGGCATTAAAAAGAAAAAGCCATGGTGTAAAAGATGTAGCACTAAAGGCTACATAAAACGCTTTCACAAAAGCCAGAAGCACAATGTGTGCATCTGTGTGTGCGTGTATGTAAATCAGCTGCAGAAGTTGGTAGAGTTAAAAATAAAATTAAGAAAAAAAAGACTATTCCACAGCTCTAGCTAGAATTTTTGTATATTAGCAGCACGGCCATGCCACTGGCAAAATGTGCAAAGAGGAAAAATGACAGACCCTACTCTCACAGAACTTTTATTAACACATACATGTGCTCCCTTCACCATACAGGTACTCCACTCCCCTCGTAGCAATATCTTCTTGTGGAGAAGAGATCCTTCATTTATACTAATTAGGAATGGTAAAGGGGCTGGTCTGTTGGTATACTGATCTCCATTATTGAAGTCTTCCCCAAATAAATCTTTCAGGGATATAGAGAAGGTAAGAAACCATCAAGGAAAACCAGCAGATTTTCCCCCAACTAATATGATTACTACTCTACAACAGTAGTATTATCCTATATACTTCAAAAGAGTGCCAGAGAATATGCTCACTGAAATTTGCAGCTGGTTTTCAACTTAAAAAGCTCAAGCATCTGGCTCCTTCCTCTCACACACAGAGCACTATGTGCAACCTGCTCATGTCCACCAGAGAATTTGTTTAAAGTATTGTAAATAGAATACAATAGGGAAAGTTTGCATTAAAGCCAGTGAAAAATTCCCCCATCATGCTGGAGGACAGTTTACCTGCACTGATAACATACAGTTTTAAAAATCTGAATTTTTAAGCCACTAGTACCAGAAAGATTTTTTCAGAAGTAAAATATTTAACAAAGGTTTGGGGGACATCTTTTCAAATCCTCCTACTAAAACTTCATGCACAGGAAAGAGATGAAACAAGGTAACACTTGCTACAGGAAGAGAAGGTGGCAGTGTGACCTAATTGTGGCCTTCCAGTACCTAAGGGAACCTACAGAAAAGAGGAACAGAGACATTTTACAAGAGTATGCAATAATAGGACAAGGGGAAACAGCCTCAAACTAAGGTTTATATTTAATATTAGCAATAAATGCTTTACTTTCCAATTTCTTTTCCATAGTGGAACTTGAATGAATAAGCATGAAAAAGGTTGTAGGTGCAGGAGAGGCTTTCACACACATGTAACACTCAGTGCTTCCATGCGCTCCTTGGCTCTCTGTATTTGAGTTCCCCCGAGGAAAGTTCTGTACTTCATCAACTCGCTGCCTTCCATGGAGCTGTTGCCACATTGTTTCACATGGCTTTTCCTCTGCTTCAGAAAGTGAAGTCAGACTGACAGAATTAAAAATACAGGGCCCCTTAAAGGTACCCTTGCCTCATAGAGCCCTTCTGTGGCAAGAAAAGGTCCCTTCATAGATTTGTTTCTGAATGCTCAGATACAAAAGAAAAAATATCTTTTATGTGCAACATATAAAACAACATAAAAACCATGTTTAGTTTTCCTCTACAGAGGAGATGCTTATTTCTATTAAAATACTATTTCATAGCAAGGTAAGATTAAAATGCTTAACAATTTTATAGTGTGTGGGCCAAAATAATTTTCTACTATTCTACTAGCTCTAATGTGGACCTCCCTATTTGTATACACACACACACCTCATCTGCATAAAAGGCTATTTCAATAACTGCATTTTTCATGACTGCACAGCAAGCTCTTCTCTGATGTCTTACCATTCCACAGTATCAAAGGGCAGGAAAACTGTAATTCTGTTCATAATTTCCACAGTTTGAAGCATATATTAGTTATTTCTGTAAGCACACGAATGATGAAAAGGTCATATCACCTACAGTGATGATGATATTGGCAGGGAACAGTGATGTTACATCATTTAATTTGCCTCTTTTTTGTAAAGAGGAGTTCATGTGAACATCCCAGTTGGGGATTCACAAAATATCCTCTGCTGAAAGGTGGAAATTTGTACGGAGTACAAATGGAAATAATCCTGCTTCTGAAATTTGATTCCTACCCTTGACATCAATCACAAGGCTTAATGACTAACCAATACCAGTAGAGCATTCTACTCCCCTGCTCTGCAGATTTCCAGCACCAGGTAATTTTGATGAAAGGAACGGGTCCTGTGTGCATCCTGAAGAAACAAATCCAAACTCAGCCAGCAGTAACAGCAAGACAACAATCAAAATTTATAACTGCTGTGATGATCCTGTCTATGGAGCATCCTAGAGAGCAACAAGAAAGACTACAGATTGGAATTCTATAAAACTAAAGTTTACTCAGTCTTTTCTTAGCATGAAGAGTAGCTTGCAGAAAGCAGACTATTTTTAATTGACATTCTGAACCCAAAGAATAATTAGCGGTCAGAATTGCCTCTTTTCTTGAATGGAAGAAAGAACACAGAGGAATGGTTTCTAACCAGAGTACCTGAAGCCTAGTCAGGAATCTAAAGGAGTAACAACTCAGTTCTCCACCTTCAGTGGAAAGCAGTTTAAAATGCACCTTAGAGATGTTTGATTAGAGACTCACAAGAATACATCGTCTTGATTGATTACCTTGCCACAGCCCCATGACAATCTACCATGTCCTCCCTTGTCAGGATCTAAGTTTATTCCATGTACAGAAAACAGGAGATGATGGCTCACTGATGGATTTCAGAAAATGTCTGGCTAAGTCCAACCTCTTCACTACACTCCCTGGACACTGCAGGAGTAAAGGCATTACAGTAGGGTCACGCTTCCTTAATTACCTCTTGGAAAAGCCTCCCAGCTTGGGCATTCCTCCAGGTGGTAATTCCCCTCTCTAGTGCAGAATCTCTCCAAGCACTGAAGAAGGAGCCCTGTCCGTGGTGCTCAGCCACAACCCCACAGCACCAGGGAGGACACTGTGCTGGCACCTGGCTACAAAACACCAGGCAAGGCCAAAAGGGATAGAAAACAAACTGAAAACAAAGCAGACAGCAGTCCAAAGGAAAAGCAAACAAAAAACTCCCAACAAAAACCTAAAACAAAGACCTCACACTGTTGTCATCAAAGGTGTATTAAGATTAGAGGGCTTTCACCTGAGTCTCTGTAAAGACCCTACATTACAGGCTGACAGCAGAAACCACTGAAACTACGAGGTGTGTATATACATATTATACATGGATAGAGAACACACCCTGAAAGACTACCTGCATCCAAACACTTGGTCTTCTTACAACAACGTGAACTGCTAAACATCTAAATGTCTCAGAGGGGTACAAACGCAATAAGCAGGTGAGCATCACTTGAAGAGACCAGAAATCTCTCACAGACAGCATTTCACTCATATTCTTCGCAGTGGCTGATTTTTATGTAATGAAAAAGTGTAATAACTTCAATCATATCCTGAGCAGTCTGGATGCTGCTCCAAAAATGCCTCTACAGACTATCTTGTCCATCCAGACTGTTTGTACCATCATGTGGGAAAACCCCATGACTGGAAATGAGAAAATATTTGCTCTCCAACTTGACAGCTGTGACACAATGGCACTTAAGTCATAGGAGAAGGCTGAGTGCACACACCTTAACTGCAGCGAGCAAGGGAATAATCCTGCCAGATTGCAAGGGCTGTTCTCACCCTTACGGTGGGGTACAATCAAGGGGGAAGAAACTTTTTAATCAGAAAATAAATTCATCTTAGGTTCCAAAAAAGATATGCCTACATACTAGAATACAAACTAAAGCTGATCTTACGTTTGTGACAAAGTTTAGCCTAACAGCATATTGCATTGCGTTGAAAATTAGACCATTAGGAAACAAAACACATTCATTAGGCACTATGAGTTGGGCAAGCATCCATGGAAAAATATAAAATGCTTTAGCCTGATTTTCCACCCAGTTAATCAGTACTGAAGCCAATGGAATCATTGTATAATTAAGCAGATTTCTGTAAAGAGCTCATAACAGTTCACAGTGCTTTAATAACCTCCCCATGGGTCAGGGAAGCTGAAGAAAGTTTCAGGACTGAAGGAAAATTTAAGAAACAGTATCGAGCAGTTTAGGAAATATGAAAATTGATAGCAACATGTAACATCATGGTGATGACAGTCACAAGCATTTTACAGCATCAGTGTATTGTATCTCTTTAATAAGAAGCATGACCATATTTTCTCCTCAATTTGGAAGTAAAAAGGCACATGAGCATGTGGTATGCATAAGAATTACTCTGTCATGCATCACATTATAGTCACATTCATACACCATAAAAATGCTAGTAACTTGTTTCATATAGAAGTACCATTTTTAACTACATACATTATGCATAGAATCCCGTGTTTGGCAAGAAAAGAGCTAAAGAAATACTGCCTGAGACACTGGAGAAAACTAATACACTTGTTATACATTTTATTGCTCTACAGATCTTTAATATGTTAATAACAAACATACCCTCAAGAGTGGGAATTTATCACTGTATGAGAAACTTCAGTAAGGCAGTGAGATGTACAGTGCTGTACTAAGCATGACGAGAGAAAGGACAATAATCATTTAGTTATTGAAAGGGCAGATAAAAGTGCAAAAATCAAAGTGCTAATTAAGGACAACAATGACATCTAGTGGACAGTGGGGAAACTGACCCGCAGCCCAACGGGAAAGGATCCAGAGGCTGCTCCTCGGATACCGCACAGCTCCCACATTGCTACCGTATAATTAAGAAGATGGAAAGGCAAAATTTGCAGCTGATGAAAGTCAAAAATAACGTGGTGATTCATTTCTTCCAAAAGAAGGTTTAAATCATTAAATTAAAGAAAAATAAAACACGTCAAGAGCGTCCATTTAGGATTTAGGATACAAGTATCGGTCAAGACTTGAGAGAACATCACAAATCACTGATAGCATGTAGATAGACACATAGTGCTAACAGACATCTCTATTACACTTGTTTTTTCACTCCCACGGCACCTACAGCCTTCTACTTACAACTTTGAATTGTTATTCAAAGCTGAAAACCAAAGTGGAAAAAATAAAAATCCCAGAAGTAAAATAGAAAAATTCAAGCCACCATTTAGCACAACCCTTTTCTCATCACCCCAGTCCTTCTGTTATTGTAATACCTGCCATATAAGGCTGGTAAGTTAAACCTTCCCAAAATACCAGCCAGTAACTGCTGAGCTCCAGAGAAGAGGAATTTGAAACATGACTCAGAATGAGCAAAGATACCTGCTTAGGAGTAACCCAATTAGTTTCCAAGGTGGATCTCTACCAAGATCATGGATTATTTCAAATCTACTTTTACTGTTAACTAAAAGGTAAGCTAAACTAAGCACTTAAAGCAACTCAAATCTTAGCACAGTTCTGACTAAAAACATCACCATGAAAGAAAACTAGATTTAATCATTTTATAAATAAAAACACTAACAAAACACTACAACTCTGTCTTATTCAAACTCTTTAACTGAAGAACTAAAAATTCAATTTTGCTTCATATTGTTAAAAAACTGCATCCCATCCAAAGTTTTTACATCTCACTGACTGTTCAGTATTAAAAATAAAAATATTAGAAACAATACTTAAAAGTAAAATTTAACTTATGAACATATTCCATCATAATGATGTTCAGCAAAAGAGTCTGATTATAAGAAAAAAAACCAGAAACCAGTCTACTAAATTTACAATGTAAAAACTAAAAGCAAACAGCAAAATAAACACAGCCATTTTCCCCCTTCAAGCACAATGCCATATTTTACCTCCAAAAAAAACACTTTATGACATCAGATGTCCTAACAAGAGAGAACTGTTTTAAGACAGAATGCAAAGCATCGTTGACCTACCCGGATTTCCTGAAGATTATGAAAGTTATTTCCTACTCTGACCGAGATTTTGCTTGGAGTGTAACTTTCATCAGATTTGTAGTCTGCATAAATACATAAGGTCTTCACTGTTGTTTTTCTTCTGCAAGAATCAACACAAGCTATGTAAGCATCATAAAGAAAAATATTCAGGATGAGTTTGTTGCTAGCCTGTGATAACTAAGGATTTAAATGTTCTGAAAAATGAGGATAGTGATTCATAAGAAACTTGCTGTTGAAGAACCAGGTGATTTTCCACATTACATTATGCACACAGTTGATTTTCACCATTCTCCTTTGCCTGCCTTCAGAAATGTCACTATGCCAAGAAACAGATGCCAAATAAGCACTTGTACATACTGAAGCTTAAGTTAGGCTTTTCAAATATGGGCTCCCTTATTAGACCAAGGCCATCTCAAAAAAGTAAATAAAAAAGGGGGACAAACATCTCATCTTAAGTTTGGTTAAAGAAAAAGTACTGAAAGCATCCTACACAGGATGGAATAAAAAAAAAAACTAATCATCTCTTAGGTTATATAGGAGTCATCTACCCTCCAGATAACACTCAAAGACACAAACCAGGACACAAGTCACCTTAAATGAGTAAATGTGATGCTGTCACAACTGACATACCATTAAACATTCCTTTTTGTTGCTTATTTAGGCATTTAGTGAGCATTTTTAAAAATGAGATTTTCAAATATTATGATATCTGACTTCTTACCAGTTGGGTATCAGAACTAACCCAGCAGTTCCTGCACTTGCAGAATTCCTATCTTGGTGAACAGCAATGGATATAAAGTTACACAAAGCACCCTAACCCACAGGGAGTATGTTTTAATACCTAAATTGGATGTTCACCAAATGAGGCTGTGATCCATCTGACTGCCAGTAAGTTTCTAGATTATCATCTCGTAACTGATCCACTCCAAACCCTAAGAAAAAGAAAACGTGATAATCTTGAACATCCCATTTCTGTGATGCAAATGTAGCTCTTCTTCAACCGCTACAAATTAATGCCTCCCAAGTTATAACATATTAGGACACATTTCTAGATATCCAAGGTGCACCTATGCTTTTCTGACACAAAATTGAAATAGAAGAATCTGCAGAAAATCAATACTGTTGAGGTCTGTGGGGTGCGAATCCATGTCAACATGTCCTGGAATTTCAAGTGGTTAAGTAGTGGGTAATCCATATTGGTTGCCAGAGCAATAATTAACAGTTAGACTTTTCCACCCCTTCTCTAACTTAACTGCTGAACTAAAGAAAAATCATTAGCCAAGACCACTCATTATAAAATTTTAGCCAAACATAACATTTTCTTTTCAAGTCATGTCCTATTTTTGCTTTTTCAAGTACTAGCTAGAACAGGCAATAGGTGGCAAAAACAGTATTCCTAAAGGTTAATGCCTTTACATTTGAAGAAGCAACTCCAGCTTGCTATTTTCTATTCCCTCATTATCTGTCCTTTTACTAAGCACATCCTTTAATTGGTTGTTCACGGTAGTTGCAGTTCTAATATAGCAGCTGAAGTTAAATCTGCAATTAAAAATTTCCTTCAGCCTGTTTAAGCAACAAAACAATTTTTCTCAAATATTCCAGACCAAAGTCATTCAGCCTGAGCACAACAGTGTGACATAAAAGGATCACTGACCCTAGGCTGCAGCAAGACAGCTGATCAATTCCCAGCAGATACTTCTGAAATAGCAACTCAACCACCCCAAAGGGAAAGAACACAGATTTTCAGATATTTTGAGCAGGTATCACTAACTGCACCTCAGGACCACAGGTTCATTTTACCTGCAGGGTTTTAGGTCACCCTGTAATGGCTGAGGCCACACAAAGTTACAAAGTTTAGGCAGAATATTTAGGTCTGCATGGTCATCCTTAGTTAAAAATGGAAGACACACAGACAAAATGCCAAAGCATAGCAACAATTTCATTGTGCTGGGTATGACTCTGCTCACATGGCTTAGTTTGTTACGGTGTGTAAATTAGAAAAAAAAGTTAATATAAAATATGCAGGAGTTTCGTTTAGTTCATATGAGTTAGTTCCTCATAGCAGGATTTCTGATAGAGTTATAACTTTCATATTGTATCACACATAGAGAAGGCCAACATGATTTGTAGAGACTCCAGCCTGCACTACAGCAGTTTCACTGTGTGGATGTCTTCCTCCCAAAACATAAACGTACATTCAACTTTTTACATCATTGTTGTGATTTACCTGGCTTGCAGGATGAAAGAGACCAAACTGCTTGTGAGCCTATTTCTCTAACAGTACCAGTCCTCTCTAACTGCTTTGGATCAGCACCAGGTGGGGTCTTGTTTGGGGTAGTCATTTCTAGTGAGAGAAAACAAATGAGTTAGTTGACATATTTTTAGCTCGATGGGAAAATTAAAGGATTTTGTTTGTTCACAAAATCAGTTTAATTCTTTGGCCTCACACTTCTGTAATAGCCTACAGAATGTGTGGTTTATAAATATACACACATACATCTTTGCATGTCTGTAGAACATTTTATTTTTATATATATATATAAAAAAAGTAACATGTATAAATATATAGACTACGTATGCGTAATATATCTAAGAGGTTCAGCATATATGTAAATTTTGTGTCCCTAAGAATTCAATACATACTTGGAACATCCATAAGACATACTTTACTTGTAGCATTCTAATTTATGCATGCAGAGTTAGGGTTTCAGAATTTGGTTTTTCAAGTTCTGTTTTTTAAGAAATTAAAGTTTAAGATGTCGATTTAGAGGCTAGCAGCACAACTTCATTCTCTGCCACAGATACACTTAAAAGTTCCCTTAAGCTACAAATTCAGAAACTAGAGCAAGAGATACTTCTCCCTTAAAGTAGGAAATGGGACTTTAAACAAATTGTATCATTTGAAGCAATTGGTTATAGCCACATTTATTCACAGACCGTTTCCTTAACTTTACAACTTCATCTGGAAGCATTAACTTGTGATTTGCATTGTTCAAGTAATCACATTCAGCCCCAATAGCCAGACTATCACCACATATACAGCAACTTAATTAAGTTGGGTTTTGTATAGCACACAGCACTTCACTATTTCCTGGGAAGTGGCTAAAAATATTTAAAAAAAAAAATCCAAAGAAATGCAAGTTCCAGGAAAAGAACTACATTAAAGCTTAAAATTCAACATAGAGCACTAAAGAGTCAGGGAATTAGAGCTGACCTCTCATCCTTTGCTTACATGCATGACATCAAGTCACGCTCTGCTGATCTCAGAAAAAGTCTTGCAGTGCCTGTCCCAGGCAGCAAATAAGGGACTGGGTTAGGCTGGGACCCACAGGATCCAGGCCTGGCCCACCACGGAACTGACACCAGGCAGAGACAACATCTCCTATGGCTCTGCTGCTGAAAGTGGTTCATGGGACACAGGAAATCTGAGTTCTGTAGTGCACCAAACACCTTTCTATTGGCCCTTGAGTGTTTTCTTTTCATTTGACACAGATATTTTACCTGCTTTCTCACATGCAAGACTGCACTCCTAACTACCATAAACAATATCTGAAGAAATAATTGCACATGTAGAAAAATCTAAATACTGACAACAGCAAGTGTCACAAAAGGCTTCAGACAAAATCCTTGTTCAAACACCATCCTCTCAGAAGAGAAGTTGGACACTACACAGCTAATCCTACAGATGTCATATAGACACATGCACTGACATATTAATCCTAATGCCATCTAAATAAAAAAAAAACTTAGAAAAAAATTCAAAACATTAAGCTCACAGCTACTTGAAAAACAAACATTTTTCACAGAATGGTTTGGAGTGGTGGAAGGGACCTCCAAAAATCATTTATTGCAACCCCCACACTGCACCAAAATTCAAACTATGTTTATTAAGCACAGGGGAGACTATAATCCTGGACTTGTGAATTTTAAAGCTCAAATGACCTTCTAATCCAAACTCTGTGCCATTTTTTTTTCACTTTTGTGACAGTGAACCAAGAGAGGTTGAGTGGCATTCTCAGATTTACAGACATCAAAAATACTGTCCTTCTGACCGTTAAAAATATACATAGAAAATTCAACCTCATGAAAAAAGCTAAATTGTTCACTTGTAATTCAAGTGATCACATCTCCAAAACATCACAGAAAACATCTTTTGAATATTATCACCAGCAAGTCTTGACGCTCTTTTGACTTCAAGAGAAAATGAATGAAAAACCCCAAATCCCACCCTCAAGACACATCCCATCAAAACCCACCAAAATAAAGTAAATCACAGAAATTACATTGTTCACTCAGATTACATCACAAAGTTGATTACACATGCTTTAAAAAAAATCACTGGAATTTTCAAAGTATGCAAAATCCCTTAAGACAACAATGTTGAGAGTTCTTATAAGCTTCAGCACACACAGCAAAGCTCTAAATAACTTAATAATGCAAGACTTGTATTATACTGGTTCTCAAAAGTTGGAGGCATTACATCTTGGGGGTCTGAAACATACAGCAAGAAACACCATTCAAGTTTCCTACTGTTTTAAACAGAGCTTATTTCTTTCTATCTAACAGGAAAAGCTTCTCAAACCCCAAAATTTCAACTCCAAACCACTGCTGGCAAATAAATCAGCCACATATTGTGTACTAGTGATGAGCAAGACTGAAAATTTTCAATGGTTGAACTAAATGAGTCAGATTTTCATGACAGAATTCCTGCTCAAGAACAATACATTCTGCATAGCTTTGCTAAAGCTCCCCAATACTCTCAGAACTTTAAAATCTGAAAGCTGATAGAAGTACTAAGGAAAAATAATGCAGCAACAGCTCACTGAAGTAACACTTCTGGACTTTTTACTAGCAAAAGTATCTTATTTTAAACAAGACATCAATACCTAGCTCTAAAAGGAATTTAAATCACCTAATAAATTTTTTCTTTGCTTTTTCAGGCTGTGTAAAAATAAGTATTTTTTTAGAAGGCCTTCTCCTTGACACGTGCTGAAAAATGGAAAGACACACTGCAACTTTATAAGCATTGCCTGGAAACATCTCTGCTTTTCCAATTCAGTTCTTCCAAAAGATCATTAACAGGCTGCAGTTTCCTTATTAATAGTGTGAATATGTGAAAGGCCACACTTTCATGTTGCCATTTTCCACCCTGTGGTTTGCACATCCTTCGATCAAGATAAAGCAGTAGCTTTTTCCCCCCTCCTTGAAGCCTTTATCCCTCATTTTCCTCAGAGAAGTTCTCTCTTTCCCAGAAAACATCCCAGCCCTGTGAAGTAACAGCCAATTGAAGATGGTTTAGCCAGCAGAGTTTATGAAGAGAGTGAAATGGATGTGAATAGTTGGACAGGCTGTTCTCAGGGCCCCAGCAGGAGACACCTTTGCAAGGTGCCCAGCTGGAAGCAAACCCTGGAGTAAGCACACAGCACAGCCAAGAGGAGACACTGGATGATACAGCCTGGCCCTTTCCTACTAAAGCTCCATAAAAATCCAGGCTCAAGGAAACCTGCAGGTTCCAAAGCAGTTTTCCCCTAGTAAAACTTGTAATTCCACCACGTGGTATGCACAGAACTGTTTAAATACACACCTGTAAGGGCCCTTGACAGACCTGACTGTGCCTGAGAGATGTCTGCCCACACATTTACTTCTCCAGCAAGAGATTTGTGGACACCCAATTTCAGGTTTCATAAACGTAAAAGCTAAAAGTTTCCCTTTAGCATCCAAATCAGGTATCACCTTCTAAAAATAAGCATCTCTTGATCTACAGAGAACTCAAAGACTCGTTAATCACTGGCCTTTATGTAGCAACCCTTCTATTGATGTGAGGGCATCATCAAACTTGCACTTAGTTTCTTCTCTAGAGTATCCATGCCTTTCAAACTCCCCTTACAAAGTTCAATTAACTTAATATTCTTGCAGAGTCTAGGTATTCAGCACTATTGTTTAAAACAAACAACCAAACCATTTTAGCTAAGGGCCTTTTTCAGCAGAGTAACCACTTTCCTTGTCTTTATATTTCCTCACACTTGTTAATGTGGGTAGTTGAAAGAACATAATTCTCAATCAATATTTGTTTTACTATGCATGACAGTTCTCAAATGCAGTACAAATGCCCAGTGTGTTTTGGGAAACTGTTTGCTGTTCACTGACACCCTTTCCGCTAACCAGGCCTTGGATTTTTTTTATTTCTGTGTTCTCTTCCTCCCTCATTTCCTGTTAACTGAGTTTAGTTATGCTGATTTCCAACCTGCCACCAAGCTTCTCAAGAAGGCTTTGAATTCCAGCACTTAGCTATACAGTGCTTGCAATCCTTTCAGTTTTGTGTTCCACATGAGAGGAAACTGCGAAAATACACTCAAAACTGAACTCACCAGGACATGTTTCATGACACCTCTGTTTAAAAGTGAGTTATTTACAAGTCAGATTCAAAAGCTCTTTAAAAAGATCTTTAAAAATAATTATTTTTAGACCACACTTCAGCAGCTTGAACAATAGCAGAAATCCTGGAAAACTCAAGGCAGACTCCTCATATTCCCACCTTATTAAGTGCATTGGCTAATGTAAAAAAAAGTTTTATCCAGACTACTCTCAACAAACCACACTTGAATATTTCCTGTGTACACAGTGGCTTTAATTGTCCTCTACTTACTGACAAATCCCCTTCCCAAACCACCTCCTCAGAATCCTTCAGGGGATCAGAGATCATCTCCCTTTTCTCTCTTTTTTTTTTAATTACTTTTTTAAGAAGTATTACTCTGATTGCATTCCAATAATATAATTTTATTCAGTTTTAGCAAATATCTGATTACAACCCTTCCAGGAAAACTGAACAAAGGCTGCACTGACAACTTCAGCATTTTTGCAATGTCCATAGGACTGTTTTTCCTTTTCTTAACAGAAGGGATTCCCTGATTTTCTTAGCTGCACTACTCATTTTATTACTCATTTACAAGCTCTTGTCCCTGCTCTCATTTTCTTTGGCTGAGCCCTTGCTCATCTAAGGCCTTTAAAGATCTCAAGATATATCCAAAAACCAGCCTCTTGCTGTGCTTCCTGTTTTGTTAATCAGATGGAAGAATAAACATTAAATATTAAAATTACTAATCAGTAGTTAATATTTAATAATGGTAGTAAGCGTTCAGCAGCACCCTATTTCAACTAGTTCACATTTAAGCCTTCAGATTATTCTCTCAATACAACTTTAATAAACTTATTATTTTTATCCTGCCTCCAGTGCATTGCTTTAAACCTATTAGTGAAAATTACTAGTCTTTCATTGTCATTTCATTAAAAATAAAGATAATTAAGATAATTAATTCAGCCATTTTATACATATATTCCTAATCAATGAAAAATATACTTTTTTTAAAATATATTTTTGTGAAAGCCCAGATTTGACAAAGTTGCCTGGTAAGGCTACAAGCTGTTCCTTAAAGGAGGCGAGCACATCTTTACGAGGAGTGTAAAGCGTAAATAATAGGTGGAAACTGTCGTGAACACCAAGAGTAACCAAGAGTAATCAGAGCATGAAGCCGCTTTGAAAAACCAACCGGTAGCCGTCCCCCGCGACTTGTTTGTAGGGCTTCCAATCAATATTAACTATATTAATAATAACTGTAACAATTATAAATAAATACAATGAAAATTACCGATGTTTACAACACTACATTGCAGCCGCGTCCCCCAGGCCTACAAACCGCGTTAGTATCGGAAATCAAGCAGCAGCAGCAGCACCTACTCACGGCACGGGCCCCGCCGGACCCCCAGCCCGGGCTCCGTTCTCCGGCCGCGGGGGCGATGCGAGACCCGCACGGACGGCGGGAGGGACCCGGCTGGGCAGCCCCCGGACCCGGCGCCAACAGGTCACCTCAGGCAGCCGAGCTTCTGCCCGGGCTGAACCTTCCTCCTCGTCCTCCTCCTCCTCCTTGTCCTCCCCTCACGGCCCCGGTAGAGCCGGAGCTCCCACCTTTCCCACCTGATCCCGCCGGGAACAGCCGCCGCCGCCGCCGCGGAGGGGCCGCAGTGCGCGCGCGCCGCCCCGCCCGCTCCCCGCAGGCGCCGGGGCCGCCCCGCGCACGGCGCCAGGGGCGGGGCGGGGGCGGCGGGAGCGCCGCGTCCCGGTTGCTCCGGTGTGGGAGCGACCCTGGGGCGTGCTCGGGGCTGAGTATGGAGCCCGAGTTCCCGAGGCAGGGTCGTGAAAATGCTTCCCCACGGGAAGGAAAGCGCGTAGTCCCAGTGTTTCAGATGCAGGTGACACGTTGCCCAGGACAAGTAAAGTCTAGCAAGACCATTTTATCTTGGTACCTTTCGCGTTGTATCAATCCCCGGGCATATCCGACATTGGAGCTCGGTTCCTAATGTCGAAACTACGGTCGCGAAAGGGAATGGCAACACCTTTCGCTGAGAAGAGAAGCACCCGGTCGAACTGTTGCTGCCTCCCGTCACCACCTATCCAGTGGACGTAGAGGCCAGCGAGACCTTTCTGTCCTGGGAACGCGCCGTGCCGACCCGGGGGCTCCTCTCGGAGCGGGGCCGCCTGGCAGCCCGGGAGGCTGCGCTCCCTCCGCACGGCCGCGCTCCAGGTCTCCATGGTGAGGAGGGCCGCCCTTCCTTCCCTTCCCTCCCCTCCTCTTCTCCCCGTGGCGCGCGCCGAGGCCCCGCCCCCCGGGCCCGACGGCCATCTTGGCCGGGTGGCGGCGGCGCGAGCACGTTGCGCGCGCGGGCCCGCGCCGGGATCAGCGGCCGCCGTTCCCTCGCCACGGCGCGAGGGCGCCGCGCGCGCTCCCACCCCTCCTCCTCCCCCCCGGCCCCGCCGCGCGCCCCTCACGGCTCCCGGTAAGTAACGCCGGGGGGGAATTCCCCCCTTCCCGCACGGGCATGGAGGCCGTAGGGAACGGGCCCCCCTCCTCGTGCCGGGCTGCCGGCCCGGCGGCCGCCGCTGGGTTCGGCCTGGGCGGCGGCCTCGCCCGATCCACCGTGGGAGAAGGGTCGGCTCGACCGCGCCCCGCCCGGGCCTCAGGGCCGGAGGCTCCCGGGGATCGCGGCTCGCTGCCGGCGTGGGCACGGCCCGGCCGGCGCTGCCCGCACACGCGGTACGTCATCCCCGGCGCCTCGGGTTTTGTGCCAGCCGGGGTCAGAGAGCGCCGTTCCCGCTGCTGCTCCCGGCCAAGGGAATGGCTTCCCTGTGGATGCAGCGCGGGATCCTCGCCTGCTGGCGGTGGCGGCGGTGGCCTGGCTCTGGGAAAGAGGACGCCGGCATTTTTCTCCAGTGAAAACGGGGAACTTCCTCCTCGGGGTGGGAGGGAAAGCCGTATTTTGCCTTCTTTTGGGGGAAGCTGATATCCACGTGGGGCGGTGAGGAGATCAAGCCTTCTTGCAGGTGCGATAAGGTAGCGGGGTAAGGCCGTTTTCTGCGAGTATATGTAAAAACAGAAGAAGTCGGCAGGGCTTTTCTCAAGGACCATGATGGTGTTTCCTGGATTTTCCTGGATTCCTGCCTGGAATGCACTTGGATGCTTCACCTGCAAGTTCCTGTGACAGTTTTCACGCCCCAATTTAAGTTTCCCTGCTGTGGTTCCTTCCATAAACTGCAGTCCTAAACCAGTGGTCGTGAAATACTTTCATTAGTTTCATTAGATTGCTAATTTATGGGTTCGCTCTCATGTGTTTCACTTCATGTTAAGGGGAAATATTAAAGATTGAGTGATAATTAGTAGTGCTCAGTACAAGCTAAACACACCCACTCGTTGTGCAGCGTCAGTATATTTGACCATATGCTTTCATGTTAACGTAGTTTCTTATTCATGTGTCTTATGAGTAACATAATGATTTAATGCAGTAGGGAAATCTAGGGCATGTCTAAACTTTTTTTTTACATTGCCTCAGTTTCTAAAACAAATGTCAAAGCCTTAAGCATAGACTGGCTGTTGTATCATTTGCTATTGTTTCTGCTTTAATACTTAGAGATGTAGTGATCTCCCATGTGCAGTTTGAAAATCTGTTTTATCTTTCAATTTTCTTTGGGTATTCTGGTTCTTGGCTTTCTTGTTATGGTGTGACTGTACGTAGTCCATCAGCAATGGAATTGAGACACAATTCTTGAGCTTGTTTTCAATGGCAGCTGCAAGTGCTGCTCATCCTCACTTCTTTCCACAGCATTTCTCCATGAGGTCTCATGCAGGGTAATTTTATAAAATGTTTTATAAATGTATAAACTGGTTTTGTGCAAAGTAACTAAAGCATGGCACAACTGTGAACCCAGACCTTGCCTTCACATCTTTCATTGAACAGTCTCTGGTGGTGTTTTGGTCTTCATTTACTTTTAATGTTTAAATTTTTCTTTCTTTAAGTCTGACTAATTCATTGCCATTACAGATCCTTCTCATAATTGCCTTGACTTTGGAAATTAGAATTTAGCTGTAATGCCTGTGAAAGAAATAAATATTATTAATGTAAGCACACTGCACTTGTTGTACAGATTGTACATTGCTGTTGCCTTCTGTGACAGATAGCAAGGTCTGCATGTGGGCTGCTTTTTTTTTTGTAATCTTATGTGTCAGGGTGTGCAGCAGCTGTGTCAGACAGCCTGAGAATGCTGACTTAGAATGCTTGTGATAACGTGTTTTGTGGCTTATTTTTAGACATGTTTGACTTTTTTGTACTAAATGACATAATTGAACATAATGGGCAGCTTTTGGCTTCACTAAATGATACTGACAGGGGTTTTAGGACATTTTCTTTTTTCTCTAGCCAGCAGTTTTTAGTCATTCTCTCCTTCCTTCACCTGTGTTCCCAGTCCGTTCTGGGAAGATTTTCTGCTGCCACACCATCATCATTCACTAATTCAAACCAGCTCTTTACCCTGGCAGTTAGTGGCAAATTAATATTTTCATACTCTGTTTTTTATTCTGTTCTCCTTGATACGGAGAGGCACAGTCATGAAGTCAAATGCTTCTGAATACCAGTTTCTCCTGCCCCTGAAGTGCTGACTGCGCTGCTCAGTTACTGTGTTGTCCTGTGACATTGCTGATCTGTGTTCAGTGTCCTGAGAGTTCTACATCTGTTCCTTGGAATCATCAACCATCCTATTCCATATGTTCCTTTAAATGCCACTCAGCTAACTGGATGTGGATATGGAACTTGAGTTCAGTCTGGTTTTGGACAGTCTGTTTATTTGTTTCTGAGTTCTAAGTAGATGTTATTATTTTCTTTTGTGGACAGTTGTCACTGTAGACATCAGCACAGTCCTGGAAATATTGCAGCAGTTACAAGAGTCACTTTTTTTTTTAATGCAAATGGTTAAGACCATTAGAGAGTTTTGGATAAACTGACACTTCTGTCACTTAGGTGGGAGCAGAGTGGGAGGAGTGTGTGTCTTCATGCTCCTTCCTTGCTTCTGTTCCCCACCACATACTCTAATAAATGCTGCGTGTACATACTTAATTCTCCGACCCCTTCAAAACTATTCACCACAGATGGACATTTTGCCATTTAAGTTAGTATTAGGAAAAAAACAGACTTGGGCTGTTTCATTGCTTACCAGCCACAGTCTGATCCAGCAGTGAGTGAAAACTTCAGTCTGATTATCCCCAAGAGTGTGGAAAGCTTGCTGAGGGAACAAGCAAGAATTTGACTTGTTTCAAGGCGTATTTGCCTTGGTGTTTGAGAGCAGCTGTGCCGCTCTCCTGCTCTGGAGCTTTAGGCTGAGCCCCAGCTGGGAGGGTGGTGGCTGAGGGGACATGGCGCTCTGGGCGCTGCTCTGCAGAAACTTGGAACAGGGTTTGGGGGGCTGGGCAGGGCACCCTGCTGAGCTGAGCCACGGCAGGTTTGCCTTCTGGGGCTCACCTGTGCAACCCACAGAACTGGTTCACTGCTGCTGCGGCTCAGGTGGAGCATCCACAGTGGTCTGTCTGCTCAGGCCTGCAGAAAGGGCTGACCCACAACTTCCCTTGGGAAAACAGGGAATGATTCGCCCCCAAATACTCCTCATGCTGTAAACTGCAGGATTTTAGTGAAAAGCACTGGGATGTCTTCCCAAAGGATGTATCTTTGTTTGAAGTAATGACAGCATCCAGTACCTGTCCCCAAGAAAATTACCCTGACTCAAGCACCTTTTTAGTCTTCAAAAATAAGGCTTTCAGTTTGTTGTTTTCTGATGTGGTAAAGTGAGATCTGCAGGCTCATTATTCCATGTCTGTTGGCCTGGTCTACAGATGCAGTTTCAATGTTCAGCCCTACTTTGTCAGTCTGGTCTGACAATACAGAATGGTTGAATCACTTTTAATTTTATTTTTAATATTCTATCATTTATTTAAAAACATCAGCTGTGTTAATAGGACTTTCTAGCTTAGGAAATTTAAAATAGTAAAGAAAAAAAAGAAATATAAGTAGGAACTGCCACAATAAGGTTGACAGTGACTGATAGTTACATTCATTTATAGGTGATGAAGAATATCTTTTGACATTAGTTTAAAAATACTTTGGAAACTGAATAAAGGAATAAGACTACCACTTTTGAAAGGAATCACTTAAAATATTTGTACTTATGGTAATAAAGGACTTTAGGCTACAATAACATCTCCTTTTCTGACCTTTGCTGTTGGATGTCCACCTTCCAGATATTGCAGTAGTATCTGGCGGATTCCTTCCAACTGAGGTTTTATAAAGGGTAGAGTTTAATGTGATAAATGTGCCATACACACATTTTATTCTTGCTTCCTTCAGGAGTTCGCAAGTCACAACCTTTCTTCATCCAATAGCCATATGTAGTAAATATATTCTGTAAACCACTGCAGGATGCTTTTGTTTGGTGAAGCAAAGGTGAGCTGGATATCAACAGAAAAAAATTCCTTTCATTAGAAATATTGGAATCCTTTGGATGCAACTACACCTTTGCACTGTGTGGAAACCTGAAATGTTTCCAGACTCCTTCCCAGTTACATCACTGAACTACTGATACTGCACTGAAATGATTTTGAGCATGCATCATCTGTAGGGCTGCCATCCCTTTATTTAGTGAGATGGAAATGCTTTTTACTTCATGGCATTTATTTTTACCAAAAAAAAAAAAAAAAAAAAAGTTGTGTCATCTGTAATATCTTAAAATCTCCCAAGAACCTCATAATTCAGTTGTCTTTGTTCTGGAGCTGGAGGGAGTTGGCCTTAGGTGTGCCTTGTTCATAGGAAAATAAAAGTCATTATTATTGCTATTTGCAGTATTATGAGTGAATATAGTAAAGGAAATATAAATGTACTTTAGAACACTTTCCACCATTTTATCTATCAAGACTTAAGTTTCAAATTCTCTGCCCTTCCCTCCATTTGCTGCAGCTGTGCGAAGTCCCACTCCAATCCAGTACTGGTCAATGCACATTACAAAGAGCTAAGCAGGAAAAGAGGGGCTTGTAGAAAGGAATACAAGTCGTAATTTCACTCCTTTACATGCATTTATTTGTGCCTTCAGGAATGTTTAATCATCTAGTACTCCACAGAATACAGAGATTTTTTAGGTTGGAAAAGACCTCCAAGATTATTGAGTGCAACCATTAACCCAGTGCTGGCCCCTAAGCTGTGTCCCTGGGGGCCATATCTACAGGTCTTTTAAATACCTCCCTGGATGGTGACTTCAGCACTGCCCTGAGCTGCCTGTTGCAGTGCTTGTCCACCTTTCAGCAAAGACAGTTTTCCTAACATCCAAGCTAAACCTCCCCGGTGAAATCTGAGGCTGCTTCCTCTTGTCCTGTCTCTTGTTATTTTGGAGTAGAGCCTGATCCCTCACCTTTCAGACCCTCCTTTCAGACACTTGTAGAGAGTGATACAGGCTCTGCTGAGCCTCCCTTTCTGGACTAAACACCCCCAGCTCCCTCAGCTGTTCCTCAGAGCTGTGCTCCAGCCCCTCTGTCCTTCTCTGGGCTCGCTCCAGCACCTCAGTGACTTCCTTTAGTGAGGGGCCCAGAACGGGACACAGCATCGGGTGTGGCCTCACCAGGGCCCAGTACAGGGGGACAATCCCTGCCCTGCTCCTGCTGGAGACACTATGGCTGATCCAGGCCAGAATGGCACTGGCCTTCTTGGCCAGCTGGGCACGGCTGGCTCATGGTCAGGGGCTGTCACCAGCACCCCCAGGTCCTTTTTCTCCAGGCAATTTTCCTTACACTGCCCCAGCCCATGGCACTGCCTGGGGTGGTTGTGACCCAAGGGCAGGACCCGGCCTTTGGCCTTACTGATCCTCAGGCCCATGGATCCAGCTTGGCTAGATCCATTTGCAGAGCCTTTCTATGTTCTCTAGAAGGAATTTTACTCATTTTTATTGAAATCTATTATAGGCATTGATATTAGGAAATGCAGAATGTAACTGTAGCTATTCAAATACTGATGAAACTCAAGATCAAAGAAGCAAACATGGAAGTCTGCTCACATTGCCTGGTTTACTTTTATATGCAGTTACAGATTTTCACTTTGAAAACTGATTTACATTTTACACTGTATTAATCCTTTAATACAGAATATTGGCATACAGTTTGTAAAGGTATATTCTAATCATATCCTTGGAGTAATAGTTGTAGTCACAATTTGATGGTGTGAACAAGGGTGCTTTATACAAGGCAACTTGTAAAACTACAATGTGGAGCTGTATGAATTCTTATGTTCCTATTACAATGTACTTTTGTTGGAAACAAATCCATTTTCAGATATAATCACAGTTTTATTTTTACACTGATAAAATAGTAATGGGTTGGAAAGTTGATGTTAAAAATTCGTGTAGTTATCTACACATCAATACTCTTGTTATTTGTATTTCTGACTTCACACTGTTTGCCGTGTTGCTTAAAAGAAGAAAAAATCAAATAATTTTGCATTTTCCATCTTTGCACTCCACCAGCAATAACTTGTGATATGTCTGTTCTCTGTAATGTCAGTAACACGGTCTCTTATGGGGTTTTTTTCTTTTTTTCTTTTTCTTTAAGGTCTGGAAGACTCCCCCTACTCCTTATAATTGGTGTATGTGTTTAACCCCAAATTGTGCATTATGGCAGACAAATTAACAAGGATTGCTATAGTCAACCATGACAAGTGTAAGCCAAAGAAATGTCGTCAGGAATGCAAGAAGAGTTGTCCTGTGGTTCGAATGGGTAAGAGACACAATGGAACAAAGCATTGCAACAGTTGGACACCTTTTAAATTAGCTCTGCTGGAAGGAATGAGCTTTTTATAACTGATAGATTTTTGTGTATCATTCAAGCTTTTTTTTCCCATAAAGCCTTTAGAAATATCATTAAAAGCATGAACAATTCTTGGTAATACACTCCTTTGGATAATCTGAAGCTTCAGTGAATGTTCATCAGTTACATGTTCCTCTGTGGAATTTAGTAGGCAGGAATTCTGATTCACCAGAAACTTTACTGACCTTATCTTAATTTTTTTTCACCAGGAAAACTTTGCATAGAAGTCACATCACAGAGCAAAATAGCATGGATTTCAGAAACACTTTGTATTGGTTGTGGTATTTGCATCAAGGTAAAAATTAAACTGCTTTATTTAAAGTGCTTAATTTTCCTTACTTTGCTATTATATTTAGTATTGCATTCTGTAACTTCAAAAAGCAGTTTTCTTTCCCAGACTAATCAAACCAAATTAACTTACTTTGTGTAGAAAGCGAATAACTGTGTCACTTGACTGAACTGGTTGGGTTGTAAGGTGTGGGTTTTGGTTTTGGCTTTGTTTGGGTTTTTTGTTTGTTTGTGTCTGTGGACACCCAGCAGGTGAAAGATGTTTTCTGTGAAAGGTGGAGAATATATGCAGTGTGCCTTATTTGTATTTTAGACTGACAGTCTGAATTGCAGACATTAATTGAGAAATGTCATATAGAACTTCCTTGGCAGATTAACTATGTAAAGGAAATCTGGTAGAAGTCCATTTAAAAATGTAAATGCACAGGTGGGTACACTACAAAACATAGGCTTTTGTTAATAAATTGTGTGCACTAATAATTATTTTTTATTTCAATTCCAGAAATGTCCTTTTGCAGCCTTGTCAATTGTTAACTTACCTAGCAACCTGGAGAAAGAAACAACACATAGATACTGTGCCAATGCCTTCAAACTTCACAGGTATTTTATTTTTCAAATATCAAAGAGACAAAAAAATCCCAAGTTTTTGATAGTGTAAACACAGTGCACATCAAAATGTTCTTCGTTATTAACCCAGTAGCTTCCTTTTAGAATGTTAATTACAATTTTCTTATTTAAAAGTATTATAATGAAATAAATAGGCGTTAGAGAGTATTTTACAGAGCCTTTATTTAAAAACAGACTGCCCTTAAATATTTCTCATGCTCTTCTATTTTTAAGGAATTTGATATAATTTGGGTTAGATATTTGCAAGCTAACAAGGCTGTAATAATCAGAAAGTCTGAAAATGGGTTGCAGCATTTACTTGACCACTAAATGTTGGTGTGTGATGGCATAAATAAAACACAAACTTCGATCAATGTTTTGTACAGGTTGCCTATCCCTCGTCCAGGTGAAGTACTGGGATTGGTTGGAACCAATGGTATTGGAAAATCAACTGCCTTGAAAATTTTAGCAGGAAAACAGAAGCCAAATCTTGGAAAATATGATGTATGTATCAGCAGGAAAATAGAGTTAGCATTTTAGGTAGCTGTGTTTATAGTTTTGGACTGAACATTTTTATCTGTGAGTGTGATGGAACTGTAGGGATGTTGGCACTTTGTCTATTGACAGCCGGTGACCTACTCCACACAGGACCAGTAGTAGAAGGTTATTGCTAACAAAGGCTTCCATGCAAACTGTGTATATCTCTCAAGAAAGATAAGGGTACTAGTTGTAATTGTAACTCACAGAAGATAAAAATCCAAGGTAGGTTTCTGTCTTGAAGTCACACTTAAGGGCTTGGGGTTTTTTTAATACCAATCTTTTTAAAATGCCAGGTTTTTCTCCCTGCATAATTTACCTGTTCCCATCAGGGATTTCCATAGCCCAAGTATTGGAGTTTCTTCTCCAAATTACCTTTGTTTTTATCTGAACAGCTCAAGTGTCAGTGAACACTTAGCATGTATCCTTGGGATCTCTCAGGCATTTTTATCTTTGATTCTTTTGAGGAAGACTTCTCATAAAGTATGTTGTTACTGTAAGTTGTTGTTGAAGGTATTTCCCACTGTACACTTAAATACTGAGCTCTGAAAAATCCTTGGTTTCTTCATGATGCTAGTTATTTGGAAATAAGACTTTTTGAGAACCAGCCTTAAAACAACTTATAATCTGCTGGTATTCATGGGAATTCATAATCCATTTTCCTATGTGTTTATTCCAAGTCAAACTGCCATCAGTGAGCAAAATATTTTACAAGGGCATCTGCAGATCATAGCACTGCTCCAAAGAGTGAATCCATTAGAGAAAAGGCATAAACAATGACTATTAGGACTCCTCTTAGCAGTATTTCAAACGTTACTTTCTTAGCTTCAAATTGCATGAGGACAATTGAATTCTGATGCACACTTTTGTCCTTGAAGAAGCACTTGTAAGGACAAGTGTGTTCAATCTTTCTTCAGCAGTTTCTTTACCTGAAAGAATAATGTTGTAATAAACTGTTCACTTCACGGCTTCATTTCTTAGACCTGCAAAGAAATAATCATTTCCCAGCTACATTTTACATTCTCTTTCAAATTTGGTTTATGTTATTTTGTGGACTTCTTGTTTCAGGTGGTAGTATTGCAGAAATAGCAAAACTTTTGACTTTCTGAATGTGTACTTAATTGAATTACCATGCTTCCAAAATCAGACTTTGCTGTGAAGGAGCCATATCAGTATGACCACAGAAACACGTGGTATGAATTGAATCTTCCATGTTGCTTCTGCTCTAAAACTGATGAAGCATTTCCTCTGTGTATTTGCTTGGTGTGGAAATATGACTGTGTCAGTCTGATTCCATACTGTTTATCATCAAAGTAGCTAACTCAGCACCCCTCAGAGTAGTACAGTGTGCAAGGGGGGACTTTCTCCTGGGTGGTTGCTCTGAATGGTTCCTTTTATTTTCAATTTGTCATTTTTCCTTTGTTTTCTCCTTCTGTTTCCTTGGAAATGTTTGCTAGAAGCAGAGAAAATTACCAGATTTGTTGCATCTTCTGTGCAAGTTTGTGCTTTTATCATTTTCCTTTGGATTAGCTGTATCAGGTAGCTAGTAATTGTGGTTACACTAATCCATGCTGTCATTTCCCCATGAAGTTGTTTCAGTTCAGTAGCTTCTTAACTGTACAAATTTAATTTTTTTTTGAAGATTAGCACAACCTGGGAAAAAAGTCTCTAAACTTTGTTTTTAGAATGTTTTTAGGGTTTTTTTTGGTGTGTTATCTTACAAGCATATTCTCTGTGCCTTATTGATTGGAATCTAAAATTAGGGTTTCTTACTATGTTTTTAAATGGTATAAGTAAACCCGGGGTTTAATTTTGTCACAGGATCCACCTGACTGGCAAGAAATTTTGACTTACTTCCGAGGATCTGAATTACAAAATTATTTTACCAAGATCCTGGAAGATGACCTTAAAGCTATCATTAAACCTCAGTACGTGGACCAGATCCCTAAAGCTGCAAAGGTGAGACATTTCATGACTTAATAGAAAGCTGGGAGCTTCTTCTGTAGTACTTCTCATGTGTTTCAAGGTTTTATTTAGCAGCATAATTCAGAACTGTCTGAAATTTTTAATGTTGGTTGGTTTTTGGTTTATTTTTTTTAAAATTTTTCCTGCAGGGAACAGTGGGATCAATTCTGGACAGGAAGGATGAAACTAAGACCCAAACTGTTGTATGTCAGCAGCTTGGTAAGTAAACTTGTACAGTCAAATTTTAAAGCATTTGAGAAGTTCATATTTACTGAAACAATCAAATTACCATAATGTGATAGAACGTGTAAATTATACCAACTTTAAAAAAAAGAGAGAAAAAACATAAAGGTGCTTTAGTGTAAAGCCCAGGGCATGCTGTAATATAAATAACAAATAATACTTTCTGGTGGCAAACTGGTTGATACATGCTAGTTAACAGAATCTGAAGCAGTTTCTGTATCATAGTAGAAAGTGCTTATTTTTAAATCTGGAAAAATTCCACTTAACATCTGCTGCTCTTGCTTGCTCACAATATGGCAAAATCTGAGCGTCTCCCTGCATGTAAAAAATGTTACTCTGATATACCACACTCCCCCCAAAGCTTGTATGTATCTAATCTTAGTGGGAGTAATGCTGCTGTCTGAAATTAATATAATTAATAAGAATATCTGCATAGTCCAGCCCTAGTCATGTTTTGTAAGTGTTTTGTATTTAGTTGTTACTAAATTTAGTTGTTGCTAAATTCACAGTGGGATTCTCTTTGGTGGAACTGGGTACTGAAGGTGGGGCTGCCATTGTGCCACCAAGAACGTGGGCTTTGAGTCTCACTTAATTTATTAGTGACACAATCTGTCCTTGAAATGTGCTGTTCATTAAACTGCTTCGAAAATACCTGCTTCACCCATCTGCTGTGAGATTTGAGGGACTTGATTTTCCTGAAAATCAGAACTCTTCAGCCAAGGCTGACAAGAAACACTTTCAGAACCAGTATAGTTTCTTTTCAGGGCCAGAAATCTTTACCAAATATATGGTGGAAGAAGAAATAGAAATGTAATTCTTTTGCATGATAAGAAGCAGCCATGCAACTAATGCTGCAGAGAAGGCACAGCTTGCTGTGACTTAGTAGTGATACTGATGCTGTATAAAGGGAATGCTTATTCTCCTTCTGTATTCTTTTCCTCTCTGTAGAATGTTTGCTATGTTTATACGTGTTTCTGTAGGTAATGAAAATATGGATTGTTGTGTTGGTTGTAACATACCTAAAATTAAACACTTATTTGCAGACTTAACACACCTGAAAGAAAGAAATGTTGAGGACCTTTCAGGAGGAGAACTTCAGAGATTTGCTTGTGCAGTTGTTTGCATTCAGAAGGCTGATATGTATGTTTAATTTACTTCTGTTACACATTGCTTCTAATAATCTGTCTCAGAATATGGTCCTCGAATTTGCACCTACTCTTCACAATAATACTTTTGTTTGAAATATTGAAAAATATTTAATAATTATTAAATAATGTTTAAAAATAATTTAAAAAACAACTTTTTGCCAACTCCTCCACTGAAAGCCGTATTTACTTCATGTGTCATCTCTGAATTCTGTATACTTTTATTTATCTGAGTGGAAATAGCTGATTTCAGAAGCCAGTGTTAGATTTCAGCATCACAACCTCATACCCTCTCCCTAATCCCACTTAAATGTATCATATTGGACAGCACACCTCCCTTAGCTTCTCTGAATGAGAAAGGTACAGCTGCTTCCCCACCTCTTGGAACATGAGTCCCTCCTCTCCTGTCTTGCAAGCAGGAAATTACTGTCTAATCTTTGTTGTTTCCTGACTCCTTGGGACCAAGAAAGCAAGATCAGAAGAGTTACAGGGTTTGGGGTTTTTTGCTGTCATGAATTTTTGGTTGGTTGGTTTTACTCTGCTTGGGCTGCTGTTTTTTGTTTGGTTGGTGTGAATTTCAAATGGGTTTCCTGTTCAGTTTTCTCTTTTTGGAAGATGTCCTTCTTCCAGTCTTCTACAATATTTTTGCACTTTTCAGTTCGTGTTAAGTTTAAGGTAACTCAGGGTTAGAGCATGGGAATCCTAACTGCTGATTTTTGTAACTTTCAATAACTTTGTCAAAACTTTTGGCAAAGTAATACTTAACTCATTTTCACATGACAGTCTACAGAGAAGGAAGGCAGGTGTGCACAATTCCCATCTTTTGTTTCCCTTTCTCAGTATAAATAACGATAATTTTTTATTTCCATGTATTTAGTGGCTGAAATGTTAATATTATGTTTGTGTAAGTAGAAAGTTTGCATTCACTAAGACTTCACTCTTCTTTTTGGGATTAGCTTCATGTTTGATGAACCTTCCAGCTACTTGGATGTCAAGCAGCGCTTGAAGGCTGCCATTACTATCCGGTCCCTAATAAACCCTGACAGGTAAATACAAGTTTGAGATGTTTTGCCAGGCTGTAATAATGCATGAGTGCTTACAGAGGGAAGAAACATCCAGTCCATCCCCTCAGAAGTGCTCACTTCTCAGTATGGTACACTAACAAATGCTTCAAATATTCCAAGTCAGTAATACTCTATTCTTTGTCATTTTGGAAACTTATTTCCTGTAGTTTCTTGTTCCATTTCAAAATTTTGTAATAAGGATGGGAAGATATTGGTGGTTACTTTCCACCTGAATATTGCTGTTCCATCCCTTTCTCACAAAGATTTTTTTTTCTTAAAATGTGCTAAGTATTTTTCACTCAAATCAACCAACGTCCTTCCACTTCCTGTACATAAAGAAGGTACCAGTTTACACTGAAGATGGACTTTCAATTTATTATTCACGAGTTTATTGGACAGTTTAAAAAATGCTTGTGAGAGATTTTATCTCTCTCATTTTTTAGTATAAAGTGAAGAAACCATATTAATTAAAATCATGTTGATAGCTCTTGTTTGTACAAGACTAGAGTAAGAAAACAAGAAAAATGTTTTGCATTGAAGTAAAAAAGCATCTCTCTGGTTCTGTTTTTCAGGTACATTATTGTTGTAGAGCATGATCTAAGTGTGTTAGATTATCTCTCTGACTTTATCTGCTGCCTGTATGGTGTGCCAAGTGCTTATGGTGTTGTGACCATGCCTTTCAGCGTAAGAGAAGGTAATTCTTGCCATATTTCTCTTTTTAAACATACCCAAAAAAGACAGCAAAATGCCAGTTGTTTCCTAGATGAACATGTCCTCTTCCTGTTACAGTTCAGCAATGAAAAAATGGTTTGATTCCTTGCAGGATTTCTGTGTTGCATGATACTAAATGTGTTAACTCAAGCCAAAAGCCTTCATTATGAAATGGCCTTTTTTTCTTGCTATGGACATCATTCTGATACTTGCAGGTGTTTTGTAAACTGGAGTTACACAAAAGACTGTATAAGTAGTAGAGAAAGGGCAGGAGAGAGGTTGCACAGTGCAGAGGTACGTAATGTTCAACTGAATTGACCCCACTTGTAGTACTGAGACTCAGTAAAAAGTGGCTTTGAGAGAATGGGCCCAACAGCAGGAGCTCCTTTAAACCCCACACATCACTAGCAGTGGGTTTTCAGGAAGAGCTGCTCCAGCCATTCTGTACTTTAGTGAGGCTTTTCTTCATTCAGTTTGCATAATATGCACACCTTAAAGAGGAGATCTTGTTGCTTCTTTAAACATAGCATTTAAAATCCAGCATTCTCATTACCTAAATGGGATTTACAGCCAGGAATTGAAATTCATCTTGTTTTACTTGTTACAGATCTCTTTTAATGATCTTTTTCCCTCCCATCATAGGCATAAACATTTTCCTAGATGGCTATGTTCCAACAGAAAATCTAAGGTTTCGAGATGCATCTCTGGTATTTAAAGTAGCTGAGACAGCTAATGAAGAAGAGGTTAAAAAGATGTGTATGTACAAATATCCAGGAATGAAAAAAAAGATGGGAGAATTTGAACTATCCATAGTAGCTGGAGAATTCACCGATTCTGAAATTATGGTGATGTTAGGGGAAAACGGTAAGTGCAATTTATGTTGGAAACTGCTTCTCCAGCCCTGAATATGCTCCTAAAGCCCTCCTTCACTTTGGGAGCCAGGCTTCAAAATTACTGGGTTTGAGTCTGGTTGAGCTGCTTGTTTCCTGGTGAACTTGTCACAGCATAAGTCCCCTGACTAGGGAGACGTGAAGTTACTGAGTGTTAACAGTGTCACCGTGATTGTCTGTTACCCTGTTTTAAAAACTTAGGTGGCAGTTTTAAGACATCTCTTCCATTTGGAAAAGCAAGTAGTAGCAAGTGCTGGAAGTTAATAGAATTAATTTTTAAAGCAGTCTAATTTTAAAATGTATTCTTTATTAAATAGTCGTTGTTGTATCGGTGACTTAATTGTTAGAGGTCTAAATTACTAAAAAGTGATTAATGTTTAATTTTTATTTTAGGAACTGGCAAAACCACCTTTATCCGAATGCTTGCAGGAAGACTTACACCTGATGAAGGAGGTAATGTGTTATACCCAAGCTGAAACCTGTTTTAAGATACTGGAAATTCTCATGTTTACAGTGTTAATTTTGTCTTTTTATAGGTGAGGTCCCTGTCCTAAATGTCAGCTACAAACCACAGAAAATCAGCCCTAAATCTACGGTACATTTCAGCCTTATTTATTAAATACCGTGTTTGCTACAAAACGCACAGATAGAAATTCTTTTATGCCTATTTTATATCTGTATCTATTTTAGATAGGTTTTTTTAAATTCTGTTTCTGCTTGTTTTCTTGTGGTGCATAAAACTGAACAGCAGCATTTTCCTTTTGCTAGGGAAGTGTCCGTCAGCTGCTACATGAGAAGATCAGAGATGCCTATACACACCCCCAGTTTGTAACTGACGTGATGAAACCTCTTCAGATAGAAAACATCATTGACCAGGAGGTATTAATTGCTTGAATCAGCATCCTCATTGTCTTAACTTTCAACCTGTAGCTGAACTAAGCATGGCCTTGTTTCCCCCCACACCACCAGGTCCAGACGCTGTCCGGTGGTGAGTTGCAGCGTGTGGCTTTAGCTCTTTGTCTGGGCAAACCTGCAGATGTTTATCTGATTGATGAGCCCTCAGCATATCTGGACTCTGAACAGCGTCTGATGGCTGCCAGAGTCATTAAACGGTGAGTGCACATGGGGGCAAGGAACTGGAATTTGCAGTAGTATTACAGTGAGTTCACTCTCTCTTTTCTTTTTTCCCTTCATTTCAGTTTCATTCTCCATGCTAAAAAAACAGCTTTTGTGGTAGAACATGATTTTATCATGGCTACATATCTTGCTGATCGTGTGATTGTTTTTGATGGCATTCCTTCCAAGAACACACTGGCAAACAGGTAAGAGATTCGTTGGGATTACTAAGCAAGATTTTCATCCCTGCCTATGGAAATTTAAGCTGCATCCAAGGCTGTCCCAAGGGGTCTGACTTTTGTTTTGAATCATGGAATGGAAAATGAGATTGATCCTCACAGGTTGCCTAAACCAGGGTTGGGGAACATAACCAAACCCTCAAGAACTAGACCAGTCTTAAGCAACTGCCTGATGGCTAAATTACAATCAGAAGATGCCAAGGAATAAAAAAAGTACCAACTGTAAACTACCCTTCTGAAAATAACTTTCAGATGTATTAAAGCAGTGTACTAATTGTACCTGTATGCAGATGTAGTGAAGGGCAAGTCTTAACACCAAAATGCAGTGTGCTTTGTTTTACTCTTTCAGTCTTTGATGTCTGCTTTTGTTCCTGTAAATAATTTTATGTAGATTACAGAGACTTTTTGATGAGCAGCTTTATCAGAAACCAGGCTTTTAGAAGTGAGTACTTCGCATAAGCCAGATGAAGTAAACACAGTGGTCTGCCATGTGTCTGCAATCCCCTGCTACCCTGGCTTTGGTGGTGTTCCTTCCAAGAACACACATGTTGGAATTCAAAATTCACAATCATTCACTGCTATTGAGAAACTTATGTGATGATCTTTGATTTTGTTTATGGTGCATGTGTTGGGGTTTTTTTTCCCTTGAATTTAAAAGTGTGCCAGCACACACATGTAGATACAAAATAAAGAGAAAGTAAAGGTGACAGCTGGAAGCCACAGTGAGATACTATTCTTATCTTTCAGCAGCATCTGAGACAGGGTTTGACTAAAAATGTAGCACATCATGGTCTGTCAAATACAGCTCACATTTGCATTTCCAGACCTGAGAGAGCTTAGGATGGAGATCAGAGTTGCCTGTAACTGTATGATAATAAAACTTCTGAAAATGTATCTAAAATATTCTTCTCTCTCAACAGTCCACAGACTCTTTTGGCTGGAATGAATAAGTTTTTATCTCAGCTTGAAATCACTTTTAGAAGAGACCCCAACAATTACAGACCAAGAATAAACAAACTCAATTCCATCAAGGTAAGAGAGGAGCAGGAGCCATCATTACAGTACAGGAGCAATCATTTAATGTGTAAGCCAGATTTTAAAACATGGAACAAAATGAAGATTGACAGGGTACTTCTGCTGTGCTGGAAAAACATGTAAGAGTATGTGCATGTGAAACTAGTAAGAGTAATGAGGGAAGCAGAATGGAGTTTGGATAAGTGTCTTTTATTTCAGCTATGTTCAAGTCTGCCACAGACTACTTCAAGTAATGGTGACCTTTTTTCTCTTCCCAAGGATGTGGAACAAAAGAAGAGTGGAAACTACTTCTTCCTGGATGACTAAATATTGAATCCCAGCATCTTTTTAACTGGCATCTAGACGTGCATATTGGAATCTAAACAGCTGTGATGAGATGGCTCAAATCAGGTTTTAGAACAATTAATCTTTTGGAGCTTAAAATCTCTTGCTGTATTTAACATCTGAGACAGTAGCAGTAAACATCCTAGTCTGAGTAAAACTGCCACTTTCTATATTTTGGTGACACAGCCCTATTTTCAGTGTAATAATTTCAAAATAGACCACCTTGAAATTGTGCAAATGGGTCTCCTGATTTTTCAAAATTTAAGGGAGGTTTTCAATTCAATATATCCTACTCATGTACCAAGTACTGACTGAAGTCCTCATTTTAAAATAAATCTTTGAAGCTGTTTTCTGTATAAGAGGGAAGTTTACTAAGAATGTCACGCTACAGGAGCGACATCTCTTTTAAAAAGGTTGAATCTCTCTGGCTGAGGGTTTCAAAAATAAAATATCCACCTAACTTACAATTCTTCTGTGACACTGCAGAATTTCTTCAATTACTAATTCAGAAGCGTGTATATGTATATAATGTCACACACCCTTGCCTCACACTGTAGCACTCACACAAGATGCAGTACAAAGAATGTAAAAGGTAGCCACATTCTTTTTTAATAATCTGTCCCTGTGCATGTTCTCAGACCTAGTGAGATGAAAACAATCAGTGAAATAATCTTAAAGAAACATCCTTTGCATCCAGCCAACTCACTCTTCCATTAAGTTTTTATAAGGCTAAGATGCAGGAATTACTTTTTCCTAGAGTAAAAGCTTTGACCCTTACTATGACAAAAAAGAAAGTAAATTTAAAAAACCTTGTGAAAAACTTACTTCCATATACATTAAGGTCCTTCAGGGAACCAGAAGGAAAATTTAAAGGTTCCTGCTTACTTAAGCAGACAACTTCCACCTTTGTATCTTAAAAGTAAGGAAGAGTTTTTTCCATTCAACAGAGTTCTCTGCCTTCACTGGCATTACAGACATCCTGAGAAAACATGGCTTTGTTCCTTCTCACATTTTTGCCTCAGAAGCTACAGAAAGGAGTCAGGGGGTTTTTGGGTGGTTTTTGCCATTCTGCGTTAGCGACATGGTTGTTCCATAACCTTGGCAGTACTGAGCATTATACACACATTACCTCCCTGTGTCTTGTAGCAGCAATGCACCTGCACTACACCAGCAGAGGGACACCCTGAAGAAGTGCAGGTATTGAAGACATCCTTACACAACCACCCTGGTCACTCAAACCTTCCAAAGGCTGACTAAACTTGTTCTCCTCTGCACAGCTAACTCCCTTTGGACTGGAGTTGTGTTATCCTCTCTTAATCAGTTGTAATAAGGATAAGGTAAAGACGTGGTTCAGCTGTGTGTCACAGCTCATTATATGCTGAATATTACTTTTATTAACAGGAGGATCCTGCAATCTAAAACATCTGGCCCCAGGCCAGAGGTTGGGCAAATCAGTCTACTGCTCCTTCTGCAAGAGACAAAATCAGACTTACTTGATCAGCATTGGAGAAATTCTATCTACTCCTTCCAGTCCTTCACTGTCCTAGAGTAGCAAGGCAGTGTAGGCCCAGCTGAAAGAAGTTGGTTTTTAAAAGGAAATTCTAAAAGCACATCCCTCCCAGTTACTGCCATGTCTCTCTTCCCATGTTTCCCAACAAATTTCTGTAGGAAGTGTTACTGCCTTCATTCCCCTAGGACAGAATGATCAGTTCAGTGACTGCTGCACAGATTTGGGGTACAGCTGGAGTTGAGTTTATAATTCAGTAAACAAGCAGCCCTCTTTACCTTTTTGAAAGGAGTTAAAATAGAGAATCATGTTAACAGTAAAATCCCCCAGTGCTTGCTTCGTTCTCAACCTGAAAAAGTGAAGACTGCTTCTTTTGAAAGCCTGAAAAGATTTCTGAATGAAAAAGTATTTAGATCAAAAAAAGAAAAACCAAAAAGCCTCCAGCGTGACCCCTACAAACAAAAGCTCCAGATCCAGTTTATGGCTTCTTTTTGTTTGCTGCTTGCCACATCCTGTTCATCGTTCTGCTGCTTACTACAACTGGCTCTGCAAGAACAACACTTAATTTAATGCCATTGCAACAGGCTTAAATACAATAATATAATTTAGAAAGCAAGTGAAAAGACAAAACATTTATTTTAATTAGGGTTTTATACATAGCATGCATCTGAAAACAAACTCTTTATCATGTAACTATCACTCTGGTTTCCGCACCAAGGGTGTGCAATCTCAGACACAATGAATGGGTACCATCACCTACACTACTGTATAGAGAGATATAAAAATATACACAACAGTTCAATTTTACAGAGCAACAGAGCTGAGTGAATACTGTGCACACTGCACTCTCCCAGCCTGGACAGCTGAACGTCCAGACTGCAAAGGCAACGGGAACACTGCGGAGATCGTAACCGGGCTCAGAAGAAACAGCATCAGAACTCTGACACAGTGTAAAAATATAAGGCAGAAGCCACTTTCTTCTGAATTGTAGGGAAGAGCAGAGCACACTGAGACTCTCCATTCTTGCTTTTAGAAGTAGTTCCGGCAAGGAGTTGTACATGCAAAACATCAACAGTGCAACAACAAAAGAATACTGAACAGTAGCTCAATCGTACAAACTTAAAAAAACGTAACACGTACTTTATGCATCTCCTCACAAAATATCTAAGATTTGTCAGTGCATTAGTGTTAAAGTGGCATTAAAAAAACTTCTGCTATTATAACAGATGCAGAATTATCTTGGAAATGCATAGCATCTACATTTTTATTGTCTTTGTAATTATTCAGTTGGCATAGGCACCATTCTAGTCACACCAGCATTAAGAAGAACTCATGGTGGAAACAGCCATTCTTATCAGTTCACACACAGGTATTCTTGACTGCTTGTCTTGATTTTGATTTCAACAAATAAATGCTTTTTAAAATTCAAAAATATACCCTATGATTATGAAAAGAACTATATACAACATACCTAAGACACAGGGTTAGCTGGCTGCCGTACGTGTAACACACAAGAGAAACATTCAAGTTTGACAGATATTTTTTCTTTTTGAGATGAAAGGCCTTTGGGTTGGAAGCATATCAGAGACAACAGTGCAGTAGGCTGAGAATTCCTTTAGCTCAGTTCAGAACTAAGGCATTGAATGATAAAATATACATTTATATTTGGTGCAATGTTACCGTCAATTTTAGAATCTAGATCACATCAAATGCTGTCATTTATCACTCTAGTAAACACACATACCCATCTTCTATCACAAACGCAAACCTTTTGGGGAAAAAAAATATCAAACACTAAACCTAATTTTTTTTCTGATTTGACATTGAAGAAAAACTGCTAAGCCAAACAAACTCTAGAATCCCCCCCCAAAAACCCTATGGTAGGAATTGATATCCTCCTAGTTTTTACTTGCCAAAAATTAGCCAAAAATTAAACGTATCATTGAACTTCACTAAAAAGAAATTAAGATTTTAAACTGCTACTTCAAATTACTTTTTGCTTTTTAAATTTTCCAATTATCCGCTCATTTTATGCTTGCTGCCCCCTCTGATTATCTCCCAGTGCTGCCCTTCTCCTGTCATTCCTATATGGCTGTCCTCTAAAGTTTCTCTGATACTGGTAGCCGTCATCTCTGCTTCTGCTGGGTGGTCCTTTCCAGGCCTCCTCGTTTCTTTGGAACTGGTATCCTCCCCTGCTGGAATAACCCCTGTCAGGTCTGGGCCTTCTGCCTCCTCCGTAAGTCTGGTTATAGAACTGCTTGGATCTGCCGCTCCTCAGCATGTCAGAAACCTCAGTGTCATCTTCAGAGCTCTCTTCCCTCATTCTCTGGGCCCTGCTTTCCGTCTGCACGCTCCCAGCGCCCTTGGACTCTCTCCCTTTAGCAGGCTTCTCCTTCCTGCCGGGAGTGCTGGGTTTCAGTTCATTTTTGGGAGGTTCTGCCAGCAGGGGCTGCGTGCTGGGCCCTGCCGTCGGCCTCTCTGGGCCCTGTGTCTGTGGAGGGCGATGCTGCTGCCCGGCTGCTTTCTGCTTAGGAGCGGCCAAAGGACAGGTCTGCTCCGGCTGAGGTGCCCTGGCTGAAGTGTCTTTTGGGGTCCCTGCAGCAGCCACTGGGAATGGGACGGTGTTGGAGCCGCTGCCACTGTTGGTCTTCTGGAGCTGCTCTGCACAGTTCACTCCAGGAACTGGAGGGCTGCATTCTTTCCCCACGTACATGCCGGCAGAGGTGCCCGCTGCGGCCTCTTTGTCTTCAGGTGACAAGACAACATTAGGTCTCGCTACTGAATTCTCAATGAAACCCTGAACTGGGTACCCATACCAGAAGTGAGGAAAGAAAGGAGGTGCTATTGGAACGGCTCCTAGAAAGTGATTGTGTCCAAAGGGCGGCTGCGGGAACATGTTTTTCCCCCTCAGGGACTCCTCGTAGTTCGCCTGAAGAGCTTGCGCTGGATTCTCCGGTTCGACACAGACCTGTCCTTGACTTTCTGTCACCTGAGCTGAAGGTATGATCAGAGGCAGTGATGGAGATCTGTCAACCTGTGGAATCTGACCATTGGGCCTGGCCTCAGTCTGGACAGCAAAGTGCCTGTTTGGTCGTGCAGTTTCATTTTCGTTCTGAGCGGGAGCAGCCTCCTGGAACCAGGGGTTGTGCGGATACACAGGAAGGGACACGTTTGGGTACATTCTACAAGCAGCTAAATAGGCCTGGTGCAGGGGGTACAGGTAAGAATGGGGTGCCCACATGGGACAACTGTATGCCTGCAAGACAGCAGGGAAAAAAAAGTAAAAATCAGTTATTTGGTCTTTTGAATGTTCAGAGACATAAAAGCACACCAGTCATTTACCATTTTGAAACAGTTAATTATAGGAGATAAAAGTTAATTTTCTTTACAGTGACTGCCCTCAATTCTAAATCCTACAACTCTAGGATGGTGTTCTTATTTTTTATTTTCCTTCCAAATGCAGTTGAAATGGGCAACAGTTATAACCAGTAAGAAAACTTAGTAACAATTTCTATATGGCTAAAGACCAAGTTTGACTTAGTCATGCTCTAGCTATGTGTTTGAAGAAAAACATTTCAAACTCATTTTCCAGAATCAGACTAATTGGCAATTTCTTCTACTAGGCCTCACTTTACAAAAGCCACAACACTGAAGTTGTCCACCTCACGTGGTGACCTTTCCCTCTTCTCTACCCCCACTTTAATGAACTGAACTCTAGAAACAGTCCCTGGATCAAACCATCCTGAGAAGCCCAGGCAGACCTCCTTTGCAGCAGCCCCTTCCCTCTCAGTGTGCAGTGGAAGGGTGCGGGCACCAGCAGGGCAGGCTCTGGAGCAGAGCAGCACACAGACAGAGCAGAGGGTATTTCCCGGGCCTGCTGTACCCTGGGACACCAGCGGAGCAGCACAGCCACTAGAACGTGGGACCAGCAGATGGTGCTGAAGCACCGGAAGGACAGGCTAGATCCTAAATAATCCACAGCAGCACTAAGGAGAGTCCCAAGCACGTCAGCTTTGGAAACTCGCGCTGTTTAAAGGCGTTGTGGTGACACTTGCTAATTAATGACTTACAGATATCCTATTAATAAGCACAGAGACTTATATTAGGCAGAGGTATCAAATTTACATTGGAAATTGTGCTGAATATTCCCTCTTTCCATGCCCAGACATGGAAGAATATTTCTATGGCCAAAGTCTGATGAAATAAACCCAAGAGCTCTCAGCACCTTGCCCCAAGTCGTTTGGCTGACACAAGGAGTAAGAAGGTAAAAAGAGCATTTTTATGTGCAGAAGGGAGAAATAAAGCAAACAACTAGTCCTTGCCAAGCAATGGAAAATGTTGGGATTTGGCTGAGCCTCTTCTCCAACCACACACAGAGATTTGCACCACATTTACACATACATGCTACTGTAATTACTGAAAAGTGAAATGCTGTTATCACTAACCTGAGCAGAAAGGACAGACATGCACGTTACTTAAGGGAGTGTCCCCTGGGAAAGATTTTGGGATCTGTAGTGCAGTGGCTTTGCCAGTACACAGCCAGGGCTGCAGTCTGAGGGCATTCTCTCATTCCCTATGCGTGTCATCCAAAATAAGCATCTTCACACTCACGATTTAGCTGGGACTTTGTAAAGCACAATATGCTTTACAAAGCACAACTGTGCAGCCACGGTTGGAAGCCAATAATTCTCACTATGCTGTTGACATGAATTTAATTTCTGCTGACTTGAACTGCACTGGGGACAATTGCTGGAATCCCAGTTAACAGAACACAAAATAAACAAGTACCTCAAACTGAAAGATGGACTTGAAGTGTACAGTTGCAGCAATAGAACTTGTGCACTCCAAGTTCCAACAATTATTTACAAGTGATTTTTATAACAAACATGAAAACGCAAGTAAGTTTGAAGACTTACCTTCACACCAAGATTGAAGAAAAATCTAAGAATATTCTTATCTAAAAAAAAAGAACAAAAATATTTATGAAGACCTAAAATATTTCACCTCATACAAAAACCGCATAAAGTTCCATTTCAGTAGAGAACGCTGGTATTAAATTATTGCTTGCATGTCTTCAATTGATTAGTTGGGGGGTTTTTGCCACAGTGAGATATCTAGAACACAACAGCAGTTTATATTTCAGTTTTAGCAGTGTGTGAACTTCTAGTTTTTAAAGGAACAGTCCACTAAACAACCACTGTGCAGTCAGACATGGGATGTTCTTTATGGGCACACCTTGCATTCGTAATATACCAAAAACTGTATTTTCCCAGATCAATAATGAAATACTCAACAGCTTCCAAGCTTTTAAATGACATGAGCAAACCTATTTCTCCGACAGGAGCAGTTCTCCAAAGACAATTCTTTACATGCACAAAACCTCAAGTTATGGTGGGATAAGCTAAGAACCACAAAATGATCCTACCAGATTTCCAGGTGTGACCACCTGAAACAGTCACAATGTTGGCAATGCAAACTAAAGAGTTACAGCTCTATTCAGTATTCGCTCCCACATCTTAAATCACGGAATGACAACTATTGGATCTTTTGACAGAGAATGATGACAGGACCAAAAAAAGTTGTGTTTATCTACATCTTAAGAAAAGATGATCTGTTAGGAAAACTGGTGTAAAATTCAGATTTCTCACCTTTAGGTAAGTCTTCCCCAGTACTGCACAGGGAGTAAGGAGGTGCAACGGCTCTTTCTCCCTTTTCATTAAAAGGGAATCCAGGGTATAATGGATCCTGGTAGGGATTCAGAGTCTGAGGCAAAGGCATTAAAGGCTGGTTAACTGCTTGTAGCCACACAGGAACTCCAGCACCTGAAGCAGATGTTACCTGAGCCTGTGATACAATAGAGTCAGGTCCCGTTGCTGGTCCTGGCATCAGTGAAGAAGCAGGTATTTGGGTTGGAATACCTAGAGGAAAAAACCCAACATACATATATATATAAATAGAAGAGCTATCAATGCATATCTAGATCCATATATACAGAGAAATAATCACCAATCAAAGACATCAGAAAAGCAGGATTCAAAATGCAGAGAATAGTTTTCAGAATAAATGAAACAAGCAAGCAAAGCTTTCCAGAAATAGCTAAACTGATCCCGTGTTTCTTTTTAAAATTATGAATGCCAGAGGGAAATAGGAAGGAGAAAAAAAATGGGGGAGCTGAAACTTTTATGTGAATCCCTGAAGTTCTCATTCTGACTAGTCATTTACAGTCAACTCTGAATCTGAGCTTAGATCAACTCGGCTCCACACGTTCTGTCACAGGCACAGTCAAGTGAGACAGGATTGTGACTGTCTCATGTGAACAAAGCAGGCTGATCTGAAAGCTGGTTCTTGCACAGAAACAGCAGAGTGAGGGAAAATGCAACACCTGATCTACTGAGCACTACTGATGCTAAGCTAACTCCACAGACCACAGGACAGGCACAGCACACAGAAACCCATTACACTGGCTTTGCAGCTCAGGTCCAAATGGATCTCATTAGTTCCAGACATACAAGCCCCAAGCTGAATCCTCAGTCAACCAAGGAGCCTATTACTACATGGGACACAGGGCACAAACACTTACCAGGTTTCAACATGCTGACAATATGTTCTACATTAAGCAGATCCTCAAAACTCAATGCCATCCCACTCAAGAGGAAAAATGGCCAATTAAGTACACAACCCTCTTATACCTTCAGGTTGGGAGTCAAGCAAACTGTACATACAGGCAACCAAAGATCTGTTAGAACTCTCACTAGCTTTTGGCAGTGAGAAACTCCATTCCTATGAATGCCTGCCTTTGGAGCGTGAAACTGTACGAGACAGTGTCTCCTGGGGGGATCTTCAACTTAGTAAGAGAGTTTAAGTATTTTCCAGGGTTAGTAATTTCTGATTAACGTTAATATTTCTGCAAACCTGCTGGTCCGTATGTTGCTGGCTCACTTGGCCAAGCTGGCACAATGGCTGGTACAGAAGGCACTGCTGGAGGTAAATGCACCTCAGAGAAGACTGGAGAGGGTGTTGGAGTTACGCTCGGCAAGCACTCGGTCAGGTTCTGTAAGAACAAACAAATCTAAATCCCATCATGGCTGGTGACCCTGATGACTCAGTCTTACCCAGACTACCACCATCCCCACAGGGAAGTACTAACCAGGAACATACCCCAGGAGACCTGAGCCCCATCACTGTGTGGAAAGCTCTGCTCTGAGCTCTGCCCAGCCATGCCTGTACCACAAGACTATCAGTGCTGGAACCACCTCCTCAAGCTTTACATTTAAATATCTCCCACCCAAAAGAAAAGCCACCCTCACAAGCAATTACCAGTAACCTCAGAAAAACCTGAAAAGGAAAAGCTAAAGAATTTAAAGGGAAAACCACAATTACCTTGGTAGAAAGATATGAAATAACCCATCTCTCAGAAAAGAATAGATATACTTTTACTTTTCTATCAAGGGTTGTCCTTTTACAATTTTTATGCTAGACATAGCAATTTCTTAACTGTAAATATGTTATTTTAGCATTATCACCATAGAAATGACTGTGTAATTAAAAGCCAGTATTGTAATACATACGTGGCTGTGATGAAGCTCCCCTTTGTCTGAAGTCTCCTGACTGGAAAACTTTGAAATCAAACAAACATTTCTTACTTGCTCAGCAAGAATCGGAGAATCTGTTTTTACTTGTTCCAAAGGAGATGAAGCTTTTGGATAACTCTCATCTTGACTATTCTTCTAAAGTAAAGTTAGAAACAACATACACAGCTAGTCTAATAGTAAGATTAACTTTACAAAGAATTATTCACAATCAGTAAATCACACTTCATACAAAGTGGGCTAAGCACCCCTCACATATTATACTAGTATGACATTTTGCTCATTGAAAGGACAGCAAAGGTTAAAAGCCAACAAGAGGCCATGAATCTTCACTGAACTTCAGAGCTCATGGTCTGTTAGCACAGTAACTATTAGCAAACATCAAATCTTCTGTGGTCCCATTATACTGGAAGTACAGACTGTACTAAGCAATTACAAATCCAGATTCATGAGTGCTCTCGATAGCCCAGGTTTGAGGACTCCGATTGCAGAGAAAGACTAAATATAGGTTACAGGGCTGAGGAAAGCTGACAGAAATACAAGCCTCCAGCCTTAGGAGTATTTCACTAAAAGCTGTAAAGCAGCAGCAGCAGCAATCACAGCTCTAAAGGCAGCTATTGCTCTGCTAATCATGTATCAGAGAAGCAATAACATTAAAAAAAAATTTGGTCTTTTCTTTAAGATTACCTCAGATGAATTTGGCTCAAGCTTCTGACTTAAGTGGATCTGCCTGGAATTTGACTCTGCAACACCAAACATAACCTAGTAAATGAACCATTACACCACTTATGGCTATCACAACTTAAGCCAGTTAGTTTGTCTTTCCAAAATTAAACTTTCAAAACCAAACCTATACCTTAATATATATTACTTCAGAAAACTTTAATTTCTATTTTTACCAAAGATCAAAGCATCCTAAAACAAACAGTTGTTCAGGCAATAACAAAGCAACTACATCATCCTGGGTTCTCCAAGCTCTGCAGGAGTTCTTTACTGATGTTTGGAAACCATTTCAGTGATGCTTGGGGAAACAGGAATGAAATGCAGCTGTCCCTTTAAATATATTCATCCCAAATTGCTCCTAATGAAACAAAAGTCTGTACTTTGCTTAAAGTGGAAGTGCTCTGGTTGGCATTTTCATATTCAAGTGCCAAGGTAACAGAAGCTCAAAGTCTTGTCTACTTTTGACTGAGTAAAAGCAGTTTAGAATGTTGCAGTGGATTAAAAGATTTCATAAAGTTTCATGAAACTGCTGCATGAAGTTTCATTTCTCAAGCACCAGCAAACACTTTGGTGGGGATGACAGTGTTCAAAAACAGTCATGACATAATAAAATCTGAACAAGTTCTTCACATTCTGGCTTATGTTCAGACCTGGCTACCACCGCTTGTCAATCAAACTCATGCCCAGATTATCAATAGCAGATGTAGACTTTTTAAAAGCTTGTTATATATTCTGTCACAACTAGACAGCAGTATAAATGGAAACAGTATTGATTTTGAGAATAACTGCCAAATCCCCAAGCAGCAATAGGAATCCCTAAACACTCAGAAGGAAGAATATTTGATTCCCATAGGATTGTTAACCTAGTTTCACTAGAGGCAACAATCCAGAGCGTCACAAAAAGCAGAGAAAGCTGGACATGCCATGCCCTTCAGCCAAAGCCATCATGACACTGGAGGTTTTACTTTCTCTCCAGCTTTCTCTACGTGAACATTCCTTAAAAAACATGAACATTCCTTAAAAAATTCCTTTGCAATTAGCAGAGCTTTACTAACTACCTCCTCCTGGCACCTACAGCTTTCATGTATTACTGCCACGTTCCACTTCCTCACAGGAGAGGAAAGCTTTAAGTCCATGAAGAGCAGCTGAAGTGTTGTAACTGACTGGGGGGAGGGAGAAAACCCAAACAAAATTTTGACCATGTGACAGCACTTTCTACTGTAAACAGGTTTGTTTTTCCAGCCCTTTTGTACACCATCTCACCCCCTTCCTGCACCATGGTATGCTAACTCTTAACCATGCCACAGTGAATACTTTTACCTGCTTTTCTCATAAATGACTCTTAGCTCCTCCCACTAGTGTGGCACTTTCTGCCACACACTCTAGAATTTCACAAGGATCTAATTTAGGGTAGCTGTGGTAAGTCTCTCAGTTTCTCTCATTTCTCTTCCCATTTACTACAAATATCCCAGCCAGGACTTTACTCTCTAAGCCACATTCACAAAATACATCCTTGCCACATCTCCAGCCCAGTTTGGTACTGCTACTTAGGATAACTTTTCCCTCATTTCCTAAACAGATGCCCCATCTTGAATAAATTTTAAGGCTGGTAACAAAACCAAGCAAACAAACAAACAAAAAAGAAAGCCATTATCTAAACCCATTTAGTTTTACCTTTCTCCTGCTCCTCCACCTCTGCTGTCCACTTGCTGTTTCTTCTCTCACTATTTGAGAACTTTTTCTGGTTTACATTATCCACAGTCTGTGTAGCAGCCTGACAGACTGACTGGTTCTGAAGAAGTTGACAAAAGCAGAAATATCACTTTATGTAATCAGTCCAGGGACACTTTACCATCTGCTATGATACTATCACGCCTTTGTGACAAACAATTTTTATGCTGTGACAGGCAGAAAAGGGAAGGGGGGAGTCTGGCTCAGTATCCTGCAGATCCATCCACTCTTTCTCATTCATTGTTACATTTTGCCAAGTGCCCTTTAAGAGCATTCGTGTCACTGGCTGACGTGACAAAGTCTGTTTCAGTCAGACAATAAATCACATCCTCCTGCAGGTGAGCAAATACAGCAAACTGTTACTGCTCTGAGGGAGAGAGCAATCTCTGTCCCTTAGGCTTCAGTCTTTCACCTAGTCATTCTTCCCAGCCTTGTTCTTGTTTCTGTTTGCCCTAGGATTCAAACCCAAAAAGCCCCACACATCTCTAGAACAAACCCATGTGGACAGTAGCTCTTTACCCACAGGATCTGCTCAATTCCCTGGATGTCCTGAGAGACTCCCACCCACTTCAATTAAAATTGTATCAACAGAATGATCTCTCCAAAATCCTACAGCTACAGATGCTCATGTGTCTCCCATATTTACAAGCCTAAAGCACCGTGTGGAGGATGTTCAATTATTCCCAGCATAGACGACTGTGTGTATTTTCTTATCTTTAACATACTGTAGATATCTGCATTTCTAATGACAAAGTGAGCGCAAAATAAATATCCCTAATTTTTGAACTGCAGTGTGATTCGAGGACAGCGAACCCAGGGCTAATCAAAGCTTGACAGACAAGTATGGACAGCACGCTGTTAATTAGAAGGAACACAGCCTACATTGCAAAGAGCAGGAAAAGCTTGTTCATCCCGCTGCTGGATCTCATAGAGGGAACGAGACTCCTCTATGGCCTGCTTCTCCCTGCGCTCCTCCGGAGACAGCCCGAAGTAGTTACAGTCCCGGCTGCCGTGGCTCAGCTCCTCGGATCGCTCGCGCTCCACCTTCCTGCGCGGGGAAAAAGGAAACACCGTCGCTTGGACTAAGACATTCCCGATCAAATCCACTACAAGCTCCTGGGTGAGCAGGAAGAAAGATGTCATGATGGAAACAGAAACTCTGCTGCAGCAGCCCAAGGAATCAAAAAGTCACTACCAACAAAAGCAGGCAAAACATTCTCGTCATACTCCTTCCCAGTGGTAAGTCAGAACACAAAGCAGTTCCCTACGACAGGTTCAGCAGAAGCTGAGGGAAGATCTTAGCCATGCCCGAGAAGCACTTGCAACATTATTTCAGCCCCAACCAAAACCAAAAACAACTATAACAAAATCCAAGGCTTTCCAAGGAAAAAAACGTGGCTTTGTTAAAGCCACATTTAAAAAAAAAATAATTCCCATGCCTGTGTGTATTCTTAAGGACCTGGGACGCTTCCCAAGAATTCAGTGGCAATGTATTTCAGAGTATGCTGGAAGCATCTGAAGCAGGCACCTGGGCTTCCAGAAGCTCAGTCAAGAGCTGAAGCCAGGGAAGACGCTGTTTGCAGTTTTACCTTGCAGACTGGGAAGGATTCCTGCCCGGAGCTTTTTGCTCAGTTGAGGTCTGATGAGGTTGGGGCCCAGAACACAAGAACTGGTGCTGTCTGGTTCCCACAGTATGCTGCAGTCGAGGAGGTAGTGCTGACTGGGGTTTGATTGACTTGCTCTGATTCTTTGGCCCTCTGCACTCTGCATCTGTGATAACAACACGAAAACAGGTATGACTTTTGTTTTAATCATTTTTTTTAACTCTTTGGGACAAAATGTCTGACAAAGAAGATTCTGCCATACAAAGACAGGAACAGTCCTACCGGGCTGAGCATTCTGCCCCCACGTTGGGTAAAACTTTTTTATCTTCTTCCCTGGCACAGTGTTCCAGCCCTCCATAGGAGAGGTCTGTGGAAGAGGTTTAAGGCTCTTCAGTGAGACAGCATGCCTACAAAACAAGGAATTATGGAGGGAATAATATCTTAAAAGACCAGACTGGGGTTTGCATAAATTAATACCACACGTTCACTTACACTGACAGATCTTTCCATTTTTGAGAACATTGCATTCAAAGTCCTTTGGTTTATGATTCAAGAAATGTGTAGAACAGCAAACACTATTTTTTCCCTTTTTACATAAAACTGGTAAGTTGACACAAACTCATCTAGTAAAGAACGATCAGCCATTTGTGAAGTGCCCATTGAAATGGCTTCAGGGCAGACAGAAAAACAGAAGGGTCACAAGAAGCAATGTGATTAGATAAAAACAGTATACTTAGATAAATTTACTGCACACTGCAATAGGTGCCAAGACTGAAAGATGTCACATTGATGGGGTATATCCGCAGAACAATTACTGTCTTTTTAAGTGAGGATGCTGTAGGATGGTCCAAGCAACTGTTTACATTATTTGAAAGGCAGACACCCAAACAAGTTAAACTCCAATTTAAAAAGGGTTAAAACTGCAAGATAATCTTTATACCTTGCAATATGTTTTTTTAATGGAGATCAAATGAGATTAATGGGCATCTCTCTCATTTACCTTGATCAAAAGTGTTTCCTCTTCCCTAACTATGATCAATATGGGTTCTTTTGACCCAGAAGTCACAGGACTTACAGCTGAGCTCAGGATGCTCCAAACTGCTCTCTCCCTGCCCCCTCCCCACCAAAACACCCCAAAAAACAAGAAAACCCACCCCACACAACCAAAATCATCAAATCCGCAACAACTTCATACACTTTTTTGTCCCAAAGATGATGCTGATCTAAAGAGCAACTTGGCACTCTGTGTGTGAAATCAGGCAGAGCTACCAGAGGAGCTCAGTGCTTTAAAGGACCTTTCGATATGAAAAGCTTGTCACAAATCTAGCATCTAATTATTAAGTACAAGCAACACCTTATCAGACTGGCAGCAATCTGTTTAGGATGGAATCTTGTGCACAAAAAATAAACTTAAAATGCTATAAATGTCGTTACTGTTCTACTTTGCAAGTAATACCCAGACTACTTGGCACTACAGAAAGATGCATGAAGTGATAATCAATTTTTCCTTTTTTTAAACAGTATGCTGTTTTCTTAACAAATTTGTGGTAGTACTGCTCCAAGTAAAGAAACAGATACATTTCAGAGGCTGAAGTTCAGAATTAACTTAAAGTAATGCTTCGTTCAGTTTGGTGCTCCCTTCCAAAAGAGATTAAGCACTCACTTTGCTCCAAGTTCTTCTACAAATACAACAACTGGCCCATTCTCTGAAAAAACTTCTTGAATATGGGCATTATAAAATTTCCCATTCTGGTCTAAGCGCACCTGTAAAGGACAAGAGTAAGGAAAAAAAAGTGGATTAGCTCCAAAGATGACTGTGAGAGGAGACAACTCTTTAAAATATCAACCAAGTTAGAAACAGAATTTTTCCCCTGGGCAACAGAACACCTGAGAAATACACATCACAGTTCAGTAAATGAATCAAAACCCAATCTTCAATCCCTCCTGCTTCGTCAAAAAGAAATAAAAATACTATTAAAACAAACACACACGCAACACTAAACAAACAGCCCACAAAGAAAACAGCTTGCTGGGGAACACTACTTAATGAAATATGCTTTTCAAAACCACATGAGAAAGTTAAAAGCAATCAGTGCAGCCAGGCTTTTCAGCTTTTCTGAAAACACCCTCTCTCACAATAAAACTCAAAGCTTTTCCCTATTAAAATCCACTTCACTTCAGTGAAATGTAGTCTAATTAGGAACATAATAAACTGCAATTACTTCAGGAGTTACTCTTCAGAAGGTTTTTTTAAGAACAACCAAAAAAAGTTCTTTAGACATGATCATAGTGTTAATTGTCTGACTGACATTCTATGTTCTTAAAATACTTCAGTTAAATTAAAAAAAAATTCTTCATGTTTCACTACAGTATTTGGCTTTACATTTGTATTAATCTGGTCAACTCTAATTTTCATTATTCACTTCATGTTTTCTTCCCGTGTTTTTATATTATATATTTCCTGTCTCACCACATACATATAAAATTTGACAGAGAGAATATGTTAATTACCAGAGTGTTTTCTCCTAATAATATCTGTACTCTTCAACAAATACTACACATGACAGCCTTGGGCTCTTAAATGCAAATTTTAAGCCTGTACTATTAAGCAGTAAATAATCAACTTGGCTTTAGGTTGGTCTGGTTTGGGGGCTTGGGGGGTTGAGGGCTTGTGGCTTTGTGGGGTATTTTGTGGTTAGGGGGTTTTTTTAGGTTTAGAGATGTGTTCTCCCTGCAGTTTAGTCACTGTGGTTGAGTCCATTACACAAAAAGAGCCCCTGTGCTGCACGATTACCCCAACTGAACACTTGGTCATTAATAACTTTAATAGATGGTCAAATGTCCTAGAAAAAACACGTTTAGCTGAGCACCACCAGTTTAATTAACACACTTAAAGAGACTAATCTACAAATCGAAAACTTAATTGCAAATCTTGCTTCTTCTTAAGCAGCAACATTTAATACAAATCTTAATAGAATTTGAAAACCAATTGAAGAACACACTTGCAATACCTTGAGAAGGAGGACTGCCCAAGACTTCAGCATCTGCACTAACTAAAGCAAGCTGTACTTCATTAGTCAAAGTAATGAGATTTTATCAAAGCCAATATACAAAGAGTAATCTCTATTTCCAGTTTCAAACATAAATACATGGATCTACAGTTCCATGCTTAACGTTGAGGCTCCCAGTTATCTTATTAGGTTTACTCTTGGAGTTAACCTTGAGGTTTTTTAATGGAGCACAATTGCACGGATCAGCTGTATGTATGCTCTAAGTCATGAACACTGCCAACAATCAAAGAGCAAGCATATCCTCAGCTAAAGACACAAGCCAAGAGTACTCAGAAATTAGCAATATCAAAATAGTTAACAAAGAGTGAAAATGGACACCTTGAGCAAAATGTTAATGTGTCTATAAACTACGATTCAATATTACTTACTTGACATTTATCTCCAATGGAGTATTGCATGCCAGCAGCAATAGAGAAATCTTGTTTTTGCTGATCTGTAAATACAGAAGCAGTAATACACTGTTAGTTTAAATATCCCAAAAGGATTACTTTCTTGATGCATTAAAAATGCAAACCAGGTGTTCAGGCCCAAAATCTGCCCTCTGACCCATGTGAGGAAAACCACACTAAACCCAAACTGCCACCTGCATCAGCTCTTCAGGAGGGGCCTCATTTCACACAGCTTGCACAAGCTGCAACTTTGAAGTGTTCTGTCACTCACCCCATTTGGATCGGAGCCAAACATCGTATTCAACGTTTCTGTAAACCGAGGGGTCGAGCGATTTCAGAACCTTTTTAGGCAACACCAACGAGTTGGGATTCCCATTGCTCTCAAGGTGCTGCAGGGAACAGAACAAAGTGCTCAGTGGTCAAATGCACAAACATGTCCAGCTTGGCATTTTTCAATCACAGTGCTCAAGCCTTGTAGTGAAATACAGAAATGCTGAAAATACATAGAGCAAACAGAGCTTTGAAAAAAAAAATAACTGAATGGTTCTTTTAACCATGCCAGAACAAATGTAAGAACTAAGCAGCACTAAAAAGGACACTATCCACCTCTGAGCACATCAAAAATATACATTACTTTCCAAAGAGACAGGTAGATTTTAGGATATTATGTGTTAGGAAAGCTATTAACTCAAGAGTTTCTCATGAACGTTAAATACTAAAAATACAGGCAAGTACAAGTTATTAGAAAATAAATCTCAGTGGATAAATACCTTGTTGCCAGAAAGAGACTTCATTCCATTCGTATCACTAACTGTTGTAGCTTTACTTCTGTAATAGGACAGAGACAAGTCATGTTTTCATAATTACAGCCCTACTAAGGCCTGGAAATCAGGTAAGACACATCTAAAAGGGGATAACAATAGTGACACTACCATTCTCTGTATGTTTTCCTGACAGTAAGCATATCACAGAATATCTTCATCTCTTAAAGTGAAAAAGCTCTCTAAAATAAAGACTGTACTTTTAACTTAGTTTGATAAAGAAATAAGATTTTGGGTTTAAGTAACAGTTTTAGAAAGTCTATCTTATGTGTGCTTTGTTGTCACTTAGAAAAAAGAAAAAACAAGGGGTGGAAGACCAGAGAAATTAAAGTCCTCTTAAAAGTTTTGCAACTACATAAGGAAAACATTGCAAAAGCAAACATAAAAAGAAGGTCAAAACCAAAACCTACTCCATTAGTTAACTTGCATCAGGCAGTCTAATTTGCTCTTATTTTCTACACCTGACATCACTGGAAAAATACTTTCCACAGAGAAAGTCCCAAGTATTTTTCCTACAACAGTTGCACACAACTCTCAGCATTGACTTCTCCCAAAACCATTGCACTTAACAACAACATAACTGAAAAGTTCACATTTATAAAATGAGAAGAATCTTCTGGAAAACTAGCTGATGAAACATGCTGAAGTCAACTTTAAGACAAGCAAAAGATTTAGGACTTCATAAACTCAGTGAAGTGTCTGTAATTTGTGTTAACTGGGTCAAGAGTCACATACACACACGCCAGCCCCTACGTTATGGGACATATGGTTTAAATCAAAAACATTGAGTTCCACAGTCTCCAGCGAGCATATGACCTTATTTCAAAAGGTGCTAAGGAGGTTAGCAGGGTATTTTCTTAGGAATCCCAAAGATACAGGATGAGGCTACTGCATTTGAATCCCAGGAAAGCTCCAGGAACAGAAAGGAATGAAGAAGATTTCCATTAGCTGACATTTAGCTATAATAATTGTTTCCTGAAGCAGAAACACTTTGTATTTTAATTGGCAACACTCCCTAGTATTTTTTTTCCAAACACGAAAATAAGCTAATCCCTTTCCCAGAACTATTTTTTTTCCTGTGATCATTTCCTTCATCTTCCTTTCTGCTGTTTTCGGCCTGTGGGAGAAATCAGCTCCCAACAGCTCCAAGAGCTTCTGCCACATGCCACATAGCAGAGCCCTAGGGGGGAAGATGCTGCATCAGTGGGAAGAGCAGACATGGCCCACTGATGCAGCATCATCTCCACAGTTTCAGTGGAATTTCACACAAGCCAGAGTTAAGAACCCTGTTAAACAGAAGACAACCTGCCAACACCTAACAGCGAAAATGGCACTGTGAATGACTGATTGTGCAAAGGGAGCCTGGTCAAAATTTCAAAGCTTGCTAGAGCATCCAGCAAAAGGAGTATTAATTCACTTCTTTGTAATCAAGATCAAAATGGAGCAAGCTATATCTGTATGTCTCCCTTAGCTTCACCTCAAGCAGGTATTCCAGCCCCCAGATGTGGAAGCCACACAAGCTGGATCAGATTCCTGTAACTCTACTCAGCTGCAGAGTAAGCCAAGTCATTCTCACAGAGTCTACCATGCCAGACTGGAACACTGACAGCTCTCCCAGGGAATTCTGCTACTCTAAACAGGAAGAGGCACATGTAGCAATGGCAATAATCCATTATGTAAAGAGACTCAAAGCTAGACTGCAAAAGGAACAGAGGAAGGCCAAAAGCCGGTCCTCAGGTAAGTGAAGATTACACATTGCATTCTTTCACACTTCTAATCCTACCTCTTTGTGCTTCTCTTCTCAGTAAATTTTAAATGTTTTCAACCCTACTGTTGGACTCTGCTACCCACCAGAAATTCAGAAAACCCATTTAACATGTGTTCACAGGCAACTTTTCGATTCCATTTACCTGTAGTTGTCGTCTTCCGAATCCGAAGCAGACACTTCACTGCTCCCGTTACTTTCCTCTGCCACGCCAACAGCACTCAGCTCTGCCATGATTTTCTTTACATCCATATCGAACACCTTCTCATAGAGCAACTCGTACAGCAGAGCTGGGGAAGAGGAAGAGAAAGTGGAAGAGCAAAATCAATTACCAGCTAAATCATTTTTTATTCCACCGTTTCAGATGTATAATCATACAGGCATTGACAACTCAAACTGAAAACCAAGCCACTGAAAATGACTACAGTAAACTTCCATACAGAGCCTTTTCCTGAAACCTAGCACTGATAGCTTTAAGATTTTTGGGAAAAATATGTTTTTAACTAACAGCTTAGTACTTACACTGGCACAGAGCAGCCTTCTCTGCATACTCTATGGGATACACAATATCATAGTGGTTTCCATTTGAGAAGCACAGCAATACCTATTAAAAAATCACATGGATATTTTAAGCATTGCATCCCACTTGATTGTTCATAAGCGGTACCTTTAAATTCAATTTAAGGCACCCATGTGCTTTGTTCTCTCTCAGGATCTCAATGTATCAATAAAACAATCAAAATGTTCAGTGGATGTCCTTTAAATCAAACAGAATTTTAACAAAAGCAAAAAGAAAATTTAAGACAGAGGTTAGTACCTGAAAATTGATTTTTACAGAATTTTATATTAGTAGGACATATGGCACCCCCTAAATACGTCTCATCTACTTAAAAAGAAGTGCTACATGTATTAACAGCACAGCTGCCTTAAACGTGTACAAAATAAACTGCTAAAATTGAATTCTCAGAACATTTCATTGTGTTGAATGATAAAAGCCACATGCAACCTGCTGTTTTATAAAGTAGTCTTACTTCAGCCTGTCACAATAGCCGTATTTTTTTAATATACCTTATCAGAAAAGCCATTTTCAGTTACACGTGAAGGAGAAGCATTTGGCTCCTGGTATATTATGAAATCTTTCCTGGAAAAAAAAAATGTAGCAGTTAAGAATTTATTTTAAAAGTAGTATCAATAAAAATTTGAGCACTAAAGTCAAACTCAAGGAAGATACATAACTACAGAAAACACCTAGTGGTTTCTCTGCTGTAATCAAACTCTATCATGATTTTAAACTTAAATATTTTCTCTCTCTCCCTTTCATCCATAATGTTCTCTTAAGAGTTCTTTGCTTAACAACCAGTCACTTCCTTCATATTCTTTCTCACATAGGCAGAAGTGTTATCAGTCTTGCAAAATAAATAGAGTATATTCACAGTTTCTAGATTTAAAAAAAATTAAAAAAACAGAAAGACTTTTTTACAACTACTCAGAAAATGCAATTCTGAGATGAAAAGAAAACCCACCCACTTCAGGGAGCAAAGAAAAATTTACTAGATAACCAACCTATATTTGTGAGAGGTCTGAGGAGTGAAAGTGAAATCAAACCTATTTTTTCTGAATTTCTATCCTATGGCTGAAAAGTCTGAAAGCCACTTATTGGAACAGAACAGGAAATTCTTACTTCCCTTAAGTCTCCCAGCAAGCAGGAAAGGGAGCAACTCTTTCCCCCTACCTCCAGCACTATTCCTCCTTTCCCTGAGACGCTAAATGGCCTTTTCAATAGAAGCCTGTCTTCCCAAAACAAGCCCAGCAACAACTATTTACTCTTGTGTGTCCACCTCTGCAGTGAAATACCACATAAGAGTTGCATCTGCTCCACAAAACCCTCCTGATGCCTTCAAAGAAAATTTAAAAACCCCACTATTCTCAACCAGGATTTGTCTCTATTCATTTATCAGCCATGGCCCTGGATACTAGTGTGGCATGACTGCAAAATAAACCACTCCTGTTTTATGAGCATACATTTCTCATGGCCAGAAATACAACAGATCATGACCATCCAGTTTCTGATGTGATTAAGCATCCAATTCTTCTGACTTAAATTAAGTTATATCCCTCTACAGCCTGGCTCAGTGCAACCAGCAGACCTCACTAAGCCTCTTGAGCCAAGCTTTGCTCGACTTCCAGCTCAGTCCTCCCCCATCCATGCAGGACACGCAGCCCTGAGCTGGCCCATTCACCTCACAGAATGCAAAGGTAGAATTCCATGCCATTTCCCACACAGAGCACTCCAAGTGCCCAAAGGCAATCCTGAACTAGTTTGATTCTTACCAGCTGTCTCATCCATAGGCAAAGCCATTAATTTACAGTAAACATTTTGAAATTCTAAATTTTTAATGGGTTTATAAACAGCAGACAGTGAAGACGCTGTGGATTACTCACTCCCTTGCACAATAATTAGAATGCAGTTATAAATATTCAGCACATTGGCTCCCACTACTTTGTGAAGAAAGATTTAGTATATAGGAAATGGGCACAGCTCACATATGAGCAACAGGGTTAGTACTAAAGCCTTGATGAGAAACAGGAAGAAAAGCAATTTTAACAGAAAAACTAGGACATTAAAATTAACAAAAACAGTATGAGATTACCCACAACTGGCTGTGCAGGGGAGATACATGGCATTATTGTAAACCTGTATTCACATCCCAGATTAAATGTCGTTTTCTAAACTCACTTTTCTGTTTTTATTTAATCCCTTGACAGCTGCAATTTTCAAATACATTTATAGTTTTACAGAGGACTATGGTATGGCATGGTATAACATAACTCTATCTTTGCTGTTCCAACTCATTTACTAACAAAACAACAGAAACTATCTCAGTAAAACATACTGAAAGGTTTTCTTACTTGTACATAAGAGAAAGGGCACTTATTTCTACTTGTCCAACCCATTCCTGTATTGAAAACAAAAGAAAATGAATTTCAAACAAATACACAATTATACCTCCTCATAAGCAGATCAAGAGATGTAAGAAATCATTGCTGAAAATAAATACATGAACACTGAATCTGGAGTTCAGCAAGACATAAAAGAACGCTCCCCAAATCATTTTACAGTAGAGAGTACATACATAAAACTATATATTCACGTAATTCAAAGACCTCCTAAGCTCCATCAAAAACACTTCAGAGGAAAAAAAATCCAATTAGCCATCAACTTTAAATAAAGTACTTGCTTTCTATAATAAATCAAGTTGTACATACCTGTGGATTTTCCAAACTTTTTAAATAATCTTCAAATGGCCCCTCTATGAACTGTATTAAAAAAAAAAAGCAGTAATTAGTAATTTTTAATAGTGCAGCATATGGAATGCCCAACCTGTGACCCACTGTAGCAATGGGAATGTACCACTGGAAATGGAAGTATCCCCTGCCCTCAAAAAACTTACAACCCAACTATAAAGGGATGTCGAGATGAAGGAATGAACAGTCAAACACACAGGTTTGCCTTGCAGAAAATAACCACATAAACAGCTCTCAAAATCATCACACAAGGCAAAATAAACCAAACAAAACTCCCCAAAAAGACACTCAGCAGCCAAACGGGCAATCTGGAAGAAAGCAAAGTTGATGTCACGTAGACGTTTCTGGGCAATTCATCTTAGGCATGCAGAGCATCACTGAAGAGAGGAATTGTGGATTTGGATTCAAATATCTTGTTAATTAAACAGCAATGGACAATCAGAATCAGGAGTCACATTTCCATAGTATGGAAGCAGTGGTAAGATCTAGTGCAGCCAACTCATACAGCACTTCTTCCTCTGTTCTGTATCACCTCAAACTGCTTTTACTTTCAGTAAAGGATGCAATCAGGCTACACTTCAAGGGCCAGCCCAAGCAAGTGATCCTTCAACTAACACACGAGGAGGCCACATTCACATTTGCCAAGAGCAGAGAAAAGATGCTGCAGTAGTTGAGACATCTGAACTTCAGAGTGTTTCAGCCACACTGGCCACAGAGAGGCTGCTTTTAAAAATTGCTCTTCAGTCACAATCTGCTTGATTTACTTGAAATAAAGATCCACAGAGGTGCAAACTAAGAAGGAAATCCCTTTATGAACTTGAGCTACAAGCAGGATGGCCTCTTTACCCACAGTGATTAAGAAACAAGATAATAAGGAGAACTGTATGGAGTAGTGAGATTCAAAGTTCTGCTTTAGCCATTTGGAAGTGAGAAGAACTAACAAGCTGGGCCCAAGTTTTTCATTTAGATAGAAGTGACTGGGTGTGAAGTTAAAAAAAGGTGGATCTGCCAAACATGATCACAGACAGTAGTTACTTTTTGTGTCAAAATCAAATGACCTAAAGATAATGCACAGAGGAAGAAAGGAAGGACACTAGGAAGTTCTCATAGGAAACTGGAGAGTTAGAGAATGAATGTAACACAGCAGCAATTCAAGATAACACTTCAAGGAAGGCTGAGGATGGAAATGAAGACGGTGGCTACACTCCTGAAATCTTATCTTGGTTATAACAGTATCAGTGAAAAGAAAGACACAAATTCAAGCTGAAATTATTACAATAAACAGAGAGAAGAGGAACTTCAGGAAGCACCACCACGTCAACAGAGCATAACTACTGCAAGTGAAAGGCTGAACCAGGAGATCAGAGAAAGAGACATTTGTTGTTTGGGTTTTTTAAAGAGATAACAGTGGTGTATTCCAGACAGAAAACACAGAGTGAGAGACAGAGGCAGCAAAGAAATCAGCAGAGCTGAAGTGAGGTACCCGAGGGAGGAAGAACACTGGGAAATGACAACAAATATGAAGCACCTTACTCTCACAAGAAACTTTAAAAAAGGAGACATTTCAGAAGAACAGCAAAGATGGACAGAGGAGAGGTCATACCTTGGGATAATGCCTGAGGGGGAAAAAAGAACACTTGGACCAGGAGTTTGGATGAGAGAGAGCAAAACAATATTAAAACTATACTAAAACCAGCTAGGGTTAACAAAGCAGGGATGGGAAACAACATATACTTAAGAGCCAAAAAGGGCAAGGAATTTCAAAACACTACACCATGGAATGAGAACAGAAGTAGAGAAGCAGATATTGGAGTGAGCTGGGAAATTCTGGAAAGAAAGGGATTAAAAAGTCAGCAGTGAGAAACATGAAGCAAGAAGAGAGACATCCAAGAGTTAGAAACAACTGAAAGGAGTCAAGTGAGAGCAGCATTGTCCCAGAGAGATCTGCTCTATCTTATATCACTAATTCCTGGTAACTTCCACATTTATGTTATCACTCACATATGACCTGAGGGTACTAGGCCAGAAATTTCAGCACAATGACACACCCTTATTCCTGCTTTCCTTCTCTTCCCTATGCCAGCACATACCTAAAACAGTCTTTGTATTTTGGGTCTGGGTAAATTAAGAACAGAAAAAGAAAGTAACAACCTTCTAGTAGCAAATCCTTACACATACTCCCCTTTTGTCTGTCCTGGAAATCAGGTAACAGTACATTCACTAGAACCCATACAAACACAAACAGAAGCATCATTATTGATTAATCATCTTTTAAAAGGAAGAAAAAAATGATTTTTTAATGTTAACACTGACAGCATTGACCAAGTATAATGAATATCAAAATATTTTATATCCAGGATGATAAAAAGCTTAGTTACAGATGTTCAGGGAAAAAAACAGTGCCAATGCATAATAAACTGCAGACCCTGAAAAAAATTTCACTAATCTCATTAGTCAAATCCCTTATATATTGGAAAAGCAATTAATTAGCACAACAAGAACATTTTATGACTTTATTAAAGTAGGCATTATACTAAACGAAAATCCAGATTATAGTAGCTTCACTATAGACTACTGAAGATGAAGTTTGCTTTTCTTTCTTCATGAGCCTTAAAAACTTCCCCCACACCACATCACTCCAGTCCAAGGAGTCCAAGCTTATGAAAATGAGTTACTACCACGTATGTGCAAATTAATTAAAATAGCACCAACTGCTATTTAGCTATGATGAATATTGCCACAAACACAGGGGAGTGCAGAATATGCCAAAGTGGAAGGAATAAAGTAACTTCCCTAAAATACTGACAGAAAACAAAAATACTTACTGCTTCAAACTTTTCCCTATTTTTCCGAAGATAGTCTACACAAGCCATCCTAACATCAATGTGCCGAGACTGAGAGTGCAACACCTACAAAGGGAGAAAGAGAACAAGGTGACATTGGATCTCAGGAGTTTTGATGACAGGCCACAAATAATTAATGACTGCTGTCTAAATACAGGCTTGGAAATACTCTAGTTTTATTTTTAAGAATATTTAATATGCATACTCATTCAGCAGCAACATCTTCAGGCAAGTCAAATCCCAATTACTTAATAAAAAATTAAGTAACTGCAGAATTCACAAGTTTGCTAAATTCAAACCTTCAATTTTATGAGGATTTACAAAGCAAATGAATAGCATTTACTGTTAATCTTCAACTGCCTCCTTTTTAAAGGCCTTCAGTAATTGAAGGAAGTTACAGCAGGCATGGATGAGGAAGTCACCTGCGAAGACGCATTCATTCAAACAAAACCCAACCAAGTCTCACAGTGCATGTTTACCTTCTCTTCAAGAGGCCTGTTGCCCAAATACTTTCTTGGAAGCCAGGAATTCAGTTCCCAATAAGACACCTGCATTCTATCTCCTGTTCAAATCTCTGCTGGAAAACTATTACTTTCATCACATGTTCCAAGTTATCTCAGTACAACGTAAGGAAGTTCCAGACAATTTAAGTTGTAGTGTCTCTTGCAGTCCTTACACACTGCTCTCAAAATAAATCACTTCCAAATTCAGTTTTTCTGAATGAAGAGTACTCAAATTAGACTAAATTTGCAGATAAATACTTAATAGCTCTGAATTAAAGACCTTACTTTCTTAGAGACCATTTCCAGCCTAAATGATTCCATAGTAAGAGTGGGATGTTAAAAATGTAAGAGCTGAAAAAAGTTATATTAAGACTGGAGTGTGAGAAAAACTTTTTATGTATTAGCTAAAAAGTCAGAATAGCTATATATATATATATATTTATATACAT
>VZDJ01000084.1:6592045-6782410 GCA_008694505.1 Cyanoderma ruficeps
TATATATTTATATACATATATTCCCTTGAAATAAAAAAAAAAATCCACTTCCAAACAATAGTGTTTGCTTGCCTGAACTTATCAATTCAGTGGGGAAAGGAATTTTTTTTTTAAGTGATCTGTGTATAATTAGCACAGGAATCTGGGTTCCCACAATCAGAAGCACCAGAGCTCCCACTGCTGTTTGCCTGTACTTAAGACAAGATGACGCTGTCGCTTTTTTCCTTTAACACTAACACTGAAATGGGGGAGGGGAATTCAACAGGAAGAACAGAAAATAAATTACTCACTTTCTCTAATTTTATAGTCAACTAATCAACAAAACTAAGAACGTGGCTTTTCAGCTCTTTCCACTAAATTCCTTTTCCTAGACAATCTCATACCCAGCAGCTGTATCCCTATCTTGAGATCTTACACTGAAAAAAGCTCTGAGGAGGCGGTGGAAGGTCAAAACAGATAAGGATTTCTTGGTGGCAGGAGGCAGCCGTACACACATAACTTCACTCACCTCGCAAGGTGGAAATTATTTTAATACGGTCACGGTTTTCACCGGGACGTGACTGCATAACCTCAACCTATACCTGTCTGCGTTTTAACACTAATTACCACCCACTAATGAGATCCACTTCCCGTGCTTTCGTGAGAAGGAGCTTTGTTTATGTAACCAGTTACCTGCTCAGCCACAGCCCTGAAGAGGCAGGACCCATCCTTGGCCACTTTCTTCCTGTACAAGCCCTGAGATCGCAGGTAGCGGTCCATGGACGTGTCCCCGGTGGCGTCCCCGCCGCTGCCGGGATGGCTTTGCTCCCCTCCGCCGGCCCTGCCCGCCGCATCCATGTTCACCGAGGAGAACGCCGCACCCCTCCTAGTCCCACATGGCGAGGAGAAGCCGCGGCGCAGCTCCGGGGCCGGGCACAGGTGCAGCGGCCGGAGCGGGGGGCAGCGCTGGCCCGCCGGCAGCCGCAGGAGCGGGAACGGGAGCGGCAGGAAGAGCAGCAGCCGGCTTCACGTCGTCCACTCGCATGTGGGGAGCGCGGAGAGAAGCGGCAAAGTTTCCTGCGCAGCCCGGACTCGCAGCTCCGTCACTGCCGCGGCTTCCCGGCTGCTGCGGAGGGCCGGGGGCGGCTCCGGCGGGTCCCGGTGCCGGGGGGAGCGGGCGCGTCCCGGGCGCGCAGCCGGCCTGCGGGCGGAAAACAAAAGGGAAAGGAAGGACACGTGCGGCCCGCCGGGAGGGAGGGAGAGAGGGAGGGGAGGGCGCAAACAGGAGCGTAACCTGGCGCTTATTTTCACTTTCAGCCCGGGCGCTGCTGGGAGCCGTAGTCCCGGAGGAGGAGGAAGCAGGAGGAGGCGGACGCAGCGCCCGGGGCCGGGCTGTCAGCCTCGCTCCCGGTCAGGATCATTTCGCTGCTTCTCAGTTTTAGAATGAACACGGGGGAGGCGGTAGGTGAAAAAAATCAACATAACCCGGTAGTGTGCGCTCGCAGCCCACAAAGCCAGATGTGTCCTGGGCTGCGTCCAAAAACAGCGTGGGCAGCCGGGCAAGGGGGGGAATCTCTCCCCCTCTACTCCCCTCCGCTGAGACCCCACCCGGAATACTGTGTCCAGCTCTGGTGCTCCCAGCACAAGGAGGACATGGAACTGTTGGAGCAAATCCAGAGGTGGCCACAAAGTTCATAATGGGAGTGGGGCACCTCCCCGACAAAGACAGGGTGGGAAAGTTGGGGCTGTTCAGCCTGGAGAAGAGAAGGCTGCATGGAAATCTTACAGTGTCTGAAGAAGACCTAAAAGGAAGCAGAAGAGGGACCCGGAACTGTAGTGATGGGACAAGAAATAACAGGTTCAAACTCACAGGGTGGAAATTTAGGTTAGATATTAGAAAGAAACTCTCCACTGTGAGAGTGGTGAGACACTGGAGCAGGTTTCCCAGGGAGGTTGTGGATGCCCCATCCCTGGAAGTGTTCAAGGCCAGGCAGGCCTTGGGCAATCTGGTCTAGTGGGAGGTGTCCCTGCACAGGGAAGTGGAGTGGGAACTAGATGATCTTTAAGGTCCATTCCAACCCCTTCCCATTCTACGATTTTGTCTGAAAAACCCACAGGATGTGGGGTTTGTGTGTTTAGTTAGGCTTTGTTTGGTTTGGGGTTTCCCCCCCAACAGATGAGATTGTAAGATTATTTTTTAACTCCCTCCACTTGCAGGAAAGAAGATGAAAATAAAACAGAGATGGTAAAAGAGGGCTTAATTAAAAATGGATTTTTAAAAGCCACAGCCATTCAACACTTTTAATGTGCTACTTCTCTTGTATGCCACTCTTAGTTGTAAGAAGCCCAAACATTTGTATCACAATTGCATGATTAAATTTTGCTTGGCATTGTAAACAGGATTTAGAAGGTTTTGATGAACAAAATGTGAAAAGAAAGGATGCTCTTCAAACTTGTAAGGCAACTTGAATGGAAACCCTGATTTTTACTTTCAGCTGACAGTAATAAACCTAGGGAGGGTGGTGAGTTGAGATCCCTAGGTAATAATCATAATAATAAGTAACTTATTTAATAAACACGAGTTGCAAGCCAGCCCAAGTCTAGTGCTCCACCAGCTCCTCACAAGGAGTATCACATCGTCTTTCCTAACAGAAGCTCAGCTTTGCCAGAAAGAAATAAGAAACAAATGCCAGTTCCCGGGATCTCTGTAGACAAGGAGAACAGAAAGTGGAAGAAGTGAAAGCAAAGCTCTGCCCGCAGCCAAACCTACAGGACACAGTGAGCTAGTGAGGCAGCACAGGGATGGATGTTTTAGACAAGGAAGGGGATAAGAATACCTGCAAGGGGCTGGAGGGAAAGCTCCAACTTCTCCCCAGAGATGGTCATCTAACAAGACTGAACTATAAACAGTTGCTGCCACTGACTCAGCTACCACACTCACTCAAGGAACTCAGGGTAGCAGAGTCCTGCATGTGAGAGCTGCTTCTTCTGTAGATAAAAGTGATTTGGAAAGATGCTTTTGAGACCTATCAAACTGGTGTCCGCTAACAGAGTTTCTTAGGAATATCCTATTTTTTCCTCACTCTATTTATCATGTTTAGAGGCAGAACTGTGCTCCAATATTTAACAAATCTGTCTTCTCATACATTCCAGCCTTTTGTCATTGTGATTGTAATAGCTGGTGAGGGGAAGGGCAAATGCCTTTCATCACATCTGTTAGACTCAAGAATGCCTATACACACCAGGCCATTCAGTATGTGACAGGATGTAAATGTGGTTCTGATAAGTGAATACACAGAAAATTAGAGCATTAAAGTCTAGTTGTCAGTGTTCTAAAATCCTACTCTTCCTGCAATCAGTCCCTGAAGCTGATCAAGTGAAAATGACCCACAATTTTTTCCAAGTGCTGCTACACAAGAATCAATTCATTTCTAGAGAGGTTTCACTCTCAGTGAAGAAATCTACTCCGTACGTATTTGCTAAGGCTCAAGGAGAAACCTTGCACCCACCCAAAGGCACCTGAAACACCTCAGCGTTAAAATAAATGCTCCATCAAGATAAGAATGACCAAACTATAACTTAAGAGTTATTACAGATGTCGTAAATAGAGTTCCTACAGATGCTCTAATTAGAGTTAATACAGATGTTCTAATTAGCCAGTAGCTTTATTAACACTTTCAACCAGCACTTGTACCACGTGCAGCAGCCCCAGCCACGAGTTTCTCCTCAAACTGCCCATACCCTGAATCAGCCCAGGAAGCTGACTCAAGCTGAAAAAATTTTTTTCAGGAAAAAAAAAAATTAACTTTATCATTAAACCAAGATTGGTTTTGCGATCCAGGTCACGGCCTGCCTGTCCCAACACCTGGGCCAGCAACCTTGGGGAGCGCAGCCCGGCGCCCCCCCGCCTCGCGCGCGCCCTTTCCCGGTTCGCCACGGGCCTCCTCCCACCCGCAGGTCGGGCACGGGCGGCTCGGCGGAGCGGGCCGGGGACAGGCACCCGGGCAGGGCCGGCCTCCCGGAGCCGCGGCCGCTGCCCCGCCGTGCCCTGCCCGCCCGGCCGCCCCCCCGGCACCGGCACCGCCGCCGCCGGGGCCGCACTCCCGCTGCTGCCGGCCCACGGCACTTACCGGCCCGCACCTCCTGTTCTCCTCCCCGCGGGCGACGCTGGCAGCGGCGACAGCGCCTCACGCACCTCGCCCCGCCGCGGCCCCGCCACTTCAATCTCCCGCGGCGGCCGCTCCGCCCGCGTCGCTCCCGGTGATGCGCCCGCTGCAAGCCCCGTCCCGTCCCGCCCTCCCGCCGCGCCGATCCCCCCCTGCCCGCTGTTGGTTTGTCCCGCCGGCCACACCTGCGGCTCGCACCATTCGCCGCGCGGGGGGGCGCCGAGAGGGGGGAAGAGGCGGGTGGGGGGCGCGCCCGGGCGCCGGGGTAGCGAGCGGGATGTAGCGCTGGGATGCTGCGCTGGGATCCGACCCCGGTCGGCTCGGAGGAACCGGATGGTGCCGAGGCGAGAGGCAGTCGCCTCATGTCGTCCTCACCCGCAAGGCCCGCAGTGGTACAGCCGAGGAACCTCTCCTTCCCCTCACGCAGTAGGTCCCAGCGAGGGGCGGGAAGTGCCGTGTGCCGGCGCTTTTCCCGGCCATGCAGCGGCCGGAATACTCCGCTCCACCTGTGGGGTGCAACGCGGAGCGTTTCTAAGCGTTTTCCTGACGGGGTATTTTTTTCCTAGTGAGGTAACAGCCCGGGGGACAGGTGTGGGATACGACAGGGACCACCCCGCGTCACGCTGGCCGCAGGGATCACGCCACGGCCACACAAGTTGGGGGGATCACCACTCTGTCACACAGGTTGGAGCGATCACCCTACAGCCACACACGTTGGAGGGGACGCCCCACAGCCACACAGGTTGGAGGGAACATCCCACAGTCACACAGGTTGGAGGGGACATGCCACAGCCACACAGGTTGAGAGGATCACCCCACAGCCACACACGTTGGAGGGGACACCCCACAGTCACACAGGTTGGAGGGAACATCCCACAGTCACACAGGTTGGAGGGGACATCCCACAGTCACACAGGTTGGAAGGGACATCCCACAGTTAGTTGTGCTGCCAGAAGGAGAAGCTGCTGAACTGTGCCCTCGGTATGTGCGTGCTGCCACAGTAATTGTGTATATTTCTGAAATACAACCATATACAAAGAGTGTATTCTCACATTCCATTCCTCTTCATCGGAAATGCTCTAGCAGGCATGAAGAAATAAGTGAAATGTTTGTAAAGCAGTAGTGGGAAGGTTGTGAGAAGAGTAAGCAAGTGTGTAGCAAATTCAAATTCGATTTTTTTTTCCCCTGACTAAAAAGCTGATTCAGGCCGGGAAAGCAGCGTGGCCAACAGGGCAAGGGAGGGAATTCTGCCCCTCTGTTCTGTTCTGGTGAGAGCCCACCTGCAGTGCTCCATCCAGCTCTGGGGTCCCCAACATTAAAAGGGTGTGGAACTATTGGAGAGAGTCCAGAGGAGGGCCATGGACATGCTGAGAGGGTTGGAGCACCTCTCCTAGGTTGACAGGCTGAGAGGATTGGGTTTTTTCAGGCTGGAGAAGGCTCTGGGGAGACCTTATTGCAGCCATTCAGTACCTAAAAGGGCTGTGAGAGGGCTGCAGAGGGTTTTTTTACAAGGGCCTGTAGCATTAGAACAAGGGGATATGGCTTTAAACTGAAAGAGGGCAGGTTTATATTAGACACTAGGAAGAAATTCTTTACTCTGGGGGTGGTGAGGCACTGGCACAAGTTCCCCAGAGAAGTTGTGGATGCCCCATCCCTGGAATTGTTCAAAGCCATGTTTGATGGGACTCTGAGCAACCTGATCTAGTGGAAGGTGTCCCTGCCTGTGGCAGAGGTGTTGGGACTGGAACCCTTTCCAACCCCAACCGTTCTGAGATTCTCTGAGTCAGCTCTCCTGGCCATGCTCCCTCCCAGCATTTTGTGCACTTCCTCACTGGCAGAGCATGAGACACTGAAAAGTCCTTGACTAAGGGTAAGCACTACTTAGCAACAACCAAAACATCACAGTATTTTTCTCATACTGTATCCAAAACAGAGCACTATACCAACTACTTAAAAAAAAAAAAAAAAGAACTCTCTTCCAGACAAAATTAGGACATTGTGGCAGAGGTGTTGGAACTAGGTGATCTTCAAGGTCACCTTCAACCCAAACCATTCCATGATTCTGTGATTCTCTCATCAGCACTCAAACACATGATCAAGCCAAGGAGTTTAGGGGGCATTAATAAATAAATACTTCAAGCTAGCTGGCATGAATATTAATAGTGGTGATAAAGCCTGATGCTTAAGGGAACACAGTTAAAAAAGTAAATAAATAAATAAATAAATGAAGAGGGAGATATGGTTAGGAAAAAAATATTTTAAGTTGCCTGTTTGCTTAGTAGTCCGTGATGAGATTTGTGTCCTGTCAAACCCCAGCCTGAGAGACAAAGAATGTTGGTTTGGGTTGTCCCAACCCCTTCTGAGCCGAATCTTGACAGCCTTTAGTTTAATTCCTCCATGATACCATTTTATTTATGGATGTCTGTGTGTGGACAAACTCGGATTTAATTCTGCTGATGAGGACTAGACCTGGATTTCACGCCCCTCATCCAGAATAGAGGTGCAGTTATAGCAGAATATAGTAATGGTTGCATTATTCCTGCATGCTCTTTATAGCTAACTGCATCTTTGTGCTTTATGCATCAGCCAGAGATTGTACACTCCCAGCATCTGCATTCCTTCAGTATCTCTCAGAGAATTACAAAAATGCAGTCTGCTTGGCTTTGAAATAATTATTCCTCAAAAATTTAGTAACCATGTAACATTTTGCCTTCTGGAGAGCTTTGGCCAAGGCTAGAATTTAAAAAGATTTAATGCCACATTGGATTCAAGGTGTTCAACATTCAGGTGGGCAGCACCTAAAAAATGATGGGCTGATGGCACAGGCAGCAGCTTAATATCTCAGCACAACAGAGCAAGCAAAAGAAGGGCTGCTTTGAGTTTGTGGAATGAATTCCTGTGGGAGCAACAGATTAACACTGTCCCACATAGAATGAAAAAGACAGGATAAAAGGGTGACATGATGGTCACACTTAGTTTTACCAGAAGTATTTTTTATGCTGCTGTGGAAGGTGCATCTTCAGATTCTGGGCAGGATATCCCATTGCAGTCTCTAATTTGGGGAAGAATGTTTTCTCTTCTTGGATTTTTATTTTTTTAGACAAATGGTTCCCATTCAGTATAACAGAAATGACAGAAAGCATGTTGTGGTAGAAGCTGCTCCTTCCATCTTTGAGGAACACTTCATAAACTGTCTTGAAGATGTTGGTCTGAAGATTTGTAAAGTCAAGAGCTGCTGAGAGTTGAGGCAAGAAGGTATTTGAGGTAAATCCAGGCTTTTAAAAGCTTTCAGAACTCGCGAATGGTTGTACTCTAAGCATAGAAGGAAGGTGGCAGAACCAAATCCATTTAAAACAGCGTTTTTAGGCTTAAAGATAAAACGTGAGTAATTGGCTGTGAATTTGGGGCTCTCACTTCAGGTAACGTGAAGGAGTAGTTACATTGTACTAAAAAAGTACTCTTTTTCCCAGTTTCTTTATGCTGACAGAGCTTTCATAGGGTCGATGTGGCAAGGTTTTGGCAGAGGAGGCCCACAGGGGTGGCTTCTGCGAGAGGCTGCCAGGAGCTTCCCACATGTCCAAGGGAACCAAGGCCATAATCCTGTTTACAGAAGTAACTGTGTGACTGCAGCTAGAAAGAGCCAGGAGTCTGGCAGCAGTGCTTGCAGAAAAAATATTTCCTGTAGCTTGGAATGAGTAAACAGTAACACTTTGGAGGAGTGCTTTAAATCAGTCTAAAGAAAACCAATGAAATTTAGTCTTAAGCCAGTGAACAGAAAAGTTTGATTTAAATGATTGTTTGTATTAAATTACAGTTGTATTGTGTCTTAAAGACTGATTTTCCACTGTTTGGTCACCATTAAAATGTACTGATTATGGTCTTCATGCATAATTTACCATTTCTTTTTGCTAGCAAAGAGGATGTGGTATAGTTACATACATCAGAGACATTTCAGACTTTAACATAACATCTTAATTGGTACATACATTTCACTATTTGGGAAGATGAGGACCGTTTAATTTCTTTCTTCTTCTTCTTTTTTTTTCCCTAGGTCATTATTACACTTTTACTTGTGGTTCCTACCAAACTCCTAGTGGATAAATATGGGAATTGAAAGAAAATAATGAGGAAAAGAACTCTCTTTATAGTTGCTTTTAGTTGAATAAGATTACTATAAATGTATTTGGTCCCTCTTCTTAAGGAGATTTTCTAAATATGTTTTGCATTAAAAAAAATTATTAAAAAAATGGAAGTATACTTGCAGGAAGAGAATGGGACTGGTTTGATTACTCAGTTGTTCTAGTGTGTAGAACTAGTAGAGATCATCCTGTAATCTCCACCTCTTTTTTATTTATGGATGGAAATAATGAAAAAAGAAATCAGCAGAGGTAATCCATTTAAGTGAGCTGGTTGAATGAAGAGAAATGAAGGAAATACTGCCACCTTGTTGGCAGAAAAAGATCCTTGTCAGAAACTGGTTCAACCCTTCAGCAAACCGAGATTAATCCTTCAGCAGCTTGAACAAAAAGTCTGTACTGCTTAATAATGCTGCTTCTGTAATATTAGTATTATTATTTTGTTTTGCAAGGCAAACATGTTTAAAAGTACATTTTAATTTAATTGATTGATTGAACTTATTGATTTTACTTTTATTATTTTATATTAGAGGCCCAGGGAAAGAACCATTTTTTTGCCTTACATTTAAATCAGGCACAAAATCAGAATCTCCCAGAAACCAGGTACTTTTCTTCATGTGTAAGGAGGCTGTGTGTGATTGGAGGAGCCTGTCTTTTAACAAGGCAGGAAAAAATACCATTCAGATATATAAATCTCTAATATTGCTGCAGAATATTTATTCTTTGAAGTGTTTTGGAAGGAGCAGCAATTCGTAGCGCTATCAACTTTGTTTAAAGTAAGTGCAAGCACGTGAAATTATATTCATTAATAAAATCAGGATAGGTCGTGTTACTAATAGAGCTCTAGTGGTAAATAGAAAAATAATACAAGAGATGGACTTTGTAGGAGCCAGTCTTGCTGAGTAATAAGAGATTTTTTTGTATTTTGGCATTCCAAAATGTTGGAGTGGCTTTCTGTTGGCTGTGCTGTTCTGAGCCCCAGAGGCGGTGAAAATCCGCGGCGTTTGGGGCCGTGGTTTTCTTGCGGCTGGCGGGGCCGGAGGTTGTAGTTCAGCCTTTGGTCGTTAGATGCCGGCAGCTCCCCGGGCATTTTGGGCTCCGGGTTTTCTGACGCGTTCAAGTGCGAGGTGAGAGCACGGCAGGGACTTCGGAATGGTGCTGTGGGAGACGAACACAGGCGGTGCACTCCATGAGTGCTGTCCGACTCCAAAAAAAAAACCAAAAACTCAAACACAATCTCCCTCCCCAAAAAAATCCCCAACAAAACAAACCGAAACCACGCCATAACAGAAAAAGAGATTTTTGACTGAAAATGAAGGATGCAGCCCGGCTCCAGAACACAGGGCTGAACGATGTCCGTTTCTCTGAGCTCAGTCTGTCCCCAGCCATTGCACTACACCAACTCCGAGGTGTAAATAAAGCAGCGGGGGATTGTCAGGTTGTTCTCCCATTTATTGTGCCTCTGCCAGCTGAGTACAGGCAGAGAAATGCACTGTTTAGTTGGCTTGATGCCACAAGAAGCTCTTTGTATGCATTAGTGGCTCCCTGTGCTGTGGCAAGGCCAAGTCCTACTGTTGATGTGTGCAGGGACAGAATTGCAGTGTCTGCTTGTGATTAGGATTATGCAGATGAGTGCCACTGATAGCACAGAGCTTTGCTGAAAGCACCACTGTGTTCCTAGGTTTTGTCAGTGGCTGCAAGTAATGCTCTTTGGAAGCATAGATTTCCCACGTGCTGTGCTGCATTTCAGTGGCATGCAGGCCTTCTGCATGTGTTCAAGTGTAGCATTCATGTGCATTTTGTGTAAGAGTTCGTGTTAATTCAGCTGATGATGACACTTTGGGGCATTTGAAGTGTGTATGCCTCCACTGCAGAATGTTTCCAGGGATAAGCCACGTTAACTGAATAATGCATTAACTGAAAAGGAAAACAAGTAAGGCTGCCATGGCTAAAAATGTGCTGTTCTTCCTTAACCGCAGACCTTTTAAGCCTTTTTCATCTCAGTGTCAAAGCACAGAACCTCTTGAACAGGAGCTTCCCTATCCATTCTGTAGATGAGGAAACTGGAACAACAAAATACGATGATATGTACACGATCCTGCAGGAAGCGTCTGATACATCTGGAAATGAAGCCTGGGTGGGTTGCTGATCTCTATTCTTGTGCCTTTGCTGCCACATTCATTTTTCCATTTGCTGTCCAGCTTTATATGGTAACAGTGGTGTTGCTGTTTTTCACAAGACAGTCTGAGCTGGTGTCCAGATTAGAACAATGGCCATGACAACTGTTTTCTCTTCGATTAAGTACCATAAAAATGCACAGTGCTTTCAGGCAAGCACATGTGTCAACAAAGAATGCAATGCCTGTTCCTTGACTTAAAAGTTTCCTTTGTGAGCACAGGGCTCAGACTTCACAGGATGCTACTCCATGGACTTCCACTGTTTTTTCTGAAGTCAGTGAGGCTGCAGCTATATAAGTGAAGTCTGAATTTTGCCTTCTAGTTTCAAAGTGAGCATTTAATAATCAAGTAGACATCAGAGTGTGTTTTGTGCTGGCTTTTAACTCCATGATATGCAGCACTGCAGTTGAGAAGGCTTTCACTGCACCTATGTCTCAGCTTGACTTGTAAGGTTGCTGAAGGAATATTTTGTTCTCATGCCATATTTGTCTTGCTTTTTTTTTTTTAATTGTAATTTATTTGCTTTGGAGAACAGAACCAGACTTGAGCATCTGTTCCTCAGTGAGGTGGGGTATTTTTGGGGGGATGTGGGGGTGTTTTCACCCTGTGTTACACATGGTTTCACTAAAGAACATAACAGTTGACTGAGTAGCCCAAGGTGATTCAGTGAACTGATCAACCTCCCTGAAAATGTTAAACTCATCTGGCTCCTTGTCTTTTAAACTTGTCTGGCCACTAAATCATATTGGCTCTCAAATGAAATGAAACTTTGGGAACTGGAAGTCACTTTTCATACTGTCTAATTGCCATTCTTACGTGGGAAAATTAGTATAAAAATCCTGCCTGGGAATGCTAACAGAATTGTTTTAATAATGTTAAACAAACTCTTTGCATCAAATAATTTATTATCTGTTGGCAGTAATTCACACAGAGTATACACAGGAAAAGTTGAGCATGTTTTCCTGGACCAAAGCAGGAGTGTGTGAGGTGATGCTGTATTGATCAGCCCTGCAGAAAACAGATGCTGTTTAAGAAAAAGACAGCAGTTTTTGCCAGCATAAAAACAAAGGGGAAGAATCCTCTCAGAAAAGCATCTTTTCTTGTATAATGATTTTAGAAGACAAATATTTCCATTTACTCCAAATTTTTCTTTTCAACTATTATTCAAAGTCTTTCCTCTCTCTATGCTTTTCCCTTTCCCATTCTTTCTGTTCCAGTTTGGAAAGTGTTATGATGACCATGACAATTCGAGGCAGTAAGTGAGGAAAGGTTTGTGAGAAGAATCTATTATTAGACTGATAGAGTGGTAAAAAATGACCATACTTTAAGGCATGGGTGTGATCTGAGGAAAGATTTGTTTGTTCACTACCTTATCTGTGTTTGTAACTATGTCACCTGGTGTAACAACAGGGAAAAAACCCCAAAATATTGACTTTTATTTTCCTTTTGTCTGTCCAGTTTCTCTGTCCAGCCTCTGTTTTCAACTCTGAAAACAAATGGTGAAAACAAATGGAGACAAAATACGGAGTAAGTTAAATGGAAAGGGAATGCTAAAACTTTTTTCTTACTTATTCACGGGGCGTGGGGGGTGTTGTTTGCCTTTGGGAGAGGGAGATGACTTCCAATAGCAAAACATTACTTAAAAACAAATGAGAAAATGCTTCTGCATAAATAAACTTTGCATATGAATTTATGTAAGAGAAAACCCATAAACTGAAAATGTATACCTCAGTTTAAAGTTGAGGTTGCATCTTTGTGTCTTTTGAAAAATACCATTTCATTTTGCACACCAACTTCTAAAACAAATTATATGTCTTTCAGTCATGTGTCTTACAATGTAGCATTAACTGCTGAAGTAAAGGTATTCTGCCCACATTTCTTCATATTTCTTTTCACTTTCTTAAAATACAAACTGTTTTATGTAAGTGATTCTCTAAATAAAAATCTTTCCTGATTTGCTAATAAAGGGGAGAAAAAGAGATATACTCCAGGATGGATTGATGTAGCTGTTGCATGATCAACTATTCCAGGATAACGATTCTTGCTTGGGTAGGCTTTTCCAGAACAAAAAATTGGTTTACTCCAAAATAATAAATCCTTTTCCAAAGTAGAATTACTCTTCACTGATTAGGTTCTGTGTGCTGAAATAAAATACTTACCTGAGAATAGGTGGTTCAACCAAATAACTCCTTTGTAACAAATATTTTAGTTTTTTTCTGGGACAGCTCAGGTAAGATGTTGGCATCCCAAGGTTTTCAAACAAGGGGAAATTATGTAATTTTTGACTGAATGATACAAAGACCCAGCTCTTTGTATCATTCCTAACTCACCAAGAGGTGCAGTATGGAATTTCAGAAGTACAATAATTGGGAGATATTTCTCTACAACAAAACATTATATTTCAGGTGGAGACTGCTTGACTTCTTGTTCAGTAACATTCACATTCCATTCTCTTCAACATTATCTTATTTACTCTAGCAACAAATTCAGCTGATGTGTTTGGTACTGTTCACTTCTGCTCTGAGTCTTGGCCACTGGAATTTTTAACATTTCCAAAGAGGTTTCCAGGAGTTCCAGACTCAGAGCCCTTCCTGCTGACCAGCAGACCATCATCTCATCCAGATATTAGTCCAGTGCTCAGGCAGCAGGGTGGTGACTGAAGGAGACAGATAGTGTCTTCTCCTGCTAGATTAATCACATAATTGTCTGTCAAATTACTCAGCTTTCCTCCACTGGCACTGGAACTGAGACTGTCTCTATTGCTGCCAAAGAGTATTCCCCTATCTTTGGCTGTATTTTAAGCTTTTCCAACTTGTGCAGGCTATCTCTGCCTATTATTTTTCTGACATCATACATTTTGCTGTCAGTAATCCTGCAACACACAAATAATTTGTTTTTTATGTCCGTAATTTATGCTCCAGAGTTGAGTAAATTGCTGCAGTTCAGACCCAATCCAAAGTCTAATTAAGTCACTGGAAACATTCCAGTTGACTTTTACACTAGGCTTTTACATCAGGCCCATAAGTAGTACTTGCCTGCCACTAAGTCAGAACTTATAAAAGATAAACAAAGCAGAACACTTTTTTACCATTCCTAGTTGGAAAATACCAAGGTAAGAAAAAATAGTAAAAAATAATCAGACTGTAGTTCAAATTGCAACTCTTTCAGCTGCTAGTCTTAAAGAGTGCTTCATTCAATAAAAAAAATAACAAAAAACTAATTAAACATCACTACATTAAAGGATTTGTGAAGTTAATTTTATTTATTTATGGGGGTTTTGTTGGTTTTTTTTTCTTATGCTTTAATTGCCTATTTAATGGATTCTACATCATGCCAACATGAGTAAATCTTTGTGATCGCTAAATGTTACTTTTATTTTCAAAGTCTCATTTTATATGTTACAGAGAGCAAAGTGCTGCAGCTAACACCAAATGTGTAACTCACTTGATGAACAAGAAAAATTAAAAAGATAAGAAAACCCCCCAGTATTTATTATTTCTTCTACAGAATCTGGGTAGCACTGTGAGAAACAGGGAACTCTTGCTCCTCATAGTAATGCTACCAATTGTGCAAACTGTTCCATCTCTCTTGAAAACACTGAACTTGAAATGTTTAAAAGAAAAAACCCACCACACTGATTTTTCCCCAGGGGTGCAGCAGATTCTGTAAGGTAAACAAGCTGTAGCACTGTGCCGTGGGTGCAGGTGGCTAATTAGTGCTCATCCCTATCTTTAATCCCAGGGGAAGGGAGAAAAGCTTTCAAATCTCTCTATCAAAAATGGATGTAGTCAAGCTTGAAAGGAGACCATGACAAGCTGGCTGTAGAAGCTGTGTGAACAGTTAATTCAATTAGATCTTTGATGCAAATATTTTTGGAATACAGTTGCATTGGCATATCCCTCAGCCAGGACTTAAGTCAATATTTTTAGTACGTTTTTCAGCACCCACTGAAATTAAATTAGTGAAATGTTTGTGAGATGTAACTTCAGCATCCAGAAAACAACAGGTTAAAATACCATTTATGAACTACATGAAAAAGAAGATTAACTGAGTTTTAGGGTGCCGAGAAGAATCTGAAGAACCTGCCAGAATCCGAAGAGCTGGATTGTCACAATTCTAAACAGGTCATATAAGGTCAGATTCACAGATTTAATTAGCTATTTAATTTCCTTTGGCCTTCTTAGCGATGTTATAAGGGTCTGGTTCCTAGCTTTTCAGCTCTTGATTCTGTGGATGTTTCCCTCAACAGCATGTCCTCAAAAATAGAAAAAAACAAAAGGGGAGGGGAAGAGGAGAGCTCTTAGTGTTGGATCAGCTCTCTGCTCTGGTTTATTATTCAGCTCCACAGACAATGGCAGCAGAACAAACAGGGCGTGGGCACAGGCGTGGAAGTGATCAGGGATGAGGAAAGGGGCTGGAAGCACTTAACTCTGCCCGTGTGAGAAGTGGCCTTGGAACCAGAGAGCCTCATCTCCTCAGGCCAAATCTACGCCACAAAGTTTTCCAAGCAAAGTTGCCGCATGTTCCCACACGAGTTTGTAAGCTGGCAACACATAACCCTTGCTCTGGCTGAAACTTCCCATACCACAGCAGCCCTCAGCCACCAACCATGACACAGCAGCAGTGGCATCCAGGACCTCCTGCCCCTGCTCACAGCAAACATTTTTTAAACAGTCATTCTTTATATAGGGGTGCATATCTAAAAGTTTTCTGAGAGGTGATGGCAAAGCCTTCTCCTTACATAGATAATACCTACTGCTATTTTGTTCCATTTTTCTATGGAAGTGAGCCCTTTGCAGTCAGACTGTTACTGAGAGTGCACTGTAATAATCTTTAACTGCTTTCTATCTGGAAAATCTTCCATTTAAAGACAACTTGCAGTTATCATAGTTATCAAGTATGAAATACCCAAGTTTAAAAAAAGTGAAAACATTTGCTATTCTATTCACATCTGGGAATGAGAGGAATGAGAGAAAAAAAAGTTTTCTCTCTGTGAGCAGTTTTCCAGAATTTAATTTAATTGCATTTGGGAGACTCGTCTATTGGTGTTGTAGCACTTACACTGCATAGTGGTAACTGCATTGCTTAGTAACTGGACAGGAAAAACAATATAGTAGAGACACAGAAACACCTGCAGTAAACCAGCTTGGTGCACACAACAGCAGGAAATCCTTCTGAGTGCAACAAGTGCACGAGGTAGATACCATAGCAAAGAAGCCAAAACCAGAGTAAATATTATGTGCTGTTTTACAAAAGATACTTGGATCAGTTGCACTCTCCTGTGTTTAAGCCAACAATGTTTTCTGTTCTATGAACACTGACAGTGACAAGTGTCAGAGATCCTCACCAGGGAAAGCAGCAGGACTGAATGAAAAGTCTGTTCCTGTTTCTCACCTCAATGTTCAATCAAATACACTAAGTGGAGAGAATGAGTTTCTTTTAGAAACTTTATTAGTTGTCTGAGGAATGTCTGCTGCACAAACAGGATGACTGTTTGCATTTTGAAATCGGTATTTTTTTGCTGCATCAGTTCAGTTCTAGAAATGCTCGCTAAGATTTGAAGAGGAGCCTTCTAAGTCCTCTCAGTGTCCTTATTTAGTGGAAACTTGAAAAACTAGGCCATGACATACAAATGTGCACGTCTGTACTAACACAGGCTAGGCTAAGGCTTTCACAAACTTTTGATAGTAATTTTCATTCTGATGGCAGCTGCTGAGAACTTTGTGGAACAACAGTCTGATTTGGAGAAATAAGACCAAAGTATGCATAATTTCAGGATTAGGAAGGCTTCTGCTCTTGATTTACCTTATTACCCTTCTTTTTGCAGTAATATCAGTAAGCACACTATCATGATAAGTTTCATCTCAGTCATAATGAACATGGTTCTCTCTTCATGCTTGACTATAGCTACATAAACCATTATTATCAAAAGCACAGAAGAAGCTGAAAAATCTTTTCATATTTCTTCACTGACTCCATTCTCATCATAATATGCTATTGCTGTAATCTGAACATAATTTTCCCTGAGACTGTAATTTCTGTCAATTTTGAGTTTAATATTAAGGCCTTTTTTACACACTGATCAGATTTACCCTTTATTTCAACTAAAAGCCCTGATTTTGTGATTACATAGATTTGAAAACCTTTTTCTTAAAAAAATTCTAAAAATCCTTTACAAATTACAATAGATACTGTTGATAGATATGGGATGTAACACTATGGAATAACTGTTTTATATGAAGAAAAGAGAAATGATGAACAAACAATTCAACCCTGCAGCACTAACCCTTCTTTACTATCAAATAAATCTTTACATATACTTTTAAACACCACTTCTATCTAGACTCTGCAAAATTTGAAAATAACGTAACTTTAGACTGAGAAATGTGGTGCCTGTCAGCTGTAGTGAGAATAATGTACAGGAAAAGGTGATGTAATGATCATATCACTTACATTATTCTCTCCCTAATGAATAATCTTCCACACTAAGGATGAGCTCACTTACTATTATTGGAGCACATCTGTAGGCCGCAGCACACTGCTGAATGCAGCAGACTTTGGATGCTGTGTGATCTGCCTGTAGCTAACACTTTTCATTAGAATTGCAAAACCATTATATGGACTACAGATGGAGGAAATTTTTCTCATGAGGAATCCGACAGAATCAAGGAAACAAAGCTTTTATTCGCAGCAGCTGTACTTGGGATTCACACACTTCCTAAGCACAGCTATGTCTTTCTTTGAAAACCAGCCCCAGACTATTATTAGTTTGAAACATCTAAAACATGTGATGAATGTTTTCTCTTCTTATTTCAGCCAGAGCTCACATGATTAGTATAGTAGTCTAAGTTTGATTTCAAACTAAGGATAGAAAATCTACTCTATTTCCATTCCTATTCCTATTTGTACCTTCAGTGCAGACAGTCTGTGTGCCCAGTTGTGCAACTGTGTAACTGACTTATGTAATGTGCTTTCTGTAAATGATGAATCATATTCTTATTTATACCTGGTAATATAAGTACAGCTGGGAGTCAATTTGGAACTCAAGAAATAACATCATTAGAGCCACTGAGTAATGTAATTCAGTATTACAAATGTCTTGAATACACAAGCTTTTATTAATATTAATAAAGCAGGAATGGACAAGGAAGAAAACAGTGTGTGTAGAAAGTTTAAAATAAATAGTGTGTTCCATAGAACAGGCACATTCCCTCGTGGTGTTCTCCTCATGCACCTAATCCAGTAATTGTACTGGGCTGGAAAGAATACTGGGAACATTTTAGACTCCAATTTAGGAAAGGGTTAATCATGTGCTTAAAATGACACGTGTTTCTATGTGTTTTGCTGAGTGCAGTACTAGGAGCAGAACATAACAGACCAGATTCCCTTTTTGTGGTGGCAGTGCGTTTGTCTGTGGGAGCAATGTTTCTATGGATAACTATAAATTTCTCATTTAAGTAGAAATAAAGTTTTCTCATTTCAGTGTGTTGGCTCTGTACTCATAAAATCAGTTAGAGAAGTCAATTTTCATAAAAATTTTTGAACTAAAAATATATCAAGGATTGCAAGGGAAACTTGAAAACCATTTCTCTTCCAAATATGGTCCTAACACTGGGATCTTCCCCCTTAGCCAAACCACCTGTCATCACAAATCCCAAACTAGACTTATATGTGTGTGCCCCCATGTACACAGGCAGCCCCTTGTGTAAGCAGTAGTTCCACGGTGTCAGATTTGAGTAATTTACCTCCAGGGGTAGCGATGGCCCCTCAGGCTCCCCCACACCAACAGTGATGTCCCCATTCTCACAACAGCTGACCCAGCCCTCAGCCCACCCCTACTCCTCTGCAGCTCTCAGGCTCCCCGTGTCCCCTTGCAGAGTGACATGGGCTGTCCCTGCATGTGCAGGAGAAGTGGGGGAGATGCTGGCCTGATCTGTGGTCCAGATCCCCGGCTCTGTGGAGATTTCTTCCCAGGTGACTCCTGCTGGAAGCTGGAGCAGCTTGTCACGTCTGTGCTGAGGTCTACACCAGCCTCAGGCCTTGCCCAGCTGGACTGTGCTAACAGAAAATCCCGGTTTAGATTCAGCCTAGGAGGTACCACAGCTCCTGGAGGATTGCCTGCCATCTATCCTTGTGGTCATCTCTGGGAATGAAGCAGCAACAAGTGGCATGAGTGGTGGCTGCGTCATGCACTGTGAGAAAGACACTGAGGGGCTGGAGGGAGTCCACAGAGGGGCAACAGAGGTGATGAAGGGTCTGCAGCACAGGTCTGATGGAGAGCAGCTGAGGAAGCTGAGGATGTTTAGCCTGGAGAAAAGGAGGCTCAGGGATGACCTTTTCACTCTCTACAAGTGCCTGAGAGGAGTTTGGAGCCGGGTGGGAGTTGGCCTCTTCTCCCAGGGAACAAGCGATGAGACAGCCTCAGGTTGTGCCAGAGGAGGCTGAGATTGGACATTAGGAAAAATTTCTTCCCCAGAAGGGTGGTGGCAGTGGTTCCAGGCCGTGGAACAGGATGCCCAGGGAAGTAGCAGAAATGTCCCTGGAAGTGCTCAAAAAACATAAGGTCGTGCCACTTGGGGTCATGGTTTAGTGGTGGACTTGGCAGAGCTTAACAGCGGGACTCGATGATCTTAGAGGCCTTTTCCAGCACTATCAGTTCTGTGATTCTATAATCCTATGTGTAGAAATTCTCACTTGCTTACTAAAATTTGAACTGCACTCATTGCAAAAGGCATTTTGTCTTCCTCTCTTATGCTTAACTGGACATCTTTCTTCTATCACTTCCATCACAAAACATTTTAAACTTTAATTTTTGGGATATGGATGTTTCTTCTAGATTTACGAATTGGAGCCCACAATGCTTGCCTTGACACATTTCATAAACATTTTTTATGTTCTGTTTCTATTAGCTCTCTTTCTCCTAGCTGTCTCCTCACCATTTCCTTTGAGAGGCATCAAGATTGTTCCTCTGCCCTATTTCAAGACCTGAATAATTCTACAAAATTAATGCATGATGTCAAGTATGGGTAGAAATAAGCCATTATGTCCCTCATCACTATATTAGTCATTGATTTATTCAGCTCACTCTCAACCTTCATACAAATATATCACATCTTATAAAATTTCTGTCTGTTGCTATTTTTAGTGGATAAACATCAGCCAACAAAATAAATATTTCCATTCCATAGTATGAGATAGAATGGAGGAAAATATATTTGGTTCCTCCTATTAATTTCAGTTGTCCAAATGTTTTTTTTCCACAGTGTTTGTGTCTAGTCTTTGCCTGTGTATACATATTTCTATAAATTCTAGAACAAGTCAGTTTTATTCTGTGCAGTGCAACACCAAGTGAAAATATCAGCCCTTACACTGACAAGCCAGTGAGTAATTTTCCTCTCTTGCAGCCTGCAAAATATGTGCATTTTTTGACTACAATATATTTTCTCAGGGAATGTGAAATTTCTGTAATTGCAGCAATGGGCACAGTAAAACAAGAGTACAGATGATTACAGTTTTCACACAGTGAATGGAAGTTTGTTTTCCCATAATGCAGCAGGTAAGGAAAACACATAAAACCTCTTTGTTGAAAAGGGATGATGTTTCCACATCTTTTACAAAAACCACTTGTTTTGTAGATTTTTTTTTAGTTCCACTAAAAAAATCAGGCCCAAGAAGGGTGAACTGAATGCAAAATAGAAATAAAACTCTTTTCTGTAAAGAAAACAGTAAGGGGGTAGAAGTAGAGGGTTCAGAGATACTGGTCAGGCTGCTTTTGTACCTTCACTCCTGCTTCAGCATTCACTGCCATGCCTCAATTCCTCTCTCGAAGCTGAATTGTCTGCAGCAATCCTGGAAAGGGATTTTTTTTCTCCTTGGTTTGAAATTTTTGAGTCAATGGTTAATAAACTGGTGAACGACTTGACAGAACCATGTGATGAGAATGTGCTTCCTTAGGAGCATCTGACATTGAAGCATCTGCCATGCAACCTGGAGTTGTCCGTTCAGGAAACTGCTTACTGCCTCTTATGCAATACAGTAAAAGGCAGTCCAAAGAAGAAGGTAAGTTGTTGGAATTCTGGTGTTGCTATACAAAGAGGAGAAGTTCTTTCAAGCATAAAAATTAGGAGTTCAGCTTTTTTTTTTCCCCCAATAAGAATCCATTATTATTAGATTAAATTAGTTTCTGAAGTAAATCAAAATGGTTTCATTTGAAAATCAGATTGAAAACCTCAACATCTTGCATGTTAAGTGGTTTCTTGTTTCATTTGGGTTTGACAGACCATAAGAGTAAGACACTTTTGTGTTCATGTTTCAGTGAGCACAGTACTCAGGATAAATCAGTATTTACACATGAAGTGTCTTCACAGTTAATGTTAAAAGGCTGCTAGTTCTGGGCTTAATCATGGTTACTGGTTACCAGTGCAGAGCAAAACTGTGGGACAGCTAGGAGAGAAATGTGGTTCAGCTCAATGGAATAGAGTTACCCAGGCCAGATTTTCCCTGTTCATCTTCCATTTCAGTCACAATGTGCTACAAGATGTCTGTTTTCCTGGGATGGAACCACCTGTATCCTGCTGACATACACGGAATCCACGGGGCTAGGACACAAGGGATACCGTGTCCAGCTCAATCATGCAGGGGAATTCACCATAAGGAAATTAAAACTCATCAGAGAGAGAAACAGTTTTCTCATCCACCTCTTTAGGGCACCTAAGAACCACTGCAAATCATCCCACCATGTTTTCTCTGTCCAATATGGACTTCTTGACCCAATGCCACTATTATGAATATACAAGAAGATATATTCTAAGAAGCAAAATAGCAAACACCTAATTAGATATTTCACAACAACCAAACAACCCACTGCATACTGGTCTACAAGCTAAAAATTATCACATTTCTAATTTCAATAATTTTTTTCAAACTGTGCAATAATAGAGAAGTAGATTTAATTTCCAAATGAAGTCGCTTATTAGAACATCTGGTTCCACACACAAAAGCTGTGAATGAATATTAGCTTTGAGCTCTACTTTTTCCAGTGCTTTGAGATTCATGACTAATGTATGAATTGTAGAGAGGATGTTTTACAGATTTTATTTAGCCTGATGTATAAATTTGTGATTGATTCCTAAGTTTGCTACTGGTAAACATCCATTTGCCATCTTTGAAAACAAATGTTTCAAGTATCAGAAAATTAGCTGTAATTTTAGCTGTATGATACACAGCTAAACCCGATACACCAAAAATACAAATATTGTAGGTACTGTTAAAATCCCTTGTAGTACAAGTAAGTAATCTGGTGTGCTCTTCTACTTATATGATATATTCTGATAATTGGAAACTTAAATATATACATTTCAGTCATTTTTTTCATTTCATGTTCCCTTTGTTGTAACTCTACTTCTGACTGAGAAAGGATTTTTGAAGACAACAGCACTAAAATCCATGCAGCTGCTGAAAATGTTCTCCTCTCTCCAGCTGCAAAGTTTGCTGCCTAATGCCAGAGAATTAATAAATCATGTAAAAGGGACAGTTGAGGAATAACTTGACAGCTTAGGAAGCGCTGTCAGCCCCTCTGCCCATGGGTTCCCTATTGATGTCTGCTCCAGTGGTGCAGCTCAGGGCTCTCACCAGATGTGATCAGCCGGATTTCCCACTCGGGGCAGTGGGGACACAGAGAGCCCATTCATCCCTGTGCACCGTGCATGGGCGGGCAACTCCCACCCCCCCCAGGCAGATCCCCAGGCAGCTCAGAGCCCCATCTGGTAGCCATTCGGATCATGTGAACCCAAATATTGTTTGAAACTACTTCTCTCTTCTTTCACTAGGCCCCATTGTTGTGATGAGACATCACGGCTGATGTGAAGCCCAGAACTTATTTCATGTTACAGCATTAGCAGCAAACAGTATTGTGAACTTCTTCCAGCCTCCTCAGAAGCTTGAAGGATGCTTGAATGTAGAAGCTGCCAAATTTTATCAAAAGTTTAGATAAATGGATAGATTTAAGCATCTGTAAGATAATATATTTCAAAAATATCTAGGAGAGGAACTGGATAATTATTAACCACGTTGGGTACCAACACTGAATATAGCTGGCAGTGAAAGGCATCTAAATTGTCATATTATCCTGGTGTTTGATGGGTTATACCAGAATAGGAACAGAAGAAATATCTCCATCCCTGGGCAGCAGTATCTTCCACCTCTCATTTTACAGGTTGGCACTGGATGATAGTTTACAATAAATGGGAGGAACAAAGCAGGTTTTTCCAGATACTTCTCTGACTGTCACTGCCTGTAAATTGTGGTACATTATGTGGTATTTAAACTTACTTACGTAATACCAAGTTCCCCCAAATTTTAATCAATTTGTCAATGAGATTGCTGTAGAAATAGATCTGAAAACAGGGAAAAGTATGATATAATCAGAAGAGAAATGAGTCATATTTGCTGCCCTGAGGTCTAGGCTGACCTGCTGACACCATACACTCAAAGATCTTAATTAGGTGGTCAATTGTAAAATGCATCTCTTGGTACGTGTGGAGTCTTCAGCTGTGCACAAAAAAAAATGATTACATCAGCCTGATTTGGTTATGAAATCAAAGGGTAGGGTTTTTAAGTAAGAATTTTAACTAAAGGCTAGAATGACTTCGATTTAAAAAACGAGACTTTGTAAATACAGGGATAATTATAGTAGTCTTATGTCAAGTCTGAGAAACAAATGCCTTCTTTAAATAAAGGTGAAGTGAGGACCAGAAACAAAGGTTTACCAATTCACAATTTATCTACCTTAGATATTGCATCTAAATACAAGAAAATCTTCAGCTCTCCAAGTCCATTGCAGGTAATAGTAGTCTCCTTGCAGACAAAGAAAGCCCTAGTCTGCTTGTATAAATGCCAAGAAAAAGTCCTGAAGTGTGTAACTTGAAATCAGAGCTGTCACCACCAAGTTTCTTCAGGAAAACACCCAACTTCAATTCATTCCCTGAATACAAGCTCAACAAGTCTGCTTTTCACTGAGGCAGATGTTGACCTAGAAGTATCCTGTTATCAGATGGAGCTCAATGCAACAGAAAGCCAGTAAAAATGCACAGGGTTTGCATCAAAACTAATGCAAAAGCTCTTAGGATGGTGTTCCAATATAGCCAACTCCTCATCTCAATTTTGATGTCAAATTTCATTAATTCAACCCTATCCAAATCCTAAACTGTATATGCTTTCCCATGGTACCTCAGTATATGACACCGTCTTGCATATTTAAAGACTTAAAAGGCAGGATTAAGATCTGATTGGCTCTTAGACCTTTAAATGTAGGAGAGTGCTTCAGAGCACTCTACTGAACTGCTGTAAAACTTCAAGCACAACCAAACCCTGTTGCACTTCCTTACTACTGGTCCACTTAATAATAGGCCACCAGAATCCTCAAGTGTGCTGCCAGGATCACTTGCACTAACCTAAACTCGGGGGTGGTGCCAAAAGGAAAGATCCTACTCTGCCCCAAAGTGTGTATTTCCACACCCTCCCTCAAGCTTGACATAGGCATTAGAGCAGCCAGGAAGCAGGCCAGGTGACAAAATGGATGTGGCTTAAAACCATCTCAGTAGAAGAGAAGGATCTATCACAAAAAAAAGTGAGCTGGAGTAGAATCCTTTCTGTATCATATAATGATCATGTGGGCTTTAAAAGATACAGGCTGGAAATCTTCCTAGTAAAAAAGGACCTGTGGGTGCTCAACAGCCCCTGACCATCAGCAATAGTGTGGCAGCAGGAGCAGGGCAGGGATTGTCCCCCTGTACTGGGCCCTGGCGAGGCCACACCTGATGCTGTGTCCCGTTCTGGGCCCCTCACTAAAGGAAGTCACTGAGGTGCTGGAGCGAGCCCAGAGAAGGGCAGAGGGGCTGGGGAGGGGCTGGAGCACAGCTCTGATAAGGAGTGGAGCCACAGAAATCCTGTAACTGTGTGGAACAATGAGCAATGGCATGTGAATAGATTCTTATTTTGAGAATGTTGTTGCAATATAAATTTGTTTTTAAAGGTACTGTAAAAAAATAATATGCAGAGGCCTATAATAGCATAATTCACAGGACAAATGCTACAATTGAGTTAATGTTTAAAGTAATCTGCAATATTATGTCATAAATGAAAACGAACATATACAGACTTTTGTCTCCAACTACTCCCAACACCAGAATATGAGACACTTCAGCAGAGGTCTATGCAAAGAATAATCTCTCCTCCAAAAATCTCAAGACAGTGATAGTGGGAATCCTACAAGCCAACAGTGGGAACAGACTCATCACTATTTGTGTGGGCACGCACAAAGTCTGTCTGTGCTAAGCTTGGCTGAAGCCACTGCTATGAGTCACTCACAAATTTAAACAAAAAGTGTTGTGGAAGATTAAACAGAGACTGAATAAGGAGTTCGCAGTCTTCACCATGTGTATTTAAGATCCAGTTCATTTTACTACAGATTGACAACATGACCAAAACAAGGGAGCATTTAACAAGTGTTGAAGACAAAAGCCTTCAGTGTTCCAGGTTTTGCCTCATTCTCCCTTCTACTCCTTGCAGAAAACTGAAGGCGTCTAAAATAACTTGTTTAAAATATGTGTTTTCTCATCAGAAACTCTCTTCATATTTCACTGCAGCTAGCAATGTTAGTGTAGTAAAGAACAAAATTTAAGATGTGTTGCTTGGAATGCATATTGACAAATATTTTGAAAATTTAGGTCTCTTGCCATCTTTCTTCCTTACTGAGGAAAGCAGAATGTTGAAAAGGCATATCTCCAGGTTTGTAGGTGGAAAGGCAGTAAGATGGGGCATTTCTGTCAGCTTTATATAAGCCAAAGAGGTAGAAAGCAATAGCAAGCAATACATTAGTTGTGTTATTCTGTTACTTTACCAGTAAGTGCTGGTAGTTTCAGAAGGATGCAGACAAAAAGGGATTGATTCTTCACCCTTCCTATTCTAGTTTTATAGATTTCTGATGTTCAAGGCATGCATGGTACTCATTTTTCAGAAACTGAGGCTTTCTAGGTATCTAGAATAGATAAAGAATAAATACAGTTTAATATACTAGAAAAAGGATTCTGTCTTCTTTGCCTTTTAGGTGACTGTCTAGTTAAGTTTGTACTTACACTGTGGATGTTTGTCAGCTGCTCCTCTGGAAGTAACAAGTGCAGGAGATCGTTCCATTATCTTGTAAATTAAATTACATTCTAGTTAGCTGAGATGTGACACCACCAGTGTACTGCAGCACATAACTCAATCTGATTTCATTTTTCTCATCTTTGTGTGCCACTTGTAAAATCCAGATGTATTGCCAAGCTCTTCAAACACATTTCCAGCAGCAACATGAGCTGAACAAGAGCCTCTCATTCCTTGACAGACTCCTCAGGCAGCTGCGTGGGTGGCTTTGGAGTTTCTTTGTGGTCTTTCATGTGGTTGAGTTGCTGATGGGCTGTTTTGTCTGCTTTGCCCTCCTGGGTATCAGTTCCCTTTGATTTTGAGGAATTTACACATCTTTATCCATCCGAGAATACGGTTCTGTGTAAAACTCTTCTAAATTATGCAGAATCTACTTCTTTGATAGAAAAGTGTATCTTCTAAATCCATGATTACATGGATTACATGGATTACACTGGGATTGCATAAAACCTTGAAATCTGACATTGAACATCCAATTTAAATGATTTATTTATCCATTTATAACAACAGTCATCCTTAAAAAACACAACCTGATTTTAGTTTATGAAGTATCAACTGAGAAACAGGAAATAGAAATTAGAAGTTTTCCTGAGAAGTTTCTCAAGCTAAATTTTGTGATTGCTGCGTCCAAACAAACCATATGTTTAAGAGATGTTTTTGTGTAGAAACTGAATACCACTGAATTGTGATTTTAAACAAACTGTCAAAATTTTAAGAGTACTTTTCTTGTTCCTTTTGTCTGTGATCCCAAGAATTTAGGGGCACTGTTCCTCATTACCTGGCTGCAAAATAGATATGCAATCACATTCCCTCTTACATTTGCTATTTCCCTACACATAACGGATAACACAGAGTTAAACGGCGTGGTTAATATGCCAGTAAAGAATTTTAAAATAGTTAAGATTAGTCCTGGGCTCCTGAAAATCTTTCCTTTGAACTGCTGAAGTGTGACAAACTGTTAGATGTAAAATCTTGGAGGGTTTCTCACCATTGATAGCCTGTTACCACTTGTTACTGAGCTGGGCACTGGTTTTTTCCCTGAGGGTGGCTGTTTGTCAGGGAAGTTTTATCACAGCAGGGCTCCTGACACAACGATGTTTACCGTGTAGCAGGAACAAATAAGTGCTCCTGGCATCTGCAGATAAATATGGAGAATGTGAACAGCGATGACAGAAGGAGAATGTATTTATGATAGCTCAGCTAATTAGTATGATTAAATTAGAAACAGATGGGATAAACTGCAGCATACAGTCTAGTATTTTTTCTTGACTGAGTTATTTTAGTTCACATGGTATTCTGAGTGAAATGGAAGAAGCCTCTAGACTGAACAAAGCACACTGTTGCAGTAAGTGGGATGACACAGTAAATCTTTTTACCACTAACTCCTAAGTTATATTGTTCTAAGTCTTTATGATCTAGGGATACAGGAAGCTCCCTGACAATACAAATGGTAGCAGTGAGATGAGAATATGTTTATTTCTCCCTGATAGATTTGATCTTTTCCATCAGCAAAACTTTATTTTGGAGCTCTGTTAAAATTTATGATCCCATAAAGTGGTTTGTATTCCAAACATAAATTTTCAATATACTGTTTTTAAAAAGAAAAATTCACAGTAAAATAAAAAACCCTGATATTTTAAATGACCACATAACACATCTCTGTCATAATAATGACAGAGCTGGTTCTGTCCTTCCATTAATGGCATAAACTGGAATTTATTGAAAGAGTTGCAGCAAAAAAGGCAGGTTGCAGGTTTGCTTTGATGTGCCAGTGAAGTCTAGGTTTATCCCTCTCCATTTCACATCATGGGAAATTTGTCTGGTTAAGGTGAGTACAGGTGAGAGCTACCTAGAGATAAGTCTGGGGCAATGCTGCCCCACTGGAAGCAGGCCAAGCTAAGGTGACAATTGTGTCTATTTCTGTCACAGATGATACAGAGCTGCTGCCTTTGACCTTTTGACCAAATCTATCAACCAAATCCATGATAAAACACTGTTGAGCTGAGCATGATAATTTGAGCTGATCTTATAATTTGCTGCTTAGCAGGTATGGTCTCTTTTCCTTTCATGGAGCAGTTGAAAGAGCAAGGAGGAAAAATGGGATCCAAAACTCATTTCTCTGTGTGAAAGTGCCTCTCAGTGCTTCATCTGATAAGTAAATCAGTTTGTACTCTGCCCATCCACCCTGTAGAAGGGAAGTGCCTTGAGCCACTCTCTGGGCCTAAAAGAGGTGAGGCATGGATGAGAAGAAGAGACTCATCAGCTGGTACATAAGAAAATGGAAAAGAATTTGTAGAAATTTTATACTGCTGAGGTTCTGTCTGTATTGATGATAATTCCACCATCTACCAAGACAGATTGTTATGAGAATGCTGCTTTTCAGTAATGGTGCAAGGCAGTTGGATTTGGATCTGTCAAATCATGGCTGCATGAGATATTCAAATACACCGTCTGAGTCTTCATTTTTCAATCTGTTGTGGTGTTTTTCAGGCAGATGTTGTGAATTGGCTATAAAAATACTAAAGGCAGGCAAAAAATCCTTTCTGGTAGTTTTGAGTGTGATGTGGAATCCACACAGACTTGCTCACACAGACATTGAAACTGATATGACTCAGCAAAGATCCTGAAGTAACTTGAAATGATTTTCTGCTGCCATTTGCCCACTTCTTGGCTTACAGCCTCAGCCACACATCTTATTAGCTTCCCAGAAATCTGTGAAGTATAGAGCTCTGATGCTTTCCCTCAGCCACAATGACACATGAGTGCTTTAACCATTAGTCTCGTTTAGCACACCAAATAAATACAGTCTAGTGAATTTGAATTAGGAGACTCGTCAATCTAGAGTTGCAGCACCTTGGCAGTTACATTTTAGAAATAAAATTCCTGCGATGCTCATAAAGGAACATGAAGGAAGCCAAAATTTTGCTCTCTTTTAAATAAGCTTGTCTATATCACTGGTGAGTTACCAAGTGTTGCTTATTGAACGCATAAAATAACCATAACCGTCTCCAGTTATGGTAAAACATGCACACTATTTTAATCAATACTGAAAGTGGTTATTGAGAGGATTTTGACTGTATCTGCTGACAGATAAATGTGCATGAATAATGTACACAGATATGCTTTTACTGCTCTGCCAACTTTCTCTTTTGTGAACGTAGATGCAGCTAATATCAAGTAGCTGTACAGAAAGCAGGTTTTTGCTCCTATTGTCCTGAATTGCTTGTATATAAAAATCTAATAAGCACAATCCAAATCATGGTCTTCAGCAGCTACATCAGTGCGGCCATATTGTTAAGGAACTAAGTTTGAGCTCTGTGATAAAATAACACAAATTTGTTTCCAGCCTGATACCTGCAGGCACATAAAGTGTGTGATAGCTGGTGATCATCTGCTATGAAAAATCAAATTCCCTTCCCCTCTGACCTACACAGTGAGTTGTTGACAGGCTTTCTTGATGCTCTCCTTAAAGTAGAAGAGCTGTAAGTATTTTAAAAAATACTTATTCTTGAGGGAAAATAGATTCTGAAAAGCAGGGGGTCCGTGAGCATAAAGCTGCTATTTGGAAGCACTTTGCCTCACCGTCTCCGTGCGTCCCAGCAGTGTGAGGAGAGGCGGGCTGTGTGTGTCAGCAGTTTACCTCATCAGGAACCCAATCCTAGGGGCTATTTATTGGCCTTGCTTCCAGAGCAGTGATAGGACACGAGTCTCAGCACTTTTTATAGTTTTAGGTGGAAGGATAGAGCTGCTGCTGTGAGGGAAGCCCAGTAAGTATCTCTAAAATAATCTCTTATCTCTCTAAAGTGTCTCTTGAAGCTTAAGTTTTAAGGAAGTTGAGCCATTTTCACATGAGCACAAGGTAATTTTTTTTTTTTCTCGCATCAGGGGACAGACTATGTTAGAGAAGAGATGTGGCTGGAGTCTAGGAGAGTGCTAAGTGCTTTCATCTTTATAATTGAGGCCTACTGGTTAGGAGAGAGGAGATCATGGTAGTGCTGCTTACTAAATATGCCCCCCTCAAGGATGCCACTCTAATATTTTTCTTCAAATTTTGCTTTTTGATTTTTTATTTATGACAGACCTTCCAGATGTCCTTAACAAAACAGACAATTTCCTTGTTTTCCCTTCTTGTGTGATAATTACTGAGATTTGAACATGGCTAGAGATGAAGTTTGTTCATGTGCTTGAAGCAGATTGAGATAATATTTGAGGTAACTGGCAAGTATATTATTGCTGCTTGTAACACACCTGGTAAACTAAATATACCAGTGTGGGTTACTTCATTCAGGATGAGAGGACATAGTCTCAAGCTGCACCAGGGGAGATTCAGGTTGGACATCAGGAGGAATTTCTTCATAGAAAGGATGATTAAAAATTTGGAATAAACTGCCCAGGGATGTGGTGCGATCACTGTCCCTGGAGTTGTTTAAGAAAAGTGCCGTAGTCTGGTTGACATGGTGGTGTTCAAAGGTTGGACTCAATGATCTCAGCGTTTTTTTCCAACCTAATCAATTCTGAAATTCTCTGATTCCTTATTGTAGGCTGCTACTCTGAAAAAAGACTATGAAAATACATATTGAAGGAATTCTGTGATAAAAGGAACTATCTTGTAAGTCAGTCTTGGCTAACAGGAGGAAATCAGGAGCTTACTTTAGTGACTGAGACAAATATCTGGAATTCATAACAGAAGGAAACTTGGGTCAAGCCAGAATTTGCTGTATAGACAAGTCACTCAGAAAAGATGCATCCATACACTCCTTTTCTTATAACTGATGTCAAACAGTCTGTTGTGTGCTAAAGAATATCTACTGAGCCATGAAGGCCTAGCTCAGCCTTTACAACATCTAGAGAGCAAGTGGTTATCCCATCAGGATACCTGTGCTAGGTACCCAGGCCCTGGGTGGTGTCACTGGAGAAGCAGAGCTCTGAGCAGGGCACTTTGGTGACAGTGTGAGTGGAACCTATATGTGATAGGGAGCATTTGCTTAGCCCCCTGCTTAACACCACTGCTGCTGTGTCAAGTCTTAGAGAGACCACCAGCCTCACACATTTTGGCTAGCAATACCACCTTTTCCATACAACTACACTTTCTCTTTCTCTTTTTTGTACTTTTTGTTTTTTTGTACTTAGTCTGCATCACTTAGAAACTGAATTTTCCATGGACCTTCTCTATCTCACAAACATAATGTTTGTTGCACCTGCAACAAATGTTTAGGTGTATCATAGATCTTAGTGTATGTTATGTGTGGTTGTAAAAACTTCCTTTGTCCAGGTACTACAATGTCTTGGGTGTTCTTCCTGTCTGAATAGAGTAATATATCATTCTTCAGCTTGTCTGCTCTCTATATGCCATGTACATATGTTCTCAGTTTTCTTCAAAGAAACTGCCTTTTCCAGTCAGTGCTCTGCATGTCAAGAGATACAGGGATAAGTGGAGGCTGATGAGTTACACAAGATGCAATAAAATTTCTTTCTAGCTTCTCTTTCAATGGCTTCCAGCTCTACCCAGATGATCAATGGATAACAAACCTTGTAAAAATACTAACACTGGTAATGTAATTTTTGAGATTTAGAGCCAATGCTCAGCCTAAGTTGGCTTGAGGCAGTAGTACAGAGTTCCTTAGGTATGCTTCCCAGTTATCAGTATCCTTTCTTAATGTTAATTTTTACAAAATTGCTAAGAATAACAATATACTTGCCATAAAATAAAGATCTGAAGTGTTTATTACAAAAAGAACTACAAAGAGGAGAGAGCTACATTGACAAGTCTGAAAACAACCAAAAATACAGACTCCTGTTTCATATGGTAGTTATTTTCTTTAAACCAGAATAGCTAAGAATTTTCTTAAAACAGTATTTAAGTCCTGTAGAGACTGAAATACCACAAAGTGGCTGCAAGAAAGATTTTAGTAAAATAGATTATTAGCAAGTGCTATCCCTGTGGCTGCATGAAACTGGAAACAAAGTCTAGTGGCTTTTTAAGTTGTCTGGAATCAGAAGGGCCAAGGTCTCCTTATCCTGCAAACAAGCAGTCTCAAAGAATGTTTATCAGTATGAAAAAAACCTATTTATGTCTATATATATGTGTGTATGAGTTCTGCATGACACAGCTAAATGACTTGACAGCTATTTCTGTCTCTAGATGTGTGTTTCTGATACCACTGCTGACTTTCAAGAATTGCACAAATAGGGTTCGGATTATTCTGCACTTTATTCAGCTCAAGTGAAAGGTAAGCTGCAGACAGGGTTTGCATCCATGAAGATTGTAGGGTTTATTTCTCTCCTTTTTAAACAAATTCTCTCACTATCAATGATGCCAATTCAGAAAACAATATGAATCTGAGTATAAACTTAAGCATTTTAAATCTAATGTCACTAGCTGCAGTAGATCTCAGACACGTTTTTAAAATTATTTGCTCAATAGGAGGCAGAGTTTGCAGCTACATTAGGATTAATATGCTTTTCACTCTGAGCCTTTCTAAGCAGTTAATCCACTTTTTTCTAAGCAAAATCCACTTTCACACTACTGATAGGTTTTTTTTTCTTCTTTTTTTTCTTCTCTTTTTCTTGTTTGTAAGAGCTTTTTGAGGTTATTTTTAATTCATTTGTGCATCTAAAATATTGGAATGTCTGGTTGGCTATCACAGGCTTAACCTTAAGGCTGAGGTTTGGTTATGTGCCACAGGTAATGGAAACAATATAACCATTCTACTACTTTAAAGTTAAAGTTTAGCGCCTTTGAAAATGTTCCCAAGTACAGAGGAGTTGATTCCTAGCTGTGGCATTGGCATCTGCTACTACATTTTCTCTTTATTTCATTTCTTCACAACCAGTGAATGCAAATATTTGTGAAAGAGATGAAACTTGCTTGATAGTCACAGAAATTCCTGTATAAATACATCTGTGGCCTCTGAGAAGAATATATATAGGGAGCCATATGAGCATATAGGTTCTTTATGACAGGTGTTTTTCTGTTTGCTTTATCTCTTCAATCCTTAGCTTAATCATGTGGCTTTTAAAACTCATTGTCTATATGATGTTAGAACATAGAAAGTATAAACCCTATAGGTTAAAGTCCAACATGTTCATTTTCCTGAATAAGCAGTAAAAAAATTTTGTTATGTCCCAGCTAAAACTGATAACTGTAGTAGTGATAGAATCTTTAATAATATTGATATATTTATCAATACTGATGGGATTCAAGGCCAACACACAACAGTGGCTTTGCAAACTTCTCCAGATATTTCTGTACATGGACCTTGTACAGGCACAGATGGTTCCTCTTTAATTGTTGATGACAGTCTAGATCAGCCTCCCTATTTGCAGATTCACAAAACACTCCTTATGGCATTGCAGCTATCTTCCCAGCAAACTTTCATTTGCTGGTTTTAATTCCTTATCTCTCCCTGACCCTCTGGAAGCCACCCAGAGACATCTTGAATTCCACAAGTTCCTGCATTTTTGTGGCTCAGCAGCTGAAAGTTGTTCAAGGTTCTACCCCTATTTAGGGACCTGCTGAAAAAACCATCAGAAAGATTAAATTGTCTTGAAAGTCTTTACTTTTCACACATGCACAGACACAATCACTTTTATTTGCAGTATAAAATGCTAACTGAAGTGTATCAAAATCTATAAATGTTTTCCAGCTTATATTCCCTTGGTTTAAATTTGCATTAAAAACTAATAGGCTTTAAGAAGGGCTTTTATGTTTTTAAAGAAGTTGAAATAAAATTCTGCTAACGTAAATGAAAATACTTCCTACTGCTCTAGCTTGTGTTGGGGCTTGAGGGGCTGAAACCGTGATTTTCCCACAGATTTTGAAGCGACCCAGGCAGCAATAAAACTGCCTATGGCTCTGAAAATCATGCTTCATGCTTGCCTGCCTAGTGTTGTTGGCCAGAATAGCTCTTCAGAATCATTGTGCATATGTGTACTGTCATCCAAAATAAGTCAATGATTTTGTGGAATAAAAATGTCGCAGTAGGGAGTCATTCCAGGCTGACACCACCATTCCAGAATAGCTGCACCATTCGCTTTTCCTGTGCAGTCCTGCGGTGCTTTGCCCATGTTTTATTGCCTTGCCTGATTAAAAGCTTCTACTTGCTTGCATAAAGTAGATTTTAAAAGGAAGAAAGATATTAATGGAAACCCCCAATCTCTTTATGCTAGCAACAAATATTAGCTCAAAGCTAGATCATTTTAAAACAGTGACATTCTGGAAAGGTGCTTCTCTCCTCGCCTCCACTATCACATACAGTGACAATATTTTTTATCAAGCATGTATCAATTATGTGTAGCATGGTGTGGGGAGAAGGGACTTTAAAGATTTTCTAGTTCCACCCACCCCTGTCACGGGCAGGGTGGCCACCCATTAGATCAGGGCCCCCTTCCAACACCTGGACTTCCAGAGATAGGGCCTCCACAGTTTTCTGGGCAACCTGTTCCAGTGACACAGCACCCTCTGAGTAAAGAATTTCCTGCTACATCCAATCTAAATCTCTGCTCTTTTAGTGTAAAACCATTCCCCCGTCCTATCACTATCATGTAAAAAGTTGCTCTCCGTCTGGTTTATAAGCCCTTTTTTAGATACTGGAGGGCTGCAGTGAGGTCACACTGGAGCCTTCTCCAAGCTGAACAACCCCAGCTCTCTCAGCCTGTCTTCACAGGAGAGGTGCTCCAGCCCTTTGATGATCTTCATCACCTTCCTCTGGACTCATTCCAAGAGGTTCCTGTCCTTCTGATATTGGGAGATCCAGAGCTGGCCACAGTTTATGACACAGACTGTGGACAGTGTTGCTAAAACTAGACGTTGATGAAGAGCTAGGAAGAGAGAACACAGTTAGAATACCTGAACATAAGAACTGCTCACATGAAGACAGATAAATCTATGCAGCCTAACTTCCATTTTGGAGCAGCAGTGGCCAGTCAGAAATGTTTAGGATAAATACAATAAGCCAACAGACAGTACTACCTGCTTGTTAATTCTCTGGGCTTGTGTGCTGTCACGTTCAAAAGGAGCTGGAAATTCGGGTGACCCTTGCATCAGTGTACTGGAGCATTCTGAACAGTTCACCCACGTTGCCCCATTCAGAGGTGAGGTCAGGGTATGATGTGCCAGGACAAACAGAGTCATCGCATGCTGAGTTTGGAAATTCTTTCAGATAGCTGGTGTGCCAAGGCCAAACGGAACCCGGTATGATAAACCTGACTGTTCAAGGTCAAACCCAGGGAAACAAGGACTCTGTTATTTAGGCCAAGTGCTGGAATGAGATGGGCTGGTCTAGGGATGTATTCAGTTTTCTGGTTGGTTTGCATCTTGTTGTTTGACAGTGTCCAAGAATGTGCAAGGTCTGAGTTTTGTTTTGCTCATAGTCTCAGGACAATATCTGCAAAGGAGGACTCTGTGGATACCCAGATATTTAATTTTGTGCTTCTGCCTTTTCCTGACACATACCTGATAGGCATATATAGAGAAATATTTTCAGAGTCTTTACCTTCTCTGCATAAAACTTTGGAGGAATCTAATTGCCTTGAGATCTCTATGCTTTATCAAATCCAGCCACATGGATGTGAAAGGTATTCAGGGTTGGCAGAAAGATGTGCAGAGAGGCACTAGGATCATAATGATTTTGTTTCCATTAGGACAAAAAATAAAGAGAAATTTTATTAGCTATTCTTAAGAAGTTCAGTAAACTTTCCGCTTTCTAAAACTCCTAATGGCAAAGAGAAAATCTTGTATGTATTAATGCAACAGGCCTGTCCTTTGCCTTCTTCAAAATGGGCCTTGTCGCAAAATTATTGCAGCTTACATGAGGAGAGTGGTGCAGCCTGAAACCAGGATTCCATCACTGTGCTAAAACAAAGAGCTCCCATTCTCAGACTGTGCCTTTAGCTTAGTAACCGCAGGGAAGAGAGAGATGTATTATTGCTGAGGTGGGAGGTATCAGGATTCCAGCAAGCTGCTGCTCATCTGGAGTGCACTTTCTCCGTGTGCATCCCATTGATTCCTCTGTTCTACTTAAATTCTAAGAGTCACAGTGGGTGTGCAGTTAACAAAGAGGTTCTGTATGTGCTCTGAGTTCTGTATAGGGGTGCTGGTAATGCTTTTTAAGGTGTCACTATCAGTGGCTGTTTATTTAAGAGAAATGGCTGCATAGGATGACTTTAATTTGCAATTTGGGCAAGAAAAATACAGTCTGAAAGACATCTCTAGAAAGCTGTCAATCCTGGTCTTTTTTTAGACATATAGGTATCTTTTTCATGTATTATTGATTAGATCATATTGGTCTTCAAACTGGATATGCTGCTGTGGAAGCTTTTTCTATCTCTGACAGCAAAATCATTACGACTAGCATCACAGCTATTACCTTTGCTAGTAGTCAAAGTAAGAAGATAAAGTATCAGATGGAAGTAAGGGCTAGCATTCTGTAGATTCCCAAAGCCTGTGACTGCCAATCCTCTCCAGTTTGTGAGGCCTGGAAGATGAAAGAGATTTTAGAATACTTCTGGTCTTTCTCTTTATGAAGAGTGCCTTGAAAATATAGTGTGATTTAAAAAAAAAATCACTCAGGTGGAAGACTGGTCACAAATTTTTCTGAGATTTAATAGGTTTTTTGTGGTTCTCTGTCAGAAACTTAGATCTGGAGAGAAAAACATAGCTGTATGTCACAGGGTTTGCTGGGAAGGCAATCTGTCAATCAGAGCAAGAGGCTGTGGCAAACTCCCTAATAGGTATCACTGAATATAACACAAGATGCAATTTGACTGCGTGGAGCGAGAGCATTGATAGTAACTACTTGGCTGGCCTATGTAATATAAACATTCAAAAGGACCTAAAATTGCATTATGTGTCGCCTTATGGTGTTATGGTATCACTGCTTACAAGGTATTCTTGTTCCAAACATCATTACAGGATGGGAAAGCTGGATCTTCTCCTGATATGGAAAGAATTAAGGTTTCAGAGCCTGTTTTATGTATTGGCAAAATCTATAGGCATTACACTTTTGGAAGATTTAGGACAAAAATGAAAAGTGCTTCCTTCTGGCAATAGGGAAAATACTTTCAGTACCAAGCTTTTATTCTGAAACCCGGTATAAGCAGGTACATTAAAAACAGCTCATCATTTGTGCTGTGCAGGCTCCTTTTCACAGACAGATATCTTTCCCTTGTGTCTGTGCAACTCCTCCCTGCAGGGACTCTGACCAGCTCCACATCACTGCTCATGCAGCTACAGGCTGCCTATAGCTGACACTCTGACACTCTGACACTCAGCTGTCGGGTTTTTTTTCTGAGCCAGAGTGTCTGCAGGCACTACAGGTGTATTGACCAGCATTCTGCTCTGTGAGTCCCTATTGCCATCAGTGTTGTTGCTGTCACTGTATCTTTGCTTGTATGGCCGCTTCTACAAAAGATGCTCTTTGATTGTGGTGGCAGCCAAATGTTAGGAATTTGATAGCCAAACACTGACATGCCAAAACAAAATAGGCTATGTTTGAAAATGTAAGGTCTCCATCCCAATCCTGTGACAGTGTTGTATCATCGGCGAAGTACTGAAAGGTTGCTGAAAGCCCTAGACCTTCTTTATTGGCCATTCTTCATTGTCTCTTGAATTTCTTTAAAGTGCTCTTCGTTGTTTTCTGCCAGTCACTCTTGAAGAAGTGTTTTTCTCATTAGCAAGGCAACCCTATGTGTAATCCTGCCTGATTTACAAGAGAAGATACACAGCAGCCCGGAGCTGAAGCTGCTCCACTCCTGGCATGACTCAGAAGCAACAGCATGAGCACTACCAATGTAAAATCAAAACTGCTGGCAGAGGCAGCACTGAAAATGTTTGGGGCTGTTTCAGAACAGTTGTGGTCAAATGGCAGGGAAAGGGTACAGCAGAGGAATTGCCTTTCACGTGTAAAACTACAGCTGAAGACAGATACCGGTACCTGCTGTGGAACTGAAAGTACCGAAGGCAGAGGAATGCATTTATGTTGTGGACAACATCAACTATAAATCTTAATTGTCTGTGGCATTTAATAGTCTAGAATTCAGCTCAACATGTAGGCAGCATCTCCTCACCTTTCTCTGGTGTTAGCTCAGGCCCTGACTTGTTTGGAGAATTGTCATTTGAAAATATTATGTATGCCAGCAATTATGCCAAACTGTTCTGTCAGTGGAGTGGATCGAGCAGTCAAAATGATGCAGCATTTACAAAGTGCTTAGTTTCTCATTTGCTTACTGCAGCGTATGAATAAACATTAAGCCGTGGTCTACTCCGAAGGAAAACTTTCCCATAAATTCTTAGGGCTTCTAACCTATATTTGGGAAAGATATTTTAAAATCGTTGGTGGTGTGCAGCTCCAGCTCTGGGGACGCACTGCACTTGGAAAGTGTTTACCGGGCTGGGACACCCTTCTTCGCTCTGCTTCCAGATCAGGATCCTGATGTCTCTCAGGCTTTGCTAACCAAAAAGGGTTTCCTTCCAACAGCGCTGTGGGAAAAACACAGCTCCATTTGAATATTGTCTGTATGACAGCTTCCTCAGGCTCTACAACTGACAGCAATCCTGATTAAGGGTTACAGGTTCAAAAAAAATCTCACAGTAGGCAAGGCCCTGCTGACTTTTATTAAAGTTACTCACATGATGACTACAAAATCAACAGTTGTTTTTCCCATATAAAGACCTGCTAGAGAAAAGGTCTTCAGGAAGACTTGTTTAAATACAAACTAAGTATTGGAATTTTTAAAAGAAGCTGCCACTCAATTCACACCAGAACAAAGTCGGAATCATTCATCAAGGATTTATTTTTTTTCAATAGAACATTGGGTAGATTAGCAAAACAAAAGCTTTCGTCGCTCAACACCCTTGCTGCCTTTTGTAGCTTTTAAACAAACCCATTTCTGAGTTTTCCCTTCGGACCTTTTTCCCTAGACTGATTAGCCAACTTTGTTGTCTGTAGTTTTGTAATTTCCACTTCTTGGGAGAAACGTAAATTAAGGCAACTTTATTATCTCGGAGCTTTGTATCTCCGTGAAAAAAAGGCAAAAGGTTTACTGTTAAGGCTATGTGTGAAAAGTCATCTTCTCATATGTAAAGAGCTCAGCCGTCTGTCTTTGTTTTGATGTGGGTGTGGATTAAGCGTTTAACAAAAAGTGTTGGTAAAGTTCACACTACTTAATGCTTTTGTGAAAGCTTGCTTAAACACAAACTTTCTAAAATAAAATGTAATTCAAGGCTTCTCAATAAACAAACTTATTTTAATTCCTTCTTTAACTCATTGATACTCACCTGGGAGCCTTGGCTCAATTTTAATACTGACTACATCAAAAAGACGTCCTGTCTTTCATATGTGAAAGCTTGGATGATTTTCCCATCCCTAACACTTGTTCTAATAAAAGACATTACCTCTTCCTGCAAACCTTGGTTTATTATATTGCAAAGCACAGCAGAAATAGATGGAATTCAAGAGGTTATTGTGGAGAGATTTTTGAATAAGAGTCTGAAAAGATCAGAACTTTTTTAGAGAGGAAACCAAATACCTGGCAGATGTATAAAAATATTTTTTTTTTAGAAAAAGCATTAAGGAAATAAATCTGATCTGGTTTCACTGCACCAGTTTATAGCATGGTGACCAGATTGAGGTTTGTGTTAACTGTATTTCTGTTGCATTGTAACTTTCTGCAGGATGCAAAAGAATTCTGTAATTTCTAGCAATGCTAGTGGCAGTTATGGGTGAAAAATGTCACAGGGCTGGGAAAATAGGGGCATATACTATTCATTTTGACTTTAAAAGATGATTTTTTAAAGTTAATATCCATTATTTCAAACAAAAAATCACATTCCGTAGTTCTTTTCTTTAAAAATAGATTTGTAGGGGGAATGGGAATAGTCTGTTCAGGTTTTCCATGTTCATCAGGCTAAACCTATCTGCCTGATTGCATTCCACAGCATCCAAACTGTAACATTGATTAAAAAAAGCCCCCAAACAAACAACAAACTTCTCTTTGCAACTAGCTTATCCTAAAGCATTTAAAATGTATCTTTGTAGAGCCTAGTAAAGCAAACACGTCCCCCGGTTAGTAATTATCATGAGTAATTAACTGTTAACAGTGTTCTCAGGAAAAGCGTGACATTTTGTTAATGTTCTACAGGAACACAGAAATATAACCAAGGGAGAAGTTCGTTGTGAGCATCACAACGAGAGCTGACACAGAAGAACTAGGGGAGATTGTAATGAGGGAGAAAAGGAAGGCAGATTAATTACTGATATATTTCAGGGCATTCACCTTTATGGTTTCAAATCTTGTGGTAGCATCCCTCCTCCAAGCCATGAAGAAATACAGGGGTGTGAGTGCTGTAAATTTAGTGAATTTGTAACAAAGATGTGTTCCATAGATAGCAGGTTTTGTTAAAAGCAGTGTTTCTCTTGAGTTTTCAGAAGCAATTGCCTTTTCCAGGTGGGTGATTTCCATTTCACATAACCCAGCACAGAATTGCTATTTTGCTGTCTTAGTGAAAACTCTGTGGTAACTGAAAGTAATATTCCTGTTTTGTTTTTCTGGTCCTGACTGGGACCTTTTTAAAATGATATTCTTCTGCTAATAGAAGGGAAATTATTATGACAAAGTGATACAAATCTCCTAGATATAAGTGCCAGGCCACTGTCTGGCTAAGGATAACAATGTGTATTCCCAGCAGGACACTGATCGTATGTGTATTTCAGTCTTGCACTTCTTGTGGGCCAGGGTATCACCTCTCCAGGGAGGTCTGCCTAATATTTGAAGAAGCTTTAAAAAGGGAGAGAAAATAACATGCATATCCTGGGAGAGAGAAGAGGGAAAGGCCGCTGACTGGAGAGCGTATGGCAGTAGATAGCATAGGAAATTGAAACTGGGGAATGACGTGGCTCACAGAAAAAGCCTTTGCTTTCAAGAGCCTCCAAAACACTGCCTCCTTCTCCTCCTCTGTGCCCTTCCAGCCGCTGGCCCAGGGTGAGCCACGCTGCTGCCACGGCAGCCCGGTGGTTCTTCCTTTCCTGCCGGAGCCCAGGCTCACCGGTTTGGGCACGGCAGCTGGGGAAGGCAGCTCTGACGGGCAAGGCTGCAGGGCAAGAGGTGGTTGTCTCAGGAGGTGCCTTAGCAAGCAGAAGATGCAGATATTAGGGAAATGAAGGGAAGGGCCCAGAGGCAGTGCTTTGATGAGGCTCTGAGGAGCGAGGAGCGCAGAGAAGCAGCTAGAGGTGCTGGGGGCTGCTGCTGGAACATGGGCAGCAGGATTGCCTGGATGAAACCTGCACATACGCTGCTGTGTATTTTTTCATGCAAAGACTTGGGGCAGGGAGAACAGAAGGTGGGCACTGTTTCACTTGAAGAACTGGAACACCTGGGTTGGGACAGACAAGAAAGTGAGGATAGGAATAAACAGCAATGGAACAAAGAAGGATGACAAAAGGACTGAAAATGAGAACAATACTTTTAAAAAACAAATTGAAGTTGGAAAACTTCCCAAAGCTGGGAAGTTACTTAAGCTGGTTGTTACTTAAACGTTGTATCAGCCTTGAACTTTTCTTCTCTTGCTTTAGCAGCTTCTGAAGACTGTTTTGGGAATCAAGGCTGGAGGTAAACAAACCACCTTAAATGAAAAGTGGAACATCTCTCTGGCTAGCTAGGGATGGAAGAATTTCCTGTCTCTGTTTCTCCAGAAATTATGTCTGGTCATTTTAAGTATTTAGTCATAAAACCTTTCATGTAAGCAATGTGTCCTGCTGCCCAGTATTAGCAATGGCTTTGTTTTGATTGCAAGGTTGTCTTTTGGTGATATGAAGTGGTTAGGAAATAACTTGCGAGGCAGCTCAGTGAACAAATGCAGCTTTTTAGAATACCTGACAAGGTCTGCATTTGTCTTATTTAAAATGGATCAAATATCCCACCTGCCTCAGTGGGCTACTGTGGTGTAGGAGGAACAGTCAGCAGCAGGAACAGAAGAAAAATTAATGCCAATGTTATGTGAACCTGTATCATTTAGGATCCTAAATTACTATTCTACAGTGGCTTTGTTAGAATATTTGCAAGTTCCTCAAAATGCTTCCCTCTTACTGACATCAGTCTGAATTTGCAAATTTTCTCACCTTCACTGATCACTTTCTAATACCATGCCTGAGGATGCAAAAGCATGACTCAGTGGATTATCACCTGTTGATTGCTAAAGTCAGCATATGAGCCTCTAGAATCCCTCACTCTTTAGATGTGCTTGTCTAGACTTGGATAAAATCTTAATTTTTGAGAACATGTTAGCTAGCTTCAGCCCAATTATCTAAATCCCACGACCATGCTAGTGAAATTGCCCAGTCAGTATCAGAATTTTAGACCATGTTAGAGTTCACTCACCAACAAGCAACAAAATAACCACTCTGTTATTGCACTGAAGGCAAAACTTGACTAGTTTGGAGCAGGTGATAAAAAGAAAACCGGGAATCCTACATCTTAATGGGCTTTGGACAATAGAAAGATAATTATGGAAAACTAACTCCACACTTCCGTGGCTCTCAAATGTGTGTTGTGCCCTCACTTTTGAATCACTTCTGATGTGCTGTTACACTTTTCATTCAGACTACTTGCCCAGCAAAAGTCTAGACACCTCCTTTTTTACCTGGATCCCTTTTCTGCTGGATTGGTGATTTGAACTGGCCTAGGAAACAGGTCTGACAAGCTCTGAGGAGCACAGTTGGTAAGCAGAGTGATCATGCTGCTGTGAGAATAGTAGGGAAACCAGGTGAGCAGCAGTGGTGAGCTGTGAACTTCTTTTCCACCAACGGAACATTTTTGGAAGGTTTAACAAAGCGAAGATGTTCTGACAGCAGTGGAATCTACAGATGAGTTGACCACTCTAAGACCCTCTCCTAAACTGACCCCTATTCACATGGGTCATGAAAAGGCAGTAGGTTGAGTTGCTGCTTTGCCTGCCTGGGCATCTTGATTTGGCTTGAATATCTTTTGAGTTCCATTGAACTTTTTTCTTCTGAGGGAGAGAAATCAAGGTAACTCCAAATATTATTGAACTGTGGCATCCAAATGAGACGTTGCTCACAGTTAATTGGGCAGGTCTGTGACTTTATTTCCTGCCTACCTGCTGAAATAGTTAACGGTGTTGACATGTAAATTATCTTTACTGTTCGTTTAATGAAGAGCAGAAGTTGTTTCTCCCAAACAGGTACAGTCCACCCAAGGAACCATTACACAAATACCCCAAGACTTGCTCCCAGCTACTTGGTTGCTTAATGACGTGCCCCACCTCTTCCTTATCAGACCGGCAACCTTATTTCATCAGCAGCAAAACTATCACAGACACAACATAGCCAGCAGCGTTCCTGGGATAATTGCAATCCCTTCACCTCACACACACTGCCAAAACCCTGCTGGCCAACGCATTGTCAGGGGACACGGCTGTCACAGTGGACAGGCCAGTGCCAGGCAGAACCTGCCTACCACAATGCAGATTTTACCAGGGCTGGGATATTTGGACGTGGCAGACTTGCCACCACACACTTTCCAGTTGTGTTTGTCAGCCCAGCAACCCTGGTCATCAAAACTGACAACAGCAATGGGAAAGAACCTCTGACACTATTTTACTTCTGATTCAGTCCCAGTCAGGTGAACAACTACCTGCCTTTGGGCTCCTTTGCTGCTTCTGGAGCCAGTTGAACTGGTTTGGATCTGGCATGGTCTGCTCTGCCAAAGCCAATAGTGCCTGGGGCACCCAGGACAGCCTGTTGTGCCTGTTGGTAGTGCAGAGGGTGCTTCGCTCTTGCTCAGTAGCTTTTCTATTCCATGCTGCATGATCTTCTTAAGAAGGTTGCTACAGCTTTGGATGCCATTGATTGTTTTGTGACTCTTTGGGTGAGTTTTGGAACTGTTTTAAACCTTGGCTTGTTAAAAATACAAAATGCTTGCATAAATAATGAAGTGGATGAAGAATTTTTGTTTCTGAGACCTATCTGCTATTATAGACTTTAACAGAGAAATCAAATTGCCTGTGTTCTGGCACAATGCAGGAAGATGCTCAAGGATGGGAATATACCAGGGAGGAAGCAAAAAGAACAGTGGGGGTTTCTGTAGGAAAATATCTGCAAATATCTGTTTAACTATGGCCTCAGTCAGATGAACACATCACACTATCTGTGTAGCTTTGCTGTGAACCAGAGAAGGGAATTAAGTGCATTTAGTTCTTTTTCTTTCTTACAGCTTGATTAGCTCCCTTATTCCCATTCCCAGGCACAGCTGTGCACACTGGCACAAGGGAAAGGGTGCTGTAAGTGAAATTTGGACAGGTATAAACTGTGTGTGTGTGTGTGTGTAGGGGGAAATTATGGTGTTCAGCTACACAACAAGCCAGTATTACTGCTGAAGCTATAGCCTGAGGCACTACCTCCCCACAAAAAATAAAAGGGGGCAGCTGGAATATTTTTATTGTGCCTGAGTTTGTATATCCACTTTGCAGCATAGTCCCACAAAGTGGTAGAGCTGAAGAAACAGGATGCAGCAGCCTGAGGTCGGGACAAACAGAAGGGGGATGCTGGGAGTTCCTGCAGCCTCAGTGTCTGCACAGGGAACCACAGCCTTGGGACTTTTGGCAAGCTGATGAAGTAATTTATGTGAAGGTTTGGACAGTAACTCAGCACAAATGAAGCTGTAGGTATAATGATGTTTTGAATAAAAACAAACTAGTTGAAAATTTAAATCAATAACAAGTGCTTAAAGCTATCATTCAGGAGAGAACTACTACTGGCATAATGGTCCACAGTTTTGAAATGCAGATCAGCAAAACTCTCTGAAGGCCATTTGTTGGGCTTCCTGTGAAAGTATATGTGGTTCCTGAGATAGGCTTTAATGCAAAAGGTGTATCAGCATACTCTTAACTGTAGGTATGTGAAGTCTTGTTTACCTGCATGGCTGAAATGAGAAATGAGACATAGGATGTTGTTTCACAATACTTTTAGCTGACATAAGCCAACACTGCTGCCCAAAACAGTGCAAGAGTGGAGTTAGAAGATCCAGTTGAGCCAAACTAATAGGTCATTGCTGCTGGAAGGGCGAGGTTCTTCTCTCCTTCTCCTCAGCCTGTCTCCCTGCCTGCTGGCCATGCACTTCTTCCACTTCTCTTGCCCTGGCTCTGTATTCCTCTGTTCCTTCAGTGAGTTGTTCCAGCTCCAATGCAGTTAAAACACATCAAGAGTTGTTCCATGGTTTAATGAGCTGAGCTGGCTCACTGCAGGGTCACTTGGACTTTAGGGATGCACAAGCAAGAAGGATCTGGCTCCACAGCTGCAGACAGGTGCAGAGGAGAGGGGGAAGGAGGGTGTGGGACTGATGTTTTTGGCAGCAGCAAGCCAGTAAATTGTCTTGGCTGCCTCTTCTCGCTGCAAGCACAGCTAACCCTGCTGCAGTCCCACACAGCTCTTGGTTTTTTCTCCCTCTCCACCTCCCTCCTTATGCCAGCACCAGCATTTGCACACCCAGCTGATAAACTGTGCCAGGCTCCCAAGCCAAACCAGCCAAACCATTGCTCAGCTCCAACCAAGATCAGATTCACAGATGAATGGCAAGGGAGCAGGAAGAGTGGGACAGGGGAGTGGAGGGAAAAGATTCTGGAGTTTTATTTCAGCAGCAGAGGCTGCTTAAGGTGTTGGTGAAAGTACATCCCTGCAGGCCTGCTACTGTGGTTAAGCCCTAGAAAATGAGACATAACCGAGTTTCCAGAGCAGATTTGCATGAAGCTCAGAGGGTAAAGGCAGTGGATTCCTCTGTTTCACACTTTGTTCCCTGACTTCTTCCACAGGGTAACTTGACCCAGTTATACATCTCAGGCAACCCCAAATTTCTCCTCCTGTTAAAATCACCCTGTGATTTAGTAAGGAGTGTGGGAATGAATCAACTTGTCAAACAAGTGGGAAAAAACCACACTGCCTTTCACTTTTTGGATATCTTAACTGTTTGTTTGCTAGATATTTGTTTTACAACATAATAAATGTTATTACTGCTGAGACAAACACAATGCAATGCCAAAAGCTAGACTGGATTCACTGTCAATTTTGCATTTTTAAGTTCCAGTTACCCAGGCTGTCTGTTTTCAGTTCCAAATCATCACAAAACAACCAGTTTTATCTTCTCAAGAAATGTTGGATTTACTTGAAAGAACTTGATAGATATTAAGAGGTTGTTGGATGTGTTTTAGTGTTGGCTGTAATGGCTGAAGCTTAAAAGCTTGAAGTTTAGATTACACAAGTCTAAGGAGGGTAGAGCCAAAAATGGAAAAGCTGGAGTGGCGATGTGAGTGTAGCCCACACATTGGCTGCAGGGCTGAAAGCACAATCACACTTTTCCTCAAGAACAGCACTGATAAGCTGCCCCACAGAATGCTCATTATGTGACTAGGTTTGGAGGAGGAATGGTGCCACAGCTGGGCCCCTGAAAGGAACATCTGTATGGCTGCAATGGGCAGGGATATGTTGGTGGGCTGCAGTGAGAGGCAATAATGGTGATGTGGAGGGTGTGAGGCTGCCACCAAACACCATCTTCAGGGAAACCTCACCTCCAGCTGTGGCCTTGTTTACATGTATTTAGGGCAACTACTTTTTTATTTATGATTGGGGAAAAAAAACCCCTCGTTTTTCCACATTACAGCATCTTTACTGCATGGCTTGCACATTTTAAAAGCTCTTTATTATTTGTTTAATGCCGGTGTTTAGCTGGCTGTTATTAGCTAGGTATGCAATTTTAATGTGCAGGAATTTTCTTTTATCTATTTTCTTTCTACCTGTGAAAGTAAATCGAGCTTCTTCAGCAATTCCTGCAGGACACTGAAATTTGCTTTCTGTATACATGTATACACAAGCAACTTCAGTGTTCATGAAGAAAAAAGAAGAGTCGAGAAAAAGGATGAATAAAATTAATTTTAAAATCTGAATCCATTTTTGATTTATAATTTTTTTTGTGCTGCAATTACACTTCTGGGTTCCCTTGCTCTAAGTAATCTGCTCCATTAAATGAATGTGTGTGTTTTCAAATTAACCCTTGGAATGACAGACTAGATGAGATCAGAGTATTTTAAAGATGTATTTTATGGGAGTTGGAGCCATAGGTATCACCAAATGAAAGAAATTATTACAAGTCAGTGAAAACTTGGGGTGAGTAAACACAAATTCAAAATATTCATTCCATGAGCATTCCATTTAATGTCAGCCTGAGCCAGGTTGGCCATGTACACAGATTTTTAGCATGCTATAAAATGCTTTTAGGAACAGGCTATCTTTGGGCAAAGTCCACTATCTGCTAAGAAGCAAGGAGAGAAGAACTTTTTCACTCCAGAAAGAAACATCAAGAGACAGGCCCATACTATCACATTACTCATGATAATGATGAACATCATATTTCATGGTATTAGAGCTATTTAGAAAGCTTCTCCTTCAAAGCAGCAGCTCTTTTTTCAGTCATCTAAACCAATCTTGCTGCTGCAGCCCTTCTTTTGCACTAGTGCTGACATCTGTCTGGGCTGCCTCATTATGCTCATCCAGCAGAAAGTAAATTCAATAGTTTTCTGCCACATAAGGAGCATCTCTACTACTCCTAACATCTGTCACCACTACTTTTGCTTACCTTGTGTTTATAATCCCCTTCTCAATTCTTCTTGCTATATGAATTTGGACAAGATAAAACGGTTTTAAACTAAAAGGAGAGATTTAGATTGGGTATTTGGAAGAAATTCTGTACTGTGAGGGTGGTGAAGCACTGGCACAGGCTGCGCAGAGAAGCTGCGGCTGCCCCATCCCTGGGAATGTTCCAGGCTAGGCTGGATGGGGCTCTGAGCAGCCTGATCCAGTGGGAGGTGTCCCTGGCCATGGCTGGGGGGTTGGAATGAGATGCTCTTTAAGGTGCCTCTCAACCCCAAGCCTTTCTATGATTCTGTGATTGCTATGGATCTATTATTCCATTTCTGTAACATTCCAGTTACATTGGTGGCTCTCCAGAGCAAAATCACATGGCATTTCTTCATCTTGCCCAATGACTATAAATTAAAATGGAACCTTTTTTTTGTTTATGTTTGTTCATGCATATATTTAATTTAATATTTGTTAACTATTTATGGCCTTAAGTTCTCAAATCTCTTAGTGCATTCAAATTGCATCAATTTGCACTGCCCATTTTAAATTTTACCTATTTTTTTAACCTAAATGTGGTTTTATCCTATGATAAAGATAAAAATGAATACAAATATTTTATGAATTAAAAGTTCCACTATTCAAAATGAGGGCAAGTGTTACTGCATTTTCATTTGGTTGAGCTTTTTTATACATGTTCAGAACATAATTTAGGAACAACTCCCCTATTTTACAAGCATGGGGCAATAACATACAAATACCCCACTGACACCTGAAAATTTAGAACCATATTATTCAAGACTGTTATACTTCAGGGGTTTTAGTACTTTGTGTCATGCATGCTGCTGAAATAAAGGCATGTTACACCTATGCACTTTCATCACCTTGTCATTTAGACTGGACCATAACATAACCTGAGATGATGCAGGCAAGGAAAATACAACATACCACTCATTTCACTAACTCACATGCAACATGCTGAAAAATGTTACTCCTTGTGAATAACCCTGTCATACCCATTTCTACCAAGGTTTCACAGCTCAGTCCTTGGAAGCTGCCAGTGAGGTTGAAAATGATGAGGAATGATGAAAATACCATATGAACTAAACTGTGAATCTCTCTGTCCTCTCTCAATCTGTTCCCACTGTTGCTTTCCCTCACACATGCTGTTGTAAGGCAATTAATATAACTTGAGATTATTCATTTTGCTCATCCCAGAAGTATGAAGTTTCATGTATGTATGCCAAACTTATTGTCTCATATATACTGTAGTTCATGTTTTTCCATGTTTGGAAGTTTCAGAGAGCTCATCAGAGGAAAATAGATGTCATTTTTCCATTTCACAGTGGAGCAGACACAACGTTAGTCCAATGTTATACCTGTGTCCCATTGTAATAGCTTTGTTTGTTTAAAGACTCTTAAGTCCCTCTGGGAGTGTCACAAATCCATATAATGTCCCTCTGAGCTAGATTTTTGTGTTTCTATCTCTGATTTAGTAGACAGATGTGAAAAAGCATATGATGCCAGATAACTCCCTAGTAACCACACAGCTGCAGATGTTGAAGAGAGCGAGTTGTTCTGGCTAAGGTCAATATTAATTTGTGCTCAAGACTTTCCTTCCAGACATGCCATTTTTTGATGGTATAATATATCTTACTGGTATTTTGGGCTGATCCCTCCCACATTGATCAAACTGCTTCCCCATCTGTGGCCTCTTCCAGCATAAAGTTGCTTTTCTTGGGCAAGGGGAGTAGTCTTAATTCAGAGACAAAAGCAAGACTGGATTTAAAAAGTCTTGCGACAGCAGGATTTCAAGGCTTCATGATCTTTTATATCTATGAGAGTTTGCAAAACCAGTTTCCCAGTTTCCTCTCTACCTTCATCTTGTTATTTCTGCTCAGAAGGGCAAAACAATCAACAGAAAATAAATTCTAGTCTTCTTTTGTCACTGGCCAAATTCTGAACACTCATGTCTCTTTTTCTCTTCCCTTTGATCCATCTAAAATTGTTACCAAATTCCCATTCTGCTATGACCCCAGGTTTGGCAGAACCACATGTTGAACTCTGTTTAATGTAAACAGATAGTACAAAGTGAAAGAGCTGCTTTGCAGTCAATTGGCATTGCCAGTGGTCATTCACAGCAGGGTAAAGTGGTCGCATAGTACTTTAAAATTTGTGCTGGGCTGGGTAACCCAGTTTTAAAATGCAGTTTAAAAAGCTATTTTTAAACCATAAATTTATTTTGTTTAGCTCGGACGGCTGCCTTTCCCATAAAATAAAAAGTTAGTTTGAATTTTTTAAAGCATATTTTAAAAGATTCTATGTTAGTGAAGGTAATTCAAAAATCTTAAAATCCCTTCTGGCATCCTTCTGAGTTTAGTAGGAGTCTTCCTACCTTTGTCAAACATTACTGGGTGTTGAAAAAGCACAAGCATCCCACCTTCAGTGGGAAGGCTTGAAACACAACATGGAATGTTGCAGGCATCTGCCTTTTTGCTGTTCATCAGCCAGCAAAGTTATAGAGCTGCGCTAACCCAGCACTTTAGCAGCTCTTACTAGTTCCAGCTCAGTACCATGGTCATGAAGCTGAAGGGTTTCAGCTCAGCTTGGAGCATGGAGTAGGGGCAATTTTCATTGCACAAAACAGGTTGTGTAGCTGCACCTACAAAAGATCATCCCACACACTCATTGTCCAATGTTGAATGGATCTATCAGGTTAGGTCAGTGGCCCAGCTAATAATCTACTGGATCTGGGAGTAGAGCAAGAGGAATTCGTTTGGAAAGGAATTGGTTCAGGTTTGGAAAAGAGTACCAAAATAAATGTCATAACTTACTGGAGCAGACTAAGAATGGTACCAGTGCTATAGTTTCCTTGGTATTATTACACAGAAATTAATTGTGCCTTGAGATGAATATCTGTCTGTGTAATATATGCCCCAAAACTCTCCTCACCTGGCACATAAACACCAGATTTTCCCCACAGGAGAATCTCAGTATTGGCCCATGATCTGGGGACAGACTTTTAATTGGACCTCTAGAAATAGGACAAGGGACAAAGGTCTTAAACTAAAATAGGGTAAGTTCAGACTACATATAAAGACGACATTTTTATGAGGGCAGTAGAACACTGGGAAGGGTTGCTCAAAGAGGTGGGGAATGCCCCATCCCTGGAAACATCCAAGGTCAGGTTAGATGGAGCTCTGTACAACTTGATCTGGTTGAAGATGTCATTGCTGGGGGGTTGGAGTAGATGACCTTTAAAGACTCCTTCCAATCCAATCCCTTCTGTGATTCCATGACCTGTGTCACAACACACAGGATTGTGGTGTTCATGCCTGCTGAAGGAAAAAGCTATTTTGTTTCTGCTACTCACCAATTTTGCCTGCAGGCTTTCCTCCACATGCAACAAAGATTCAGTGTTTGCATTTAAGGCAGTGCCAGAGGATTTTTTTTCCTTCCTCATAGCCACTTGCACTGGAAACAAAAAGACAAAGTCGGAGGAAAAATATATGGTCTTAAGGAAAAAAACCCCAAAAAACACAAAGCCCAACAACAAAAAAATCTTGTTTTTGCAAAATTCACATCTAGGGGCAAAATATCACTAGACTGTTACTGCTTGTAATTCAGTGACCAGGGATCTGGCCAAAGCATGCCATGGTTCCTCTCAGCTAGTGTTCTTATGTTTCTCCCCCTGTGGTGATAGGGGAAGTGGGAGCCTGATGAATGCATCTGTCTCACTTCGAGATAAGGCTGTAATGCAGCTGGCTTGCCCACCCAGGGGTTTGGGAGCATTCTGGGTTAAGTTAAGGTATAGTTACTGCGATCTTTAGTAACAATAAACCAGCATGTTAACTGAGTGGGTTTAGTGTGGTTGTAACCTTTTGCATTCTTTGGACTTTGCTGTTTATCTGGTATTTGTGCTATCAGATACACATTTAAGACACTCCCTAGATCCTGGTTTTGTTACTGTGTCTCTACTGCTTATGCCAGTGGTTGTGTTCTATTCTGAGAGGTGTTACTCTGTCAATATACACTGCCCCTTAAAATCACTCTTATTTATTGCCTACAGCACACATGTAATACCCATCTCCAGCAATTTGCAGATGATCTCTTGGAAATGCAGCCAAAATTCCAGGAAGGCTTCACGATGGTTCCCTTTACTTGCTGGATAGAGTGTTTAATGGCGAGCTCATTTCATAAATGCTTGCCATGTTTATTCAGCTGTGCACCTGCTTTGGAAAGACATTTGCAGTGGAGCCTGGTGCTGCCCTCACAGGACAGAGCAGGCTAACCCCAGGCACAGGATCACACCATGCAGCAGAAATTCCAGTCGCCAGGTTTTGCAGATGCCAGATCCTAAGCTTCAGCTCTCCAGCACTAAGCTGCAGCTTGCCATGGATCTCATGCCAGAATCAAGGTTGCCTGTTCATAGTATAGACATGTCTTTCATCTTTGAAATTATGTCTAAGGAAGAACCGGAGATAAGACAGATATTGGCCAAGGGAGAGAGGAGAAAGGAATTTCTACACTTATTAGTCATGTTACTGAAGAAAGAGGGAAGATTTTATCGTGCCTGCCTTGCTGAAAGCAAGGCTCTGAGTTCACAAGATTGCTGGCTGGAGTGTGTAACCGAGTCTACTTTCCTCCAGGTTGATGCTCAAAAGTTACCACTGCTTTCCTCACAAAAAGGGGGAAAAAGGTCAGTCAGCAGGGTGTGTGCTGCATGTGTGCCTCTGTAGGCATGGGCAGCAGGTGAGAATGAAACTGGCATTTTTTCTAACCTTACTGCAATGTGTGTGTGATGGGGGGGAACACAGGACTAATCCCCACAGGGATGGAAGAGGAGCTATGGAATGCCCGCTCTCCTGGCCCAGCTGGATGAAAGGGCTGTTGTCCTCCCAGCTACCTACTGCTTGGTAAACAGGTACCTGCTGATTAAAGCACTTATCAAAAACGAAATAAAGACTAATGGTGTGAAGAGAACCACATCATTCCTACCTATGGAAATCCCTTTGATGGATCAAAAAAAAAGACTGACTAACTAATGGATTTTTCTGTTTCACTGCTGAGAGGAGCATGGTCCCTTTAAAAGCCTTGGCCTCTTTTTTAAAGCTGTTGCTGAGCTGTGCCCCACCCCTGCATAAGTAGCACCTGCATACCTGCAGGGTACTGTCTTCTTGATAGCTTGTACACCTTAATAATACCTGGTGGTGGAGTGGTCTAGGTTTGGGATGTTTCTCTATCCAGTCGATTAATGTAGGGACGCTGAGGTGGCATCTGCCAGATCCCTGGTGATGTAATAACACACAGTGCTCCTAATATCCTTTCTACAGCATTTGTGTTCGCGGTAGCCACTAAGCTGATGAGTTTTAAAAGAAAGAAAAGGCACACGAAGGCACCTCCCTCCAAGATAAACTTAAATGGCAAATCTTAGCAAGCAGAAAACAAAACAATTCCAGATGATGTGGGAGCTGTGCACCACAGTTTTTTCATCAAACCAATAGTGTTTCAGTTTCTCAGTGTTGACTGACTGCTTATGACATATGTTAAGCTGAACTGGGGTATGTGCGATTGCTCTGGATACAGAAATGCATAACATGCAGGAATCCTCAAAGTATAGATCCTATGTGGTCTGAGGAAGCCTGATGGATTTTAAGGCGGAATGAGGCATTTGGGAGTGATAGAACATTTGAGGCTTCCAGAAATCTTTCTTCAGCACACTGTATATATGCGCATCGCTGTGCGAAGAAATAGCTAACTTGCAGGGAAAAAAGTAAATTGAGTAAATAAGATAATCTTTTGACAGAATTAATGAAGTCTTCAGTGTGTGGGGAGGAGGGAGAGAAAGAACAAAAGGTTAGGGGTGAGATCAGGGAGGTAAATACACGGAGAAAAGTAGTTTCAGAGCATAAACACAATGTAAGCTGCAGAAACAGACATAGAAGAAACAAATATGGGGCTTACTGGGTTAGGACAACAGGAGCCAGGGAAATGGTTGGCAGGAAATAATCAAGCCATGTGCATGCCCACCAGAAAGAGCTGCACAAATATCAGCCATGCTCTCCAGGACCAAAGAGCAAGTGCAGTATTTCAGTGCATGTTTGTATAGTGTATAACACATGTAATTTCACTCCTGATTACTAGTAAAACACAGTGTATACACAATCAAGAATTATCACATAAAAGCCCCAGTAGGAAACACAAGACAAGGGGTTGGCAAACCACTGGCTGACCTAGTCTGTCACTCCTTGTTTTGTTCCCAGTTACTCATTGTAGAACTAATTAGTGGCAAATTGCAGAACTGAGGTCATTAAGACTTAGAATTCCTCGCATCTTCCCCATCTAATTTTAAAAACCAACTAGAGTGCTTCGGTAAGTTTCCTTTTTGTAGGCCATGCCACTGCATTCAAACCCCCTCCATACCCTTTATTTTGGCATTTGCACATGGTCACTGCCATTAGTAGGGCTTCTTTAAATATAACACACTGGCTGGAGATCTCCAAATGTACACACACTGCTGTTCTTTCCTATGGACTGTAGTCATTCCCTGGAATGAGTGGGAGGAGTACCCAGATTCTGCCTCTCATGGTTCACATCAAAAGGATCTTACTTGGCTGTAGATGGAAAACTGAGCTGCACTAGGAAAAACTTCCAGGATGACAGACAGCTCTGGAAAATCCAATCAGCTTTAAAGAGAAACACACTGCATTCAGCTGTCTCCCTACTGATAATGAGCATTTACAATCCTGAGATCCTGACAACTGCACCATGCAGGGGTAATTGTCTGTTATAAATGGCACTAGAGAAAGGAGGAGACCAGTGATCTGTCCTTAACGTGATTATACACCACAAACCAATGATAAGGCAGGCATTGCTCCTCTGATTCACTTTCAGCAAAGATGAATGACCATAAGGCAAAGAAAAACAAAAGTCAAAACAAAGCACATACTATGGGGACGCTTTGCAGACTAAAAAAATCTAGAAATTAATTCTTTTGTAGGCTGATAAACTGATACATCTGAGCAATGCAATCATAGAGAGAATGCAAGTTTTATAAATTAATTTTGGCCATATTGTCAAGTCTGCAGCATCCTGCACTGCACAGTATGCAGGAGGTGTTCTGCTTAGACGGCAATTGGAGAGCAGAATGAGTTCTGACCACTTGAAATTACCAAAATCCATGAGGATCATATTTCTGTTTAGCCCATCATGTAATTTCAGTGCCCTGGCTAAATTTCAGTTTGATCTGTTACATTCTGACTACTTAATTTCCCAAGTAACATACTTGTCATCATCTTTGATTATTTGGAGATAAGAACTTGCATGGTTTTTTTGAGAATAATAGTTACCCGTAAAATTCTACTATAACACTATATTTTTCAGGCAAGTAAAAAGATATAGAATTGAAACCAAGGAGCTGAAAATCATTATAAAAATGAAACCACATTAGACCAGCACCTAGGGAAATGAGTTGAGGTAAAGATTGTTAGGTGGGAGTGTGAATGGATGGGAAATGTGAACGTAAAGGAAAAAGAATGTATCTGTAAAGCAACAGATTATACATTTTGCTTTACTTTGCATGTGTCTTGCTCAAAAGTTCTCATGGTGTTTGCAGTCTTAGTGGAATTGAAATTTCTTGGGTCTGGCGCCCTAGTATTGAAAAGCTTTAAAATGGGATTTTACAGAGAGAAGGCTAGCAGGTTGTACTGGGATCATAGAAACCAAACAAGCTCCTTTTCTCTATTTATGTTGCCTCTGAAAATGTCATGTCCACAAGCAAAGACAAGCATGATTTATTTAATTAATCACAAGGCATGACTGTAATTTTATTTCTCGTCTGAAAAATGAGAAATGTGGTTCCAGCAGTACAGTGCCCCTTCTGCATAACAGACCAGGGACCTGTTTGGGTACCTCAGACGTCTGGGAATCTAGCCTAAAACTGGGACTGTGCCTTGGGAGCTCTGGCAGATGAATCCTAAATCCCAATCCTAAACTGTTTCTTACTGTATCCACATTTTCCCTAGAGTGTATCTCATCTGAACACTGACCAACCTTGACCTATTTTGTGCAAGATTTGATTAGATCACAGTGCAAGCCTGCCTAACTGCAGGCCATAAATTGCAGTCCTCCATCTGGTTGCTCTCTCTGACAAGTGAACGTGGTCCATCAGCGCTGTCTCCCAGGTGCTGCAGGCACATGAGCAGGGTGGAGTAGCTGTAGGGTCCCTCAAGATGTAGGGTTCATGTCCTGTGCAAATGGACATCGTAGCAGCTGGACCAGCTGTGCACTGACTGTGAGGCCTCTTTGATTGCAGGTTTTCAGACACAATAAGGCAGCATTGCTATCCCTTGCTACGTGCAGTTTTCTTCTGGGGCCTTCTGTGGTGATGGCCACACTGAACGTTTGATCCTTTTCTGTAAATGCTTTTAGATACTTTTAGACTTCCAGATAAAATGCTTTTCACTGAAAGCTATGAGTTGTCTGAAGAGGCAAATGTGCACCTTAATTATTTTTCTTCATTTTCTCCCCCTTTCTAAAGAGCCACTGACTGTGGTATTTAAAGCCATGTAGTCCTTTCCCTTCTCTCTGACACGAACACCAGCAGGATCTCTGGATGTCCATAGGGTCCTTTGGTCCTTTAAACTATATTATTAGTGGACTGAGATCATCACTTGTAATTCAGGTTGCCCAGTGCTTCCTCCATCGAGACTTTATGCGATTTTATTTATGATTTTATGTGTTTAGAACATCATCAAATGTTAATTGTCCTTGATGTGTGCTTTGGGCAGAGTATATGTAGAAAATGCCAGTGAAACAACTTAAGTGTACTTGAAAAGAGGACAAAAAATAATGCATTTATCTTCCAGGGCTGATAATACTAGAGAATTTTTTTGAGAAGCTCTAGTGCTCCTGTTCACACAAGAAGAGAGCTTAAATTTGGCAGGGAAAGGGGAGATGAGGGACGAGCTGTGTTGAGGGATGAGCTGTGAGTTGCAAGGCAGTCTTAGTTTTGCAACTAAATGTTGCAAAACCAGTGTTCATAATGGCTAGCTTCAGCAGGAACCTGCGGAGAAAACAAAATAACTCCTCGTTATTTGACCACTTTTTGTCCTGTTAACTGAATAAGACAGGGTCTTTAGGAAGGAACATAAGTGAGTACTCAATTAAAGACAGGTACCAGGATGATCTCAAACTGGGTGCTTAACTAAGATTAAACCAGCAACACTAATTTTGATTGGTTGCAACTTTCAAGGGTCTAATTTAATTTTTTAAAAAAGATTTTACTTATACAGAGGATTTTCCAATGTGATTTATGTAATATTTTATGAAGTGTGGAGGGGTTTTATTTAAAAGCAGCTCAAACCTGTTTGTAAAAAATTTGGAAAATTTGGGTCAAGCAAGAAAATAGTGGCATTTAAAATTGGACTAAAAGCTTTTGTCATGTGGGCAACCTTTTCCAACAGTTTGTGGGACTGCCAGGTTGTCTGAAACCTGCAAGGTGATTTCCTCCTCAAAGTGCAAATCGAAACTAATGTAACACACATAAATTCATTGTCAGGGCTGTCTGCTATTGAGAACTCACTGAGAGCCCATTGCCTTGTGATGACTAATTAAATCTGATTTACTTACTCTCCAAAGTTCACTTTCTTCCACGCCTTAAGCAAAGAGCAAAGGAAAACTCTGGAGAATACAGGAAAGAAAAAAACCCATGGGAATGCAAGCATATCCAGTGCTGAGCTATCGGCTTCTTTTAAGCCAGCTGAGAATAACTCTGTCTTTTGAAGAGTCAGTTAATAATTTTTGGTGGGATCCTTGCAATTCTTTGGCCTCTGGTTGGTTCATGAACAGCTGAAGAGCAACAGGTTTTTTCCTTTTTACCGTGTAGTGCAATGCCCAACAGCTGCCTTTTCTAATATGCAGTGATCGCATCAGCTCACTGAATTTCTCAGTGCAGTCATACATTCTCCTTGTCTTCTGTTATTCACCAGTGAGCCCTGTTTGTATGGTTAGTGCAGTTCTAAAACTGCCTTTGCAGTTATGCTCAAAACTATTTTTCCTTGGTTAAAAAAAAACACAACTTGCTTAGTCTATCACTAAGTTTCATAACCACCTTAAACTGGCTGAAGTCAACAACACAATCAAAAAGATAAGTTTCACCCTTCCTCCTACCTCAGTCCTGCCTCTGCACAAGATCAGCACAAGGATTTGGACAACCACATAATGAGCCAGATCAGGAAACTGATCCAAATTAAAAACGAACTTGGCCCCTGAAACATTTGCTTTCCCCAGCCATCTGAGTTCCCTAGGCCTGTTCAGCTCGCAGCTGCACAACAACTGTGCCAGCACAGAGCGGGTGGGTGACACGGGGTTAGGGCTGAGCAGCCCTTGTGGAGGAGGGAGGGTGGGACTGTTTCACTACTGATTTATTCAGCCAAGAGTGACACTGAGCTCAGGCAACCTGACTTAGAATCCAGGGCCTTTTCCTTTTATGTTTTTAATCACTATATAAAATGGGCTGAGTGTTTTGTCACAAAATATCAACAAAAACACGGCAGTAAAGGGATGCATTTAGATGCAGTACGTGTCATTTTGTTAGTCTTCCAGTGATGTGATAGAGTTGTCTCCTCTTTGGGTATAAATGAGACAGAACCCTCTATTGAGACAATCATCATGTTTTCACCGGCCTTCACACACTGCCACAAGCAGTCCTGCTCCAAGGCTCCTTATGCCATGGATGTAGTGCAGCCGTATGACCATGGCAGTCCCGAGTCCTGCACACCAAGCTGTGGCACACAGCCACTCACAGCACAGCCCAGGCATTTGGGCACTGCTTGTGCAGCCACTGCAACCAAGGGACCAAGAAATAACACCTCAGGATTGCCAAACCACCTTTGATTTCTTTTCTCATAGAGTTATTAGCTTTAATTTTGTCTCTGCCACCTGTCTGAATAAATTTTAATATATGATTCTCTGGTGGTTTTCGCAACAAGATGTAACTGGGACAATGACTGTAAGAACTTGAAAACAGTAATTAAAGTGGGAGATAAGATTAATCTTAGCGGTGCCTTCCAAGAAACCAGCAATAGAACTAAGTTATTCCAGTTACATAAATCTTTTTAAGCTGAATGACTGAAGAGAAATTTAATTTTCAAAGAACCAATAATGTTTGATTACATTGTGTCCATTATCCCTTGCTGAGGTGATAGACAGGAGAAAGTGAAACTACCTTCAAAAGCTTCTATGTGGATTCAGGCAAGATCCAAAGGGAGAATTCCATTCTCTAGAAAGTACAATACTGGTGCAGTGCAGTGGCAGGAATACTGTGCTTGGTGGAAGCACGTGATGAGCTGTCAGACCAGAGGGCAACCTCCCCTCTTTACCAGAAATGTAACACTGCTGGAGCAAAGTCCTTACATCACAGTCTAATGAGAAAAAAACCAATAAAGGAGATAAGGGAGTGCCCTGCTCAATATTTTGTTTCAGCCCAAACCTTTTCGAATCATAACTTTTAATAAGGATCTTGGCAGCTTTAGCTGGGCACATTAATCTTAAGGAAGCAATGAATTCAGTTCTGATTCCCATCGTCCCAATGGTGGAAAAGATGAATGACTACTCAATCTGATCAAAGACCTTTCTGGTATCTGCAGATAGATTTATGGCAGAAGCCTTATTTAATATAACAGAGTAATAATACATGTAATAACCTTGTAAAATTATCAAGTTCCACATTTATTCTATATGAACCCCACTTAACCACGGCGGGCCAGTTTAGGAAGAACTTCTGCGAGTGAAATGGATTCTTTGTTCTTTTGCCTATGACAGTGAGTCAGAACATTAAGGCAGGTCCCAAGTAGATATTTGACTCTATAGAGTCAAACTCATGTAGGGCTCATTCTAGAAAATGGCCAGACACCCCAAAGCAGGATTGTAGAGAGCCCTCGTGTCACAATTGCTACCTGCAAGGCCTTTCACAACTTAGTTCCTTTTTCCTGTGCTAGACAGGACCTTGTATCCAGATGGAGTAGGAAAACCATATGCAGTGCTGCACAGTTATGATGACCTCCTAAAAATGCTCCTTACCTTCTCCCACATGCTGTCTTCTGCCTGAGGCAGAATCTTTCCCAAACAGATCTGTGAAGTTGCTAAGCAGTCTGCATATCCTATGTTAATAATGCTGAGATGGGAGGTTTGCTTAATACCTCGCCTAATCAAAGACAAAGCAGATAAGCCATGAAGGATAGAGGGTGATAAATTTTACCAGCCAGACCAAAAAAGAAGGCAATAATGAAATCCAGTATTATCCTTAGAAAGCTATTATTTTTCTTGAGAGAACTGCCTTTTCTCTCCGAAAATATTGCTGGTATTTTCCCATGCTAGGACAACAGTGTAATGGCTGAAAAGAAAATTACTCCAGTGATTTTAATGTAAATAATAAGTTGTGTGATTGATATTATTTAATTATTTAATTATCCACGAAACTTCTAATTTCTGGTAGAAACCTGGTGTACATGAAGGTGAAGCAAAGTTACTGACCTTGGAGCTAAACTGTCTCCAAAAGACACTCTCCATCCCTGGAACCTCTCGATTAAGCCAGATGAAGCCTGGCTGAATTTAACAAGGAATAGCAAATCATAACCTGCATACAAACTTGGATTTTAGAGGAAGATTGAAAGCTAATAGTTGTTGTAGCCACAGTATTATTATTAGTAGTAGTATTTCCTAAATACTTGTTACATATTACAGTGGTAAAAAATATGCAGCATAATGAATGTCTTTTAGCACTCAGCCTTCTGATAATCAGTTTCCGAGAGACAGATTTTAAAGGTGATTGGGCAGGTGCTTGGTGAGATGTCGGGAAGTGTCTATGAGATTAAACTTTCCTTTGAGAACCATAGTAGAAGTTTATCTGCGTAAGTGCCCCAACTCCACTAAAATTCATGTTCACAGGCCTTATGACTGATGGTGTCATCAGATTGTGCACCTAATCTGATGAAAAGCCAGGCTGTTTACAGAAGGAATGGTTCTTCTCTTTCTTCATTGCCCCAGGCTCACGGCCTGTTTTCCTTGCAGCAGTCTGAGTGATCATGGAGGTGCAGAGCAAAAAGAGAAAAAACTCATTTCTCTGTTGCCTCTTGAGATAGCACAGTTATTCAGCCCACTGCAAAGGAGGAGCATCAAGGTTGATACCCAGGCGTACATACCCCTCTGATCTCCTTTTTTCAGTTTTCTAATGTTATTCAGAAAAGCCAGGAAGAAGTTAATGATGCAGGGTATTAAAGCAGCCAATGGAGTTAGAAGTGGTGAGTGTGCAGTAGGACACTGCTGATATTGCTCACCCACAGAGTAATGGGTATGGACAGTCAGCTCTGAGTCCACATCCTAAAGCAGGGGGCACACTTGAAGTTTTCTTCTGGCCAGTGTGCCACAACAGCCCAGCCAGGGAAGCCTCCAGGTGGATTTGATCAGGGAACACTGTTTCTGCCTTGTCCCCTGGTCTCCTCACACCACTGCTCTGCCTGAAGCCACGTCTACCCAGCCTCTCCAGGACAACCACTCTGGTTATTAAACATCAGCAAAAGACTCTCCTAGGCTGTTTTATAGCCCTTTTTAGGGAAAGCAGCATATTAACGTGATCGTCCCCAAGCCTCAACGTAAGTAGAAAATAATTTAATTCTCTCATGCCAAAGCCAACCTACCAGTCAACCCTAACAACAACAAAAGCAGTAAAAACGTGGTTTTAACAAGACACCTGACAAACTGCAGTGCTTCCCTAATTATCTCCTTGTCATATCTGTTTAGTGTGAATCACAAATTGATACTTGAGCAATCAGGATCCAGTGGATGGAGCTTGTGCCCGCCAAGTCAGCGTGCAGAGCAGAGCAGAGCAGAGCAGAGGCACATGTAAGGCCTTTTCCAAGTATTTCTCTGTGAGAGACAGGATCACCGAGACTGCCAAGCTCTTGGGGCAGATACTACTGCTGCATCCAGGACACCTGGACCCAGATTAAACACTGTCACAGTACAAAAAACTGTATCAGTTTCATGTCTCTTCTGTACCTTGCTTGCAAATGTCTTCATTACACTGACAAAATTTAAAGACCTTTCAGTTTGTCTTGAGATAAAGTTTACCAGTTGTATCTGCAGTCCAGTGCTACACTTTATGTTTGATTGCACACAAAAAGTTCCCAGTACTCGCTAACTGTAGTTGTGTGCAGCACAAGCACAAAATACGCATTAAAGATGATTACCAAAGTTTGCTCATCTTGAATCATTTAAGGTTCAAAATTTAAGTAGTGAAAGAGTAATTTTATTCCAGGCTTTCCCCATCAATGTTATAGCATCATCCTGTGTGGGAGTTCCTCTACTATTATTGTAGCACAATACCTAACAACATAGTACAGTTCACCTGTTTGCAATTTATGTGGTATTTATGTGGCAAAGAAATGGATGAATTTTAGATTACGAAGTAAGAAGGATGCACTGATACCCTCATAGGCATAAACCTGGGCATTTTTTACTGCTGCTGTTGTGCTCCTTCTGTGACCTTGGGCAAGCCATTCCAGTTCTGTGTTTTCAGACTCCCAATGCACCTGGGTGGGCAGGACCACTGTTCATCTGGTAAAACTCTCACGGCCTTAAGTCCTCTGGGCCTCAGTGTTGCTGGATTTTATAATGAGTCACACTCAGAACTGCCTATACATGTGAAAACTTACTAGCCTAAGTATAGGGATATAGGGATATAATTATGCCAGTATAGACCTCTCAGAATATTTTGCCACGTAGAAACATCTTGCACTTGTTGCTTCATATGTCTTTCCAGGAACCATGACTGGGTAAAAGCCAAAGTATTTGTTAAAGAATCAGTTTCAGTTCAATCTTGCTTGCGCAACCCTTATCTGACTACTACAAAGATCCCAGTAAACACAGCAGGCAGGAGAGGCTCAGCGTTCCACATGTCGGCTCCAAACTTTCAGCCAGTTCCACTTTGGAGCCGAGAGTTGATGATCCAAATGGAGTTCACGTTCATTTCAGAGGGACAGCGGCATGAGGCTTCATTACCTCGGGTCTGACTGCACAGGAAGCCTCACGCACTGTAATGGGGTTCCTGGCATGAATGAGAAGTCAGCAATACCTACGGGCAGGAGGATGTCCACGTGTAAAACACCTGGGGCTAGAGAGTGCTCTGCCATTGGGAGGTATTACAGCAATTACTTCATTATTAAGACTAGACCAAGTCAAGGCTGAATCACCTGTGGCAAGCGGCAGGCCATAATCCTGTTCGATCAGGAATTGACTTTAACTCCAAGTCTGACAGCATCCGCCGCTGTACCCGAAGCCCCGCTGCCGGAGCTCCGCAGCCGCTCCGGCGGGGCAGAAACGCCTTTTAAGCCCCAGCGAGGGTGCCGGAGCGGGCTCACACCCGGGGCGGGGGTCGGGCTGTGGGTTAGGGCACACGGCGGCCGGGCCGGGCCATGCCGGGGCCGCTCTCCGGCGGCGGGCGCAGCGCTCCCAGCGGGACCCGGCGGCGCGGCGGCGGGGGCGGGAATTTGGGGAGGATCCCTGGCCGGGCCGGTGCGTGTGTGTATGTGAGTGTGTGTGAGAGTGTGCCGGTGAGCGGCGCGGGGCGGCTCCGGCCGCCTGACGCCAGCCGGGCCACATCCATCCCCATCCCGATCCCGATCCCGGCGCGGAGGAGCTGCCTGCTGGCCGCCCGTCACCGCCCGTCACCCGGTAACAACTTCGCGTCCCCCCGCGCCTCTCCCCGCTCACTGCCCCCGGGGCCGGGCGGCTGTGCCCGCGCATCCTCCTCCTCCTCCGCCGTCCTTGCGGGGCGCTGCCGCGGTGGTCCGCGGGCGCGGGGCGGGAGCGGCTCCGGGCAGCGCTGCGCTCCCGCTCTCCTCCCCGGCATGATGGCGTCCCTGCGGCGGCCCGGCGGGGACCGCTCCCGGCTCCAAGTTGGAGGGTAGGTGCCGCGCCGGGCCCGGCGGGCGGCAGAGCCCTTCCCCGCCGGGAAGCCGCCGTCCTGCGGCTCCTCCCCGGCCCCGGCCCCATGGTGGCCCGCGGGGACCCGGCGGAGCCCCGGCCGGCCGGGGCAGGGGCCGCCTTTGTGTGTGCGGGAACAGCCCTTCGCCTCCCGCCTCGGCCCAGCCGCGTCCCTCTCCCTCTAATTTATCTTTTTCTTCCTTTCCCCCTTCCTTTCTTTCCTTTCTTTCCGCAGCCCCTTCCCCTCTTGTCCCGNTTCTTTAATGACAAATCTGTGCTTAGAGGTCAAGGAAAGTTCACTTTTTTTTTTCTTTTCCCTGTTAGAGGGTTTGGATGCTTGAGATTTTCCCCCTCCTCAGTATGGTTGCTTCATATACTCGTACAGCCAAATAATCTTATCCTGAATATAGATCTTTAAAGCTTATTAAAATTTACTGGCGTGGAAATATTCAGTCATGCGTTTGAAAGGATCTGGGCCAAATACTGAGTTTTTTTTTTTTTTTTTAATATAAACTGAAGTCAGAGGGAGTTCTGACCGAGGCAGGGCTGCTGTGATTGCTCTTTTGTTAGTAGATCAATCTGAAGAAGGTATGTAGTGTGACCTTACAGTTTGCTTTTACAGTAGCTGGATAACAACAGCTTACTCTGAAAATTAATTGTTACTTTGGTGTACTTTAGGATAAAATGATGCTCAACTGCATGTCTACAGTTTTATTTGGGGAGGTATTTTAAACTGAAGTTAATAAAAACAGTATTGTTAGAGCCAGATGGGGAGGAGTAAAAGTAGATGTGTATTTCAGATACAGGCAAATGGAAAAGATCATTGCCTGAAACATGTCAGTGTTTAATGGATGTCAGTGTTCAAAGATCCTGCACCTTAAAACTAACATGCTTCTTCGGAAAGAGCTGTCATAACTGATAGCTGGAATCTCTTTTGCACACAGAGGGGAAGTCAGAAAAAGAAAACTTGTTTAGTATTTTTTCTTCCAATAGTTGTATGTGTTTTTAAGCAGCACTCAGGAGTAAGAATAAAAACTGTACCTTACCCTGCCCGCAGAGAACACTTTTCTTTGCAGGTGTGTGTCTGTAATTCTTCATGTGGCTGACTGCATGCACCTTGTCCTGTCAAACAATAGAAGCAAATCATGTGAGGGAACCTAAGTTTGGCTTATTTTTTTTCTTTTACTTGTGAGTAATGACTTGGCTGAATTATGAGACGTGAGTTTTTTAGTTGCAGCTGATTAATACTTAATTTCCCCCTTGAACCAGAGAGCAGTGCTATGAAGCTTTTTCAAGATTCTCATTGGATTTTAGTGCAGGTTTTGAGTGCTTAGTTCTCTGTCGTGACTGGAAGAACATCAGTACGAAAATGAGAGAGATCTGACCCTTTTTGGAGTTCCTGCTGTGGTCTTAGGGATGAAGTCTTGCAATTTACTTCAGACTGTAAGTAGGTGCTTGAGAGAAATCTCCCGTGATTTGGGTGATCCAGAAGGCTTCCATAGCTACGGGAAATGATCAGTTCAAGGCATGATCAGGTTACCCTAAGGGTAGGGATTTGTCCTTGCATCTGTTTTGACCCCATTACCATTGGGTATGTAATCAAATACATTTTTTTCCTACTCTGTTCTGTTCAACTTGCTTTTTTGTGTACCCTTGAAGATGTGATGATTCGATACATTTGAGAGAAGTGACAGAGTAAACAGATGGAGGTCTTTCTGTTTTGGTATAAATATTAACTATCAAATCAAATATTTGAAAACTGAAGAGTTTGGTGTTTGCTTTTCTTCTGTAGTTTGAAAACAGAAGTAAAGAGTTGAATGTGAAGAAAAACAATACAAAGGTTAATGAAAGTGCTACTTGTGTTTCTGAGTACTAGGAAATTACTCAGATTAAACTATGAATTTCTTTGCTTGCTATAAAGATTTAATTTTTAAAAGTGGAGGGGTTATGACTGTTTTGGTTTTTTGATTTTTAAATTAAAGCATGAATGTACTGGATGTTGCATATTGCCAGTGTTCTGCTCTGTGCAGCCCGAGCTGTGTGTGTAAAATATCATTTGAGTAGTCTTACAGGCCTAATGGAGGCATCATCTCAGCTTTATAAATAATGTAAGTTGTGTATAATGTGGAGTCCCCAGAGACTGCAGAGAAAGCATCATTACCAGCCTTTTCAACCTGCTGGAGATCTTAAATTGATTTACAGCACTGAACTGGTGCAAAATGATACATCAGGATGACACAGGGTCAACCTGTAAAAGTCTATGATGTGAGCCTGTTAGTTCAGTCATCATAATTAAACCATATTATGAGGGCAGTGAAGCAAGTGTCTGTGACATGTCCCATTGTGCTTCAGATACGGCTGGTTTAAGAATCAAATAAAGAGAGCACTGTGTGTATTATTTAAGTTATGCAGAGAGTAGTTGAAATTAAAGTTTGCGGCCCTGTGAAGAGTAAAAGCTGAACCGATTTAGGCTGACTCTCAATGTCTTCCTTGCAGTCATTAGGAGCTGAAATAGAGGAAGGCATGTGCAGCTTCGGGGCGTATGCCTGGGGAAGTGGTTGTGAGTGAATCCCTGAAATTTATCCATCCTTTCTCAAGGATCAGCTAGCCTTTACCTGCCAACTGTGCTATCAGATATCAAGGGAACAAACAGGCAAACGAGCCAATCGTTTGGCTTTTTTCCCCCTAGTATTTCTACCCTACTGAAATTTGTAAATGCCTGTTGAAGCATTGCTGCCGATATGAGTTCTTGTATAAGACAGAGCATTTTAGTCATTTGAACTGTATGGCCAAATTCTTCTAGAACAGAGACTGTAATTTTGAATATGAGTTGGCATAGGTCGCTTTTCTTAGTGAAGACAACGGTGGCTATTCGTGTTTTCCTCAAAAGCATGCCGCAGGTAGTAAAATGTTTGCTAAATACTCAGCATCTTAGGTCTTGCTGTTTCTGCTGGTAAAATACTATGGTGTGTTTTGGGAAAAATCCTGCAAAAACAACTTTTTTTTTCCTTTTTTTCTGCTAGTCAGTGTGCTGCTTGGGGATTTGAGAGTTTTGCATTTTTCAGTGTTTAAATCAACTCCTCATACCTGACTTGGTGTGAATTTTTAATCTCCCGAGGTTCTCCCAGTCCAGAAATAAACTGTATTTTTAGTCACAAATATAAGTAAAAAAATAATTTTGAGGCATGGAAGTGAAGCACACAAAACAACTGGTCACTAGTGGTTAGAGATTTATTAGTCACCGGGTTCAGTTGCACCTCAACAGCATGTGCTTTAGCTAAGGTGCTTTTTGAGTGGCAGATAAAGGAATTAAAGCTCACTTTGGTGTGCAGTGGCTTTTACAATGTGGATGTGGAGCTGTCTTCTGCTGTGTCAGTGCAGATGGAGAAACTACCTGTATTGGAGAGAGAGCCATAAAATCTGTGAAAATGAAAGTCAGATTGCACAAATTGCTTTATGGTTAATGAAGTGAGCCTGGTTAATGTGTGGAGCTTTTGTTGGTTTTGTTTCTGGTTATTTTTTAATTTCTGGTTTAGGTTTTCATTACAAACTCACCCAGTTTTGCTTTCAGAGTGGGGAAAAGTCTGTTCTGCCCATAAAAACTTCACTGTTTTTCCCTGTAGTAACAGCAGAGTAATGTTCTTCCACTGGCCTTTCTTCTGTGTATGGCAAAAACCTGAATGCATACCAGTCTTAAGAATTGAAAGGTGATATGTGGTTCCTAAAAGTTTTCCTTTGAAATGTACTGGGTGGAGAATTCGAGTTTAAAATATAAACCCCAATCTGGCCAGCAAGGTTTGAAATGCTGGTGACTTACAGGCTCATCTGCACAAGCATCTTGCAATTCTCAAGCTATTTTGCTCAAGCTGTAGAACAGCGTAGAGAATTTTTATATTACAGTGGAAGGTTCTGCTTGGGATGGGAAAGAAGTTATTTTAAATTGATATTTTTTAAATTTTAGAGTTGTATGCCTGCAGTCTGGAGCATAACTGTTTCCCTTAGAATGTTGCTATTCAAGATTTGAAATAACCAGAGAAAATGTTCGATGGGGCCTTTTGTGGAGGGCTTTACAGAGGATGGATTCGGGGGTGAGGACACCCTTGGCTGGCTAATGGCTGCCACAAAGATCCCTATCCTCCTCCTTAGACAAATGGTAATTTGCATTACAGAAGCTTTTCAGGTTGCTGTCTTTGAGTGGGGGATGCCTGTGTTTTTTAACGGGATAGGGAAGGCATTTCATAAAACATTTCATAAAATGGGCTGAATGAAAACATTTTCTAGAATGAGCCCAGATCATACAGGATTCTCTCCCCGCATCCGTTTGATGCCTGCATGTGTTGGCACTGGAAGTTCCTTAGTTTAATAGGAACAAAGGGCAAGCACACTACTCCTAATTAGACTGTGTGAGGTCAAGTATTGTACACATGAAACACTGAACTCTCTTGAGCTGTGGAGATGGGTCCATTTGTATTATTTTTTTTTATTTTGGGAGAGGAGGAGGGATGTGTCAGGAACTGTGGCAGTGGGATTGCTCTGGTGGAAGGATTGTGGGGCCATAGTGCCACACAGCAGCTGAGTTGAGCTGATTCCAAAGGGTTTTCTGCAAGCACAGGTTTCTTTGCTCAGTTGTACTCTTCTGGTGATTGCTGTCTTGGAGACTGTGTAGGAGCTGAGTTTAGATCAGGGGTTGAAGCTTTTTTCTTCCTGTTTCTAGACTTGCCATTGTAGGGATGCTGACCAGTAGAGCTATTCTGGACACTTGCACAATTTGGCTGTTCTAATGTAGCTCTGTCATTGTTCTGGAATATGTCACTTTTATTCCAATATGTGTTAGCCACTCAGGAGAGTGATATTAGAACAGATGTCACCAGTCTCTCCCATTTAGTTCTTCCCCCACCCTTTCTCCAGCATGCACAGGCAAAGTCTAGAGTACAAGGAGGAAAACAAATTATTTTTAAACATGCCTTTATATAAGTCATTATATTTAGGCACTGTTCAAAGCAGTATCATCCAAACCCAACTATTATGTTGAGTTGGCATGTAAGCAAATCATTAATGTGGTTCACCAGTGATTTCTGAAGCATTATTTCATATTTCTGTGCTCATAAAGGGAACACTCTTCCTAACATGGCAGCAGATGAGACTGTCTAAGCCAGTGTAGACAGTCTGAATTACAGCACTTAATGGTATTCAGAAGTATATCACTTGCATGTTTTTGTCATTAAAAACACTAAAATGCTAATCCACTTCAAAGTGATCTATGGACTATCAATCCAGTATTGGGTAACTTGAAAATAAGATACCCATTAAAATTTTTTGCAGTACTGAAGTTTATAGACAGAATAATGAGAGTTTTCGCTGTCTCCTCGTGTCTCTTCCCAGCATGGGTCTCATCTGCCCTGCAGTTTTGACTGATGGATCTTGCTTCCTTCAGTACTTGGAAGTTGTTTGAGGAGAAGCTGAAAATATGTCCTCTCAATACAGATTTCAGCCATGGATAGAACTTGGATTTCAGAGTTTGCAGCATTACAGGGTTTCTTCTACAGAGGTGGCAAGACTGCTGTACATGTTTAAGGACGTGTCTAAGTAGATAAAAGCAAAAAAAGCATATGAGGACACACTTGATACTTCTATAGCAGGTTGAAAAGTTTGCTATGAGTCCAGAGAATCTTGTATGTTCAGGCTGATTGGTGCATGCAGTGACCATCATTGATAATATCTTTGCTTGCTTTCCTTTCTCATTGCTCAGCACTACGAACTGGTATCTCATTCTTCCATGTTTATGTGAAAGATTAAATTACTGAGATATTTTTCTTGTAAATAATTTCAGACTTCTGACTTCAAGCATTTTAAGGCATTGAAATTAATATCAGCATTCTGTCTGATGTAGTGTGTTGAAACCAGGGCATGAGACTCTTTAAGATATTGTATTGTTACATAGGTGTGTACGTAGGATTCTTCAAGTGGATAGGTATGCTATATGTGTGTGCACATATGAATACCTAAAATAATAGTCACTCCTGTTGAAAGTTAAATTGTTTGGATCAGATAAAGGTAGGCTACACCTATATATAGTTGAGAAGAGCCTGTAAATTTATCAAGGTCTGTGTATGTAATAACTATTTACATATAAATACTTAAATGCCGTTTAAATGCTTTAAAACCTAAAATCAGTTTTGGTTAAAGATGAAGTAAATAACTGGAGAATCATGTTGCAACAAATTGTGGCTTCCCCTTAAATGTGTTCCTAAGGGTGATAGGAGGAGGAAACATCTGCTGTTTGGTCAGATGCTGTTAATGAGCCGCATATTTGACTTCATTCTGCCCGTGTATTTCACCTTTGTATCTGTTAGGTTTCATTTGAATATTGACGTGGGAGGTGGGAGGAATTAATCAAGCACCCTTGTTGTCTTACATGCATCTTACTAGAAAGGACTTTGATTCAACTGATCTGTTGAGGGGAAAATACGTAGCTTGTAACTGGACATATTTGCTGTGGCAGGGGAGAGGGGGTTACAAAATTTTGTCAAGATAAACACGGTAGTGTGTGTAAGAGAGAGGGCAGAAGATGGTGTGGAACTGACATCTCCTGCTCTTTCAGTTGATGGTTTAATTCTCTGGAGTGTCCCTGTAATTTATCCAGCTGGAAAATAGCAAAAAAATGTATGGGTTGGCTTTTTTTGTTCTCTGTTGTTTTTTAACTACTTTCCTTTTCTTTCTAGCCCTCCCAAGATGTTGTAAAACAAACTCTGCTAGTGTTTTGGTAGGACAGAATAGTTGGCAGAACACCCTTGCTCACTGTTGGCCAGTTGTCTTTTTTCCAAGGGTTTCTGAGCTGTCTTACATGAAGCAAGACGTTTACTTTCAAGTTAGGCCACTCACTAGCACCTGCTTACGAGTGTATGTTCTGCTCCCAGGTCCTGAAAAGTTACTAAAACTGTCTCATCAATAAAACACAGTCCTGTTTGATGAAGGGTCTTTCTCTTGATATCTAAAAATTCTGGTGTGAAATTTGACATATTTTTACCACTGTTATGATTTCTGGGCTGAAATATACTTTGGGGAAGGCGGATTTGGATTTATTTTAATCTAGGGAGGGCTTTATTCAGGTTAATAAAGCTACAAACTGCAAGATGATTTTTTTGTTCTTGTTGAATTAATTCCATGTGTAATAAAATAATTCATCCTGCCTTTGCAGATAGGCTGGGAGACAAACAGAACGTGAACATGACAGGGCTTACTCATGGTTGCTTAAGGTATCTGTTGCTATAGTGATGAGTATGGGATGGGAACGTCTGTAGGTCAGAATCTTCTCAGTAGCTCACAACCAGAGAAAAATGGGGTGGAAAAGTGGCTTCTTACCCGGGCTGTATGTGAAACACAGTGACAGTGATGAGGACTTGGTTTTAATGGAACTGAGCCATACATGATGCCAAACTTCAAGGGTACAAGCATGAAGGGAGGAAGAGTGAGGCAATTCAGAAGGCTTCTGGGTTCTCTGAAGTCATCAAAATCACGGAGAAAGCAGCTTTCTTGCACAGCAGACAGAGCTCAGTCCCTACCTCAGTGTGGCAGCACTTGATGCAATGTTGTAGTTGTGCCAAGGCAAGCAGGGTTCTATCCAGTTTTCTTGAAACAGTTGCTTTCTGGATGTGTGACCAAATTAATTGGCAGGTGGTTGTTTGGAGAACTTCACAGAATCACTGTATGTGTGAGATTGGAAGGGACCTCTGGAGGTCGTCATGGCTATATAGATTCCCCAGGACTATATTTGGATGACTTCTGTTTTTCCAGTTGTGTGACAACTGCAGTATTGTTTTGTCCCAACAGTGAATAAAGTAGATTTGAGATTTATTTGACCCTCAAAAGACCTGCCAACATGTACATGATGGCTTCAGGGATTGCTACACGCATAATGCCATTGCACTGGTTATATTTCAAATGTGTGGTAGTATTTCAGGAACCCCGAACACGTGCTTTCCTGTACAGGGAGGGAAGAGGGAGATGGGAGGGACAGAGAGCCCACTTGAGTGGCTTTACTGAGGTCTTACCATGAGTCTCCAATCTTCATGACCCGAATTTCATCTCACTTCACACAGTCTCTTGCTCTTTGCTCTTGTCATGTGGGAAGACAGGGATAGTGGTAAAGGCAGTCTTGCCTCCCATGTATTGCAGCTGTGTTAATTTCCAAAGAGTGGGAACAGCCTTGTCCTCACAGCTATGGGTCTGATAAGAGTGAGTGAGGTGGTAGGGAGTCCTTTGGTGTCTGCTGGATATGCTGTGAGGAGGAAGGGACAGGAGGTCGTGTGAGGGACAGAAAGGTGGTTGTGATAGGGACAGGAAGCAGCGAGCCAGAACTGCAGAAGGAACAGAGAAGAGGGAGAGAAAGAGCCAGAGCTGTGTGGAGCTGCCCATGGGAGGCTACAGAGAAGAGGTATGAAAGACTTCTAGATAGCAAGGAGCTGATACTTGAAATCCTCTGAAATTTTACTGAAGCACTCTGAGTGCATGGCTGTCTCTACTATGATGTTGTCAGACACTTCTTTTCCTTTTTACCACTAAGAAGATAGATAAATAGATAGAAGGGAACTTGGTTATGTTATCATCTTAGTTCTGCTAATTGCCTTGTGAATGCAGTGATGAACTAATCTGAAAAATGTCAATTTTGACCTTGCTGGACGTCTTGGAAAAGCTGACTTACATATAGGTTGCCATCTTGACTATTGCAGTTTCCTGTTCTGCATTTTTGCCTGCTGCTGGCTGTACAGTCTGGCATATTTAATAAGAGGCCCTTTATTATCCATGCTGGCTAGTGTCAGTGTTAAGTGCTTTCTCTTGGATGTAGTAGCCAAAGGAAAAGTCTTTGTCTTTATTAGTTTAAAAACTTAGGATAATGCAATTTAGTTTCTGTAATGTGTCATATTATATTTCATGTGGAAAATATTTTATAAATGCTCCCAGCTTAAAACTCTGCAGTGTGTGGTATTTTTTGGATAGATGGATATGAAATGGCTCTTTTTCCCCCCTAAGTTTGCTGTCTAGCTTCTAGAGCAGAAGGCAGTGGCAGTAGAGGGTGGTTGAATTGCTTGCTGGAGTGTTTGGTTTTTCAGAACCAGCCAAGGCAGGGCTTCTTGCTCTGGGCATGAGAGCAGGTTTTGCAAATCAGCTGAAGTACTTGTGTCTGAATGTGAGCTAATCTTTGACCTGGATATCACTTAAAATCTGAGGGTGGCAGCTCCCTGAGATGGAAAGAACTCCTAAGAAGTTGGTTTCTCTCAGTCCCAGCTGTGGATCTCTTCACATAGGCTGGCTGGGTGACTTCAGTGCTCGGAGCTGATCCCCCAGAATGTGTTTTTTGGTTTATGTTGGTTCTGCCAGGTTAGGAATGTGAACTGACTGAGAGGTAGAGGGGAAGTTATGTTGCACGACCAAGGCTGGCACAAGGGAGTAAAGGGAAACCTTTTCTCTCTGGGTGGGAGAGAGCCCTTGGGGCTGCTCTTTGGCTTGTGGACCTGTGACCTTGCTGCCCCGGGGCAGCTGTTGGAGGTAGCCCGTCACCGGCGAGTGCTGTAGCGCTCCCAGATGGAGATTTCCTTAAAGTGCTTGCCAAGGAAAGGTCTCATTTACAGGGTTTTTTTCCCAGATACTTATGTTGGTGATTAGCAGGGAGAGACTCGACTGCCAACAGTTACGTCAGCCACAAAGCCCCAGTGTAACTCTATTGGCAGCGAAACGACAGTGATTAATGGTGCAGTATCTTTTATGGGGGGTGAGGGAGGACGGATGGAGAGCAACACTTAAACAAGCTTTCCTGGTCAAGTGTTGTTCTGCTGGTATAAACTGCAAGCTGTCTTAGAGATGTTTTTCTAGTTTAATGCAGCTGCAAGAGCAGAACACATCTCACACAGCATGTCCTGTGTGAGACAGGACAAGTGTTTTTCCTCAGGAGGAAAAGAACGTCCAAGTTCAACTTCGTGGTAGTAGAAACTTTATTTTCCTCTTTAGAGGATGAAATAACTTGAAACAGTTGGCAAACTGGGTACAGTTAGCAGCATTATCAAGAAATCAGAAAAAAGGCAAACACTAAATCCACTAAAACCCTTCTGTAAAGGCAGGTTGGTGTTACCAGAAATCACTGCCAGTGACGACAGTTCTGACACCTGAAGCTGATCTGTGCTGTGAGCCAGTGCACTGTTTGTAGCTTTCCTGGGTTCTGCACCACTGCATAAATCACTTTCAAATTTTTTGCTTTCAATCCACTGTTCTCAAAAAAAATTTAGAAAGTATTTGTTTTGGTGCTATACGGTAAATGTGTTTAAAAGCCCTTACTGATTTTTGTTACTTGCATCTTTGTAGTGTATTTCTTAACTTTAAGGAATTAGACTATCTACAGATTTAAAATACAAACTGTAGGTATTTCCCTAGCAGTGGGAGCTACTACTACTCCTAGTGCTGGAACAAGGCACTGAATTCCTTTGTAGCCTGCTGCTGTGCTAAGAAACTCTTCAGAACATGGGAATCTGACTGTAACATCTTTTTCATTTTTACCTCTGGCTTGGCTAGAGGCTGCTTTGCAGAAAGCATCAGCATAACTGGCATAAATGCTCCAGGGCTATTTACTGCAGTTGGCTGGATAACTGTTCCCTTGGCCCTTCTCCCCCCCAGTTTATCTGGAATGACTCTTGCTCATGGTCAGACCCAGTGCATCTCCTGTGGTTTGTGAATGGGGAGCAGTTGAGAACTGCCAGTGCTGATGGCAAGCTGCTTTGGCTCAAGTCTGATATTCCTGATTTTTTCCATCACACCTTTGCCTACCTTCTTGCTTTCGCTGATTTGGGACATGAGGATCCTCAATATTCCAGGTCAGCCAGCAGTCAGGGTTGTTTGAGGCTCAAGGCTTTTATCTCTGGAGCTGGGGAGTGCTGATTTCAGCCCCAGAATGAAAGACATCTGTGTAAGAGCAAAAAGACAAGGAGTCTGCAATCTTCATGTGTTCTTTCTGTGCACTAGCTTGTAGCCTAGAAGTACGTAGTCTTGGCAAGCGACTTTGGAACTTGGAGTTTTTCTGTCCATCCTCAGTACCAGGCCAGCTGTGACTGTTTGTTCAGTAGCAGACAGCAGTGGAAAATTTGGAAGCATTATGGCTGTTTTAAGCTAGCCTGCTGCTGACCTTGCAGAGCACGGGGTGTTTGGGAAATGCTGTGTTTTGGTGTCACGACTGTAAGAGACTTTGCAAAATCTGACTTCTGAAACTTCAAACTGATCTCAAAAAATGATGGTGGGGTGATTAATAGGTTGTCTTATTGCCATATGCAGAGTCATATAGGCTCTATTAAAAAGAAAAGCTTGCAGATAAGAGAGGGGTACTGAGTGATTCTTAATGTGGCTTGGTTCCTCTTGCAAAAGTCATGAAAAGCTTACAGATAACCAGGGAATCAGACAAACAGATTACAGCCCTCTTCTCCTGTTGTAAAACCTCTGTATTCCCAGTAAGCCGTGTAGGAGGATATCTCCCACTTCCTTTCAAGCTATGCTACTCCCAACTGCTGTATTAACTATCAGTTCCTATCTGTGGGTTGAAGCCTTTGTACAGAACGCTCCAAAGCCTTGTTCTCAGGAATATGAGAAAACAGTTTGATGTGAGATTCTGCAGATGTTCTGGCACAGGGCTGTGACAGCTGCTTTTGCCTCATCCCACAGTTTTTTGGATCTCTCTGACTCCTCATGTATGTCTGCGCCCTTGTTTTGCCCTTTTGGAAGGGGAAAGGTGTGTCCGTGACTTCTGGGTCTGTTTTTAGTGTAGGCAGGCTCAGAGCTGGACCTCACCTGCAGGTAAAGGCTGTGATCAACCCTTTCTGAGTGTTTGTGGGTGCATTTTAAACGTTAACTCAAAGTGTCCTCGACTTGGTGTTGAGAGGGTCCCTAATTTGTACTTGTAAACTTTGAAGAGTTTGTCTAGTGTGGAAGCTGAAGGGGCGTCTATAAACACTGTGATCTTGCATTTATAAAGGGTCTGTGACTTGGGGTGGCTTGATAAATAGCAAGGAACTGCCAGGGAGTATTTACTGTGATGGAGTTGTGCAGCTGCTCCTCACAGTCCTGAGGACCTGCAGCACACTGGGCACTGTCATCTGAAGTCCAGTCCCGGTTTTCAGAAGGCCACTTGTGTCATGCTGTAATTAAATAATGTTTCATTGGACAGTGGAAGTCTGGCAAATATTGGTGTTTGTGTCTGAGTTGTATAAACTTGGCTTGGAAAGCTGTGTCATCTTTAAACACTTTCTCTGTCCAGAATGGTAGTTGTGAATTGCATGGCACTTGATGAAATTCAGCATGGACATTTTAAAGACATGAAGAAGGTACAGTGTTTTAAAAGTTGTTTAAAAGGAAAAAAATAGCTCTCTAGTTTTTACTAGATAAGGTAAAAACCAGGAAAGCTGGAAGAATCCTTTAAAATGAGGAAAGCTGGAGGAATCCTTTAAAAAAAAGTAAAGCATGCATCTCATGACACGCACTGAAATGTCTGTAGCGTTGGCAAACTGACTGTTCATATTTTAGGTGTATAAATGGTTGGTGCAGAAGTAGCTTGTGGAAAGATTGATTGAACAGCATTACTTTTTGGTTTAATTTTCATCAGTTTGTTCTGTTTTGCTGAGGCTTGACCCAATAACTCTTTTATTAGTGAATAATTTTTCTTCTCAGCTTTTTGTCATCTCTTGATTTGGTGAAGGATTCTGCTTTAAAGCTGGGGATCTTGAGCTGTAATTTAACATCTTTACTTAATCTCTGATAAATGAGGTCTGGGTCACAGTCTTTAGAAGTGGTTTAATGCAGCTGATGTAACTGTATTGGTGCATGCTCTTGGTGAAATGAATCATTTGTAAGAGCATTGACTTGCCTCAGCTGAGCATAACTGGAGGAGCGCGTTTGGTGAGAATCCCCTCCTTAAAATATACCCTGTTGGAGCACTGCTCTGGCTGGGGCTGACAAACCCCTCCTTAAATTCATGCAGTCTGTGCTAGATTTTGCTGTTCTCTGAAGACAAAACACATCTTGCATTTTATGAGCTTCACTCAAAATTTGATGCCTGAGTGGTGATGGGCATTTTTCTTTTTCTGTTTTAAACATTTTCCTTTATGCTGCAGATGTATATTTTAACTGCCTAAAAAAAACCCTGAAAGTGACATGTCAGTAAATTTTCCCCATCTCACCTGTGAAGGAAGTTCCTCCCACCCTGTGCTGATGAATTGGAGGGAAATGCTTTTTTCAGCTGATAAAAAGAAATAAAATTCCGTGCCCTTCCCAAAGGAGGAATTCAACAATTGGACAAGTGATGTGGGACCATGTGTTGGTTTGTAAAAGGATATAGTTTGTAAAGATGTTTCCTTTGATGCCTGTGATGAATATGGATGTGTTTCCCTTGGAGAGGGTTTTGATTAAATTATGCAATTAGAGCTGACCAGACAGATCTAAATATAGGAAGAGGTTTCAGTTATCCTGCCTTTGTGTGTATTAACACACCCACACAGATGTGTGTTTGTTATTGTTGTAAACAACACCTGTTTTCTAAAGACAGTTCAAAAAGTCAGGAAAGGGAATGGTCTTTGTGGAAAAAGGGAGTTATGCAGGAGATTCATGATGAAAGGGAAAAAAATTTAATCTGTTTTCCCCAGATTTTTCACCTCTTAGAAAAGGACTTCTAACTTATTTTGATAGCTAGGCTAGTCCTGGCATCCTTGTGGATGTTCACAAACCTGCACGAACGAGTGCTCCAGACTGGTCTTAGAGGTTCTCCTGCATTTTTCAGGACTTGGTCTGTGTCATCTAGCAATGCTGACTGAGATCCTTGGCTGCTCCTGTACTCCTGAGTGCTCTTAGTGTCCTGGCGGGACAACGTGTGGAGTTTAGGGATGCCACAGCGCAAATGAAAATGATAAACCTGTCCCAAAAATGCGCAATGAAATACCCACGGTGGGTAATGTAATTCATAATGTCTCTTGACAACTGTTTCTTTGGATATACTTTCTTTTGAATGTCTTGTCATAGTTTGAGGATTTCTTTAAGAGGCTTTTAGCTTGGAGAGAGTGAAGAATGAAGAGTCTCTTCCTACATAGCATTTGGGGAAAAAAAAAACACCTCATGAACACTCTTCTGGCAAGTTTTGTGATTCACAGTCTTGTATTCATCTTATAGGTTATTTTAGTGGAGTTCATATTTTGCAGTCCCATCTGTGCCAGAGTTTTGACTAGATCATCAAGTTACAGTTCCTTCCTGACCTTGGTTAAAGTACTAGGCTGCGGTTTTAGAGATAATCTTTGAAAGCACATCCGATTCAGTCCCGCTGCTCGCCGACACCAGAAGGGATTTGTGCACACCTGGGTGGATGTTTTGATCTATCCTACTTGTGCTAGCCCTGCTGTGCACCAGGCTTACCTAGCTTCCTGACCAAGTCTCTTGGCAAACTTGATTTTAGTTTTTTCCTGTAGTCCTGGCAATATAAAATATATATAAAATAAGCACGGCAAGGAGACCAGCAGGCGGTAAAGGGAGAGCTGGTGTTTTGTGACTTTGTGGAATCTCACATGCATCTGAACCCAAGGATGAGTAAAGTTCAGCAGTGTGTTTTTCATCTCTGGTGAAAAAGGCAGGATTTGAGGATCTGGTGATCACTTAGGATGCTGTATAGTGTTAGTGGTTTTTTTGTAAGCATGGCGGAGATAAAACTCATGAAGGATGTGGCGTTTAAATTTGTTTTCAGGAGTATGGTTTTCAGTAGGTCAAAACAGTTGCAAAAGTATCGGGAAGAAGTGTTCTTAACCAGGACAAGGGCAGATCTAATTGTTGATGCATGTTTGTTAAAACTGGGAAAGAGCCTTTGCCATGTTTTTTTTCTCACAATGATATACTTGCTTAGAAAGGCTTCTGTGCCATTTTAGTTGTATTGTGACACAGGATTCGGTTTCTAATGTGTATGAAAAGCATTTATTTTTTCCCAGAGAAGCAACAGCGAAGTTACCATACATCTTTCAAATCTGGTACCTTTAAATCCGGAAGACCTGTAAGAATTTGCTGTTGTTTTACTCTGGCAATCGTGATAGCTGAGACTTCAAGGGCAAGGAGCAGAAGCCAAGTGGGGAGGCAGGCGGGAGAAAAGCTGCGATTCACTGTGGAAGCTGGCCGAACACTGTGTTCTTGGTTTGAACCATGGGGAGCACTGGGAAGGAGCTGGCAGATCCTGATAGTGTAAGCTTATCCCTTCATGCTCTGGACTAACATAGCAATGGGCTTTTTGGGTTTTGGGTCACTGTTGCCCTCCTCCCCTCCACTGGTAAAACCTGCATTGCCCCAGTGGTTTCATTTTGCTCTCCCCCTGCCTGCTGAACTAAAGGGTGTTGTGGGTATCTGACAGGATTTTCCCTGTGGGCTGTACAGTGATACATGGGAGATTTTCTTGGAAGGGCAATCCCTCAGCCAAACAGCATGAGGGATGGCCCGAGGGAAGTTTTGACAGTCTGGGTATTTTGGGCTGTAACAGAGGTTACTTCACAGAACTGGCTACAGATACCCATCCTCCTGGCCCTGGCTGGGTCTAAGTAAGGAAGGGAGTCTAATGCAGTGTCAGGAAAACCCTGCCTACTCTGCTAGGTATGATGAGGTATTTTCAACACCAGTTTTTTCCTCTTTCCTTGAACGATGTGTTGTATATCAGAACATAGGATCACATATTTCAGTGTTTTTTTGAATTCTTTCTACCATGCCAAGAGAACATAAAAGAGTTAGGGTTTTTTTCTTGTTGTCATTTTCCAAACCTACAAAGGAAGCCAAGTCAAGTTCTGTACAAGCTCTCTAATGAGTTCTACAGCACTCTGATGTGAAACGTGCTTTCTTTTTGCATTTGTGTTGTAGTGTTACTGAGGATTCTACCAGGTTTAGTGCATTTTTCCAAGCTGAGCAAGATCTGATCTTCTGCCATAAGAAGGTGCAAAGAAAGAATTTGTCGACTAAAAGGAGGGTAATTCAGCAAAAGACTCCAGACTTTGTTTCATAAATCGCATTACTTGAAGAAAGAAACAAAGTTTTTGCTGCTTGCTCCAAGAACAGGGAGCTAGATTACGTTAGTGCACAATATGTTAACACTTCTAGCACTGCAGCTGCTTTGACTTCATGCCTTTTAGTAATACATGGAAACTGTACATGGAGATAGTTCCTGCTGGAATAAAGAGACAGCTCCCTGCCTTCTATGTTCAGTTTGTTTTTTTTTTTTTAAGGTCTAAATATTGTACTGATTACATGAGTTGCTGAAAATATGTCTCTCAGAGAGGGTAAATGACTAAATATTTTTAAAGAAGCTAATTAAAATCTCTTTGCTTGTTGTTTCTTTACAGTGTTACTAAGTAATAGATGCTGGGAAGAGGTACATTGACTAAGATAAATTGAGTTTTTAAAACGTAGTCATAACTAGATAGTTTTCTCTATTAACAATTATTCTCACTGTGGTTCCTGCCCATTTTTATGTCTAACTGTGCTAAGCATATATTAAAAAAAATTAATGGGATCCTTTTTGCCTGCATCACGGAGCCTGTAATACAAATAATTAAATTAGTAGAAGAGTTAGAGTCACTTCTTGTTTGCCTGAAACTTGAAGTTGTTTTGTTCCCTCATCCACCCCTCTAGGAGAGGATCATCTAATTGTCCAAACCCTTTCTCCACCCATCAAAAACAGTCATTTATGCAAAGTGGGACAGTTTCCTATGGGATCTCCTGTGGGAATTTGAAAGCACTCTCATTGACTATTTTACTGTCTGCTTCATGTTGCTGAAGGAGTTACTATCTTTTCTTTGATGGCGAGAAAAATAGGACTTCACTCTTAGGCCTTTTGCCTAAATACATTTGTTTAAATACAAGGCTAGCCAAACAGATATATATAAAAATATAATGCTCGCTTATTTTTTTTATAGGCTGCGTACAGGTTTGTGTGGTAATCCAAAGATTACAAAAAAGACAACAGCAGTGAGGGAAGACAAATAAAACAACATTGGGATTTGAAAGAAGTTTGTTGATTCCCATGAATCCATCAGCAGACAGAACGCATAATAAGAAGTGCAAGGGTTTGGATGTGTAGAGAGTGTCTGATAAGTGGGTAACAACTCAATTTCCTTTAAACTCGTGCCAGACTGCCTTTTGGAGAGTGTCCTGTTGTTTGGCCTAGGTTTCTGTTTTATCCCTACCTTGTGAATAACCAGACCCTTCAAGGGCTGGTGGTCACTTAACTGATGGAAATACTAACTCCCACTTTCCCAGAAGGGCACATGGATTTGGGGAAGAAGGACGCAGACTGTGTCATCTGCTGACTCGTGGTTTAATCTTTATTTTGCACTTCCAGCTGATAAGACCACTTTGTGCAGAAGTAATACAGGAAATGATGCAGTGCAGAAACTAAGAGTGGCAGAAAGGGAAATGGAATGTACTGGCAAGGGCTCAGCCCCGCAGACAAGCTCTCTGCTTCTTGGAAATGAGAATCTCCACATACATTGTGGTTTGGGTATTATTTGTTTGGTTTTGTTTTTTTTTCCTTTCTGTTTGTTTGTTTTTTGGGTTTTTTTTTTAACTTAATATTGGTTTTGGAGCTTAGAGAAACTAGTGTACAGCAGCCTGTGAATTTTGTCCCCCTTCCCTTATGTTGCTGCTTGTTCAGGGCTTGAGGTGTGCTTAGGCTTTGTTTTGGAAGCAGGACTTCAGCAGGAATCCCTGGCTGGAGGCTGGTGCCCAGCTGACTCCTGCTGAGCTGCATTATTTCCAAGCTCACCTCCAAGCGCTGTGCCTAATGCTGTTCCTCCTGCTCCCAGCAGCTGTTGCCACAGAGATGCCACCACAGCTTTGATGGTGAGGCTGAAACTTGTTTTGGAGTGTATGATTGTGGGAGTGGGATGTGTGCGCTGCAGGATTTGATCCAAAAACTTCAGAGAATCTGTTTCTTTGGTCCGACTGCTTGGGGATGCATCTGAGCATCGTCTTAGTCTGTGCAGATCTTGTGTACTAGCCTGTGTTAGGGCTGTATTTTCAGACACTGATATAAACACACAGTCTGAACAGACAGGACTTTTCCTTTTTCACAGCAACTAGGTGAAAAATGGGTCAGGCCTAGGTAGAACCACATCTGCAAACATTATCACTGTTGAATGAAGCTCGGGTCGAAATGTAGACTTTGTACTTCCTCCTTTATTACAGCTTCAGCTGAAGCCTTTTAAATCTTTCTTGTTTAATCCAAATGGAAGTGAAGGAGAAAGCTTTACTTAATATACTACTGGAACTTGTAACTTTTGTGTGTGGAACTTGTATCTTTTGTTTGAAAAGTGCAGAAAAAAGATACTTAGAATATTGATTGAGATACAGACTGTATGAATTGAGAACAACACAGTTACAAACAAGTTAAAAGCACATGCACTGGGGTTCTGGTAATTCAGTTCTTAAATTAGCACAGCATTTTAATAGAGCACTTTACAGTGCATGTGAGGATAAAGTATACCTGTCACAGTCAGTGACAGTAATGGAGTTTCAGTTCATTTAACAGTATAGCACATGCCCACGTAACAAAAAAAATTCTTAAATTTGCCGCAGGCTCATGCAAATCTTCCCTTGCATTAACATTATTATTTCAAATACAATTCTTAGCATGAAAGAAATGGGATGTACCAGTTTGAAGTGTAGGTAGATGTGGCCTGTGTCTTAGTCCATAATAATTATTCACATAAATGTAGTTTATGCATTCAGCCTAATAAAACTGAACCTCTGCAGTTAGATAACTGTTTTAGTGACAAGTTAATTTGAAGAAAGTGCATGGTTTTCAGCTTAAAGTTCTTCAAATATAGTGGTAGACTATGAAACCATTGCAGTGTATGACAGTCAAGAGAGTAAGTGTGCTATAGCATTGGCAATTTTAAGGTCTGCAATCTTTTCTTGGTAAAAGATAGCTGTGAAATCCTGTGTGATGTGGTTGTGCTGACACCTATTCTCTGTGTGGATAGATTGCTGATTGGTTGGGTGTTTTTTGTGTTGTTCTGATGGCAACAAAAACATTCATATCCTTTTCCCCTTCCCCCTTCCTCTGCAACCTGTTGGTATCCAGTCCAGGATATGTTTCCTGCCTTGTCTGTCTATTTGAAAATCAGTGGTGTGGTGCTCTTTGTCTCGTTTTCCCCTCCCTGCCAGTCCTGGGTCTCTTCTGTTTCCCTTGCCAGAACCTTTTGCCTGCTCCCAGCCTGGACAAGGACAAAACCTGCTGCTCACAGCTGGAACTCCTTCAAATGTGGTGTTCCTCTCTCTCTCTTGACCCATCACTTCAGTCCCATTCCTTGTCTCCCAGCTTGAGGACTACTGTGCTGTCTAAAATCCTCTTATCTGGACTTCCTTGTCCTTCCCACTCCTTCATGAGTCCTTGAGTATATCAGGCAGACATTGCAGCACAAAGGGTCAGTGGATAATTGGTGAAGTTCATGATAGCTTTCCCTCACAGGCTGCTTAGGAGCTCTGAGGGCTCTTGGGTGGGGTTGGCAGATGGAGTTTTCTCTCTCATGTCAGTGAGTGAGGGCTAAGATCTTTCTAGTTTCACTTTTTTTTTTCTGCTTTGTTCCTCAAAGTAAGAGGTAAATCTGAATTGTTTGTTGGGTTTTTTTTCCAGATTGAGTTGTGCTCAGGTCTAGTGCAGTGATTTTTGAACTTCATGCCTGGCAGTTTGGAGAGAGCTGGGCAGCACATTGCTGTTGAGGAATATTGCTTCCAGCCACTCTCTAAAATAAAGAATAAAAAACAAGTACTAGTGATCCTGCACTGTTTCCTTGGGATGTTTTGCTGGTTAAGGTTGCAACAGCTGACAGGCAAATTGTAGCACCCCTCACACTTAATAGTGAAAAATTTAAATTGAGGGACTGTTTTAGGCTAGATTTAATGTGAACTACATTTGTAATATGCTGCTTAAATTTTCATCAGATGTGCCTTGAATCCAGTCCTGGAGGTTGTCAGCATTTGTTGTTGTTTTTTGATCACACCACTCTTCTGGGTTGGGGTGGGGGATATTTTCAACTGCTGTATGTTGACTTGAAAGGTAAACCGCTTTTTTTTTTTCTCTTTCTCTGATACCCTCCTTTAGGTTGTCAACCAGAAGGATTTAGAGTAATGAGGAGGTTGTGACGATCAAGGGGGGGATGTCAGCGCTGCCTTCCTGGGACTGGAGGATTGAAAAGGAGAAAGGACCAGAACTGTTTGATCCAGGCTGCTTTTGACTGCTGACACAATCTGCTGTGCCCTGGTGGTGGTGGAAGAACAGGGCAGTCGTTCCTGCTTGGTTCTGTGGTGTCACCACAGCAGGGTCACCATGAATGTAACAAGTTTATTCTCCTTCACCAGCCCAGCAGTGAAGAGGCTGTTGGGGTGGAAGCAAGGGGACGAAGAAGAGAAATGGGCAGAGAAAGCTGTTGACGCATTAGTGAAAAAACTGAAGAAGAAAAAAGGTGCTATGGAGGAGCTGGAGAAAGCACTAAGCTGTCCTGGGCAGCCCAGCAACTGTGTCACGATTCCTCGTTCCTTGGATGGCCGGCTCCAGGTGTCGCACCGGAAAGGGCTCCCGCACGTCATTTACTGCAGAGTGTGGCGCTGGCCGGACCTGCAGAGCCATCACGAACTGAAACCTCTGGAATGCTGTGAGTTCCCCTTTGGTTCCAAACAGAAGGAGGTTTGCATCAATCCCTACCACTACAAGCGGGTGGAAAGTCCTGGTAGGTTCTTCCTTGTTTGTACATTTACACCTTATCTGAACAATGCAAAGTGTGGCAATTAATTATGTGACTCATCGGCTTAAATAAGCAAAAGTGGCTGTTTGCACATGTCAGATTCTTCCTCTGCAGTTTATCTGGATGTAGGCATTAATTAGCAGTTCTCCCTTTCACAGGGTGAATGCTTCACCTGTGTAAATGTTTTATCACTGCACGGAGGTAGTCTTAGTGTGTGCCTCAGGCTGCTGGGCCTGGTATCATCTGGGAATATTGGTACCCACTATCCCTCAGTTAATTTGTTGTGCAGATCTGTGATTTTGTATGAAATCTTGCAGGCTAACATAAAGGATTTATTTGCATTGTCTGTGCTTGAAAACCATTCTGACACACATCAGTAATAATACTGCTAGTAGTAGTACTAGTTTCAGATTATTATTTCACTTTATCACTTTTCTTCATCCTACAGAAAATAATATTTTTTTTAGTATCTCTCACAATTGTTGCCTTTTAAAAAGACTGAGTTTAGACAGCAGATTGTAATCCCCTCAATTTGAACTTTGATAGCACTGTTTGATTGTATGTGAAATTCTACTCTCAGCTGTTCTGCAAACAGAGTTTGCTTACCTCTAACTCATTGCCTCACTTCTTTCCTTAAGGTGCCACCCATTCTCTCTCCAGTCTCCTCTTCAAGGCCCAAACCTCTTTATGATAACTCCGTGCTTAATTTCACTCCTGCAAGTTTATTATCAGGGAATACTTCCAGGGACTAAGATGAACTGTGCTTGGATGTGTCATCACTGGTCTCCAGCTCTTTGTGAGGGTGTACAGGGACAGCTGCAGAAATGCACCGCAGGCATGGGTGGACTATTCTGCTTTAAATGTGGGAAGTCCATCAGTGTTAGCCATTTCATAAACCCTGCAGCTGTCTGTAGAGTGGCAGTGATACACAGAACCATGATGGAAATGAGGTTGTTGCAAGATTGTTTTGCTGTGGATGGAAATTGCATTTGTCTTGGATCTGCAATGCACAGTGCGTATCTTGATGTTAAATATTTCCCTTTGCTGTGTTAGTATTGGAAATCATGTGAATGGCAGATGCAGTACCCATAATGTATGTGTTTACGCAGCAGCAGCTTGAACAAGGGAACTGAGCACTGGAAAAACAGTTCTGAAAAATTAAAAAAAAAAAAATCCGTAACAATTTCATGTTAAGTACAAGAGGGATAATAAAATACTTATGTACTTGTACTGCTAGCATATGTCTGGGTTGGTTGCTTGCATTCAGTATTCCAAAACAGTGACAATTAAGATTCCTGAAACACCTCTATTTCTATCAGACTGAGCAACAGTTGGACTCTTACTGTAGTGCCAGATTACATGTTCTAACTCATTTTGTTTTAGTATTGAAAACAATTACTGAGTTTGAGAACCTTCTCATATGGATCAGTAATGTCATATTTAAAACCAGGGATTTGTAAATATCCTGTCACTTCACAGAATCACTTAGGTTGGAAAAGACCTCTGAGATGATTGTGTCCAACCTTTGGCCAGACACGACCATGTCAACCAGACCATGGCACTGAGTGCCACATCCAGTCTTTTCCTTAAACATCTCCACCACCTCCCTGAGTAGCCCATTCCAATGTCTTTCTGTGAAGGAATTCTTCCTAACATCCAACTTAAACCTTCCCTGGTGCAACTTAAGACTGTGCCCATATTCTTTGTTCAGTTCAAGATTTATGCAAGCTAGAATAAAACTTGCAAAAGAAGTTCAACTAAAAGCCTATTTTAGGCTGGGTATGTAATGTAGGAAGGGTTTGTGTTTAGTCAGCCACAGATTGTTTTGAGGGATATTGCACAGAGCTGAATAGGAAAACAGCTTTTGGAAACAGGTGGTAGCTGAACTCCCATTTGGCTTGGAGAGCTGTGCTCTGTAACTTCTGACTTCTTTTTTCCTGTCCCTTCCCTGTTCTTGCTGTCCTCCAAGCATAGTCTTTATCTTCATTTCCTGACAATCACTCCCAAATTCTGCTAACCGTTTTTTCCCATTTTTGTCAAGACATTAAAACACCATTATTGCCACGTAAGTGCTTACACTTTGAGATTAATGGGTACTGAGAATTTATGCATGAGTCACCATTTACAGCAATCTATGGAGTTGAGCAGATATCAAGGTTTGTGTTTCCCAGAAGGCTTACAAATGTGCTTTCTCTTGACAGAGCAAAATTGGAAACTCAGCTTGTGTATGATACGTGTTTCGTGTGAAAGGTACATTATGAAGTTCTGGCTCTGCTTGACAGTGTGGTCTCTGTTTAATTGTGTTGTGCAGAACCAGTTACTGGAGATCTGAAGGGTATGATCCGTGCATGGGATGGCATCTATCCTTTCATTCTTCTGCTGATTGTTGTGTGATTTGTTTCAGTGTTGTGTAAGGTTTGGGGAATGGATTAGTGGTAAATCCTCAAATATGTAAAGTAAGGTAATGTTCTTTGTTGGGAAATCAGTGCTGTGGATGTCTCAGTTTCCACAGTGCCAGAGGCATGAATGGATTTTCTAACTTGACATCTTATTCCATCCTGACTGTTTGGCTTGTGAAGATAAGCTTGGAAAGCATGAGAACCGGCACTGTGTGGTGTCTGCCAGCTACAAAGCTACACCTGAATCAAAGTCAGATTATTTTCTGTTAGCCAGGCTAGATAGGAACAGGTTGTAAACAGTGAGAGGAGGCAGAAAACTATCAGCAGTCTCAAACAGGGAATCTCCCGGTGTCCCTGCACACAGAGGCTTTTTGGCACAGTTAGCTTGGCAAGCTCAATGCCCTCAGCTCGCTCACGTGGAACCAGATGGAGGCACAACAGCGTGGGGGCCCAGGGTGGAGGTGAGGAAGGGTGGCCTTCCTGTGGCACTGGGACACTCTTTCAGCCTGGAACCAGCGAGCTGATGGAGGGATGCATGGACTGCTCCTGCTTGTTGTGTTGTGCCAGCACAGCTGTTCCCGTGGCCTTGTGCTGAACCAGATCCCAGTCACTTTTCCTCTCCCCTGCTGCGTTATCATTCAGGCTCATCAGAGCAGCACAGGGACTTTTGTTCTGGCTGCAGGAGCATCTGTACCAACAGGGCCCTGTGGAGGATATCTGGGGAGGAGTGGAGGGACATGAGAGGCAAAGTAGAGACTTGTTGCTGGGAGTAGGAATGCAACCTTGCACTTTGAGTGCCAGGAGGAAATATCTCCTTGAGATGGGTTAAAGTAGCTCACTGCTGCTGTTCCCCTAGGTCTGTTGTGTGCAGAATTATTTCTGGAGCAGGGGAGTTAATGGCTGTCAGATTTCTCCCTTGGCAAGGCAAAGCAAGCTTTTAATTAAGGAGGGCAAGGTCTGAATTTGATGCCTCTTAAAAATTGGCATGCTTAGCTGAACTAGCGTGCTTGCTTGGCTGAATCTGCTTCTTCTCCTTAGTTTTATTTTTTGATTTAGAGATACCTGTTGGGATTATCCTTAAGTGTGATGAAGACTTAGGTGTAAAGGCATAAGGCGAAATAATTAGGTGTACTGCATACACAGAGGCCGTGAGGAAACCTGACACAATGTTTCTCGTCCCTCTGAAAATGCCACAAGTGACCTCTCAGGTTTTGCTGGAGAACGCGTAAAGTCCCTCCTGAGACGTTTCCTTCCCGTCTTTTATTCTTTTGATTTCTGTGGAGATACAGCCTCTGCCGCTTGCCTCTGTCTTCAGTTATGTCAATGGGACCAGATGAAAGCTATCATCCAGAATTTAAGGAGAAAAAAAGGCCTAGATCCTGTTTGCTCTAACAGCAAAACAACAGGAGCGGAATACAGGGAGGATGAAGAGGTGCTTAAATTGACACTGCTATTAAAAATAATAATAATAAGTCACACCTCTAATGTGGCTTTAGGGGAGGAGGTTCAGTTCTTTTGCCTTAGCTAAAGGGGAAGGAAGGAAGATGAAGAAACTGAATATTTAATTTTCTTAAAGTGCTAGTGAATTCTAGCTCTCCTCCATTCCGGTGCGGAATTGTGTTTGCCTCTACTAAGTGTCCTTGCCCATCATCCTGCTTGGTTCTGATTTTACAATATGTTACAAAGGGGGCAAAAGAGAAATTAACTTAGTTTTCACCTTTAGCACGTGGAAATTGTTGAAGGTGCAGTGTTTCAGTAAATGACTATCCCCCATTTTTTTTGCAATTACCACTAAAACACAGGAAAACCATTCAGCCTTTTTTATCTCTGTTAAGCTTCTCTTCAGAGAGCTGGCTGCTCTATATCGAGGGGCTTTATGAAGCTGATGGTGCCAATGTTCTGGCCAAACTGGGGGCAAGCAGTGTTTGCTTTTTGGTGATGCAGGCAAATAGACTGTCATAAGAGCTGAATTTTCAATTCTGCCTGAAAACTGTGATATTCCTTTCAATTATAACCATCAACTCAAAGTTTGTGTCTGCTTCAGCATACGTGTTGCTGGGCAGAAACATTTTACCTGCATGTACGGCTGCTTCTTGCCACAAGAACAGGCCAGGTCCCCAGGCTCTGAGGAGAGCAGTAGGTGTGTCATGCTGGTTTTGCTCTTGGTGTGGACTCTCTGCCTGTGACCTTAACCTGATTATTTTCATATTTGTCTTTGATCTCCTCTGCTTTTTGCTCTCAGTGAGGCTCTGTAAGGCAAGACGCCTACTGCAGGCTCCCACAGAACCAGGCCTGGTGGAGGATAATGCCAGCAGTGCCAGAAGAAGAGGAGAGAGGGAGAAGGGAAGAGGAAGGGAGGGGAGAGAAAAAGGCAAATGGGAGGCTACTCCTGGGGTGTAAGGGAGGGCAAAATCACTGCATCCCTTCAGAGTTCATATGTAGAACCAAGTTACAAAAAGCCTTGTTCCTGTATGATTCCCACAGCAGGATTTCTGCACCTCTGCAGGCTGGGGGTGAGGGAGCAGAGTGTCATCCCTGAGAAGTTTTGCTGTGCAGCCATGTGTGCGCTTGGGTGTGACTTTAAAAATAGCATTGCTACAACAGGTGGGCACAATTATAGGATGGTTCCCCAAAATAGCAAAAGCAACTGTCAGTTTGCTTGGCAAGCAGAATAAAACTTCCTTCAATTTGGCTTTGCAGAATTCAGTTCTAAAATTCCATACCAAAGCCGACCTGGGGCAGAGGAATTGAAATGATGAGGTGGAAGGAGGGAATGATCTAACAGCAGGGCTTTCCTTGTCTCGCCTTACCATGTGTCAGAAAAAGAAACTGCAATAAAGGGATAAAAGTTGTCAAGAAAGATATGTTTCTTTCCTATTTTGTGTGTGTTTTCTTTCTTCAAAATTAACCAGATACAGATGTTTTGTCTGATTTGAAAGAGCAGGCTTCCAAGTTTTAACCTGGTCAGTAGGATGGTGACTGTGGCTTTGGTACAGGTAATTTGAACTCTGGTCTGTGTAAATGTCTGAGTTAATACACACTATCACTGAGACTTCCTCCTGCATCAGGACTGCTCCTCCACCAAATCTGCTTACAAGGACTCCCTCACTAATGTGCATACAATTAGTACTAAATTCCGAAATTGACCTTGACAAATGTCAGTTTAATCAGAATGTCAGCTTATCAGAGCATCCGCAAATAAAATCTACCGTTAGCTGAATATTGTAATGCAGGAAATGTCCTAATATTGCTTGTCAAATGCATTTAGACCAGATGTCTGATGTAAAAGCGAAGTCAGTAAAGTAACAACTCTTTTGCCTTTTTTTTTTTTTTTAATTCAGTCTTCATTTGTAACTACACAAAATGACAAATCAAGCTCTGGGGTCTCCCAAAACTGCAAAATAAAATTAAGAATGGAGAAAACAAGACAGCTGTCAGCTTTCTCTTGGAGTAGAAAGTTTGTCTTTCTGTCACCCAAAACAGGTTGCAGAATAGTTACAATTACTAGAACAGAGGTTTGGAGCAAAAGTCTCAAAGACTGGAATTTCTCCTTTTGAGAAACCATTAAAGCAAAGCTGTGAAAACACATCTAAGGGTTATTGGAAAAGTTTTAAGCAGTTTGATCCTCAGAGATTGCTTTTGACACAATACTTATTAATTTTACATTTTTAACCAAGAATAACTCAGGCAACGTGAAAAAACCTAATGACATAAAAAGTTTTCTTTCTAGACAGTTTTTTTTACTGTTTACAAGCAGGATCTTGGCAAGGCCTTGCAGTCAGAATGCTTCAGTGGCTCCCTGGTGCTGCAGAGAGCAGCACGTTCAGCTGAGCATCTGCTGGTACCTGCTCTGTTCCCACCGTGGGACTGCAGTGCTCATCAGGATGCCACAGCCAGCTTCAGCTGCCGTGACCTCACAGGCAGGAAACGAAGCTGGGAGTCTTCAGGAGGGGTCAAATTTGTTAGTTTAACACTACTGCTGTCTTTTGTTGGTTTTTTTTTCTTTTCCTTCTCCTAACTCTTCCTTTTCGTTACAATTTAGTCTTTGCAGGATTTTCCTATTTCCAGATAGCGTGAACTTTTGTTTTAGGATTTTCCTCCTTCCCAACCTGCAGTTCTGTTTTTCTGGCAAAACATATGTGGCTTTGCATAAATTCAGATGAAAATGCAGCTCTGTAATGCTAGGAAATTAAAGTGCTCTGTCTAATGATAGTGTTCTCAGGTCTTCATTAGCAGTGGGGGCCTCATTGTGGTACAAACCCTTTTACAGAACATATGCTTTTTTAAGAGCAAAAAGTGCAGCACCAATTGCTTATATTTTTTATTTTTTCATTTATTTAATAAATAATTTTTTTACAGAAGAAGTAGAATCTACTTTGGCAAGGGGAGTGGGTCAAAGTCTGCTTTCTTATATGTGGCCCCTTTGTATTTCATTACATGGTCTTTCAATTTCCATACGTGGAAAGAGAGATACCTACCCAAATTTTCACATAACATGCAAAGAGTATGGAAAAAATGAGCCCTTGAGGGAAGCTAGCTGTCATCTGGGCTTGTGTAAGATAATCAAAACCCATCTGGGTAGAAAATATGCTTCTTTGAAAGTACAGCAGGTCCTTTGGATTGGATTAGTTTGGGGTTTTTCATAGAGAAACTTAAAAAAAAAAGTTATGTTCATAACTTGGAGACTTTCTGTGTTTGCTAAAATCATTATCTCTGGAATGTGAAAATAGAACAAAAAAGAAAAGCAAGAAGATCTTTATTTAGGATAGCACAGCTGTTAGTTTTCTGAAGAAGAACAGGGTGACATGCAGAAGATAAAAAGAGTAGAGATCAGTAAGTTTCTTCAAAGGCCACTATTACATTTTCATAAAAGCATTTCTTCCTTGGTGTGGTTAGTCAGAACATTTATCTGAACAGCCAGGTTGCCTTTGGTCTATCTTCTGTATTTTTGGCATTCTTGGCTCCTAGATGAAATAGCCTTGTGGGTTAAATTGGCCTGTAGCTCTAATTTCTTTAATACAGCTCCTCTTGTTTGGTGCAGGCATACTTGGTCTTATTTGCATGGTAAAAACAAGCTCCCCAATTCCCAGGCTGGCTTGACAGACACAGGATCTCACCTACAGTTCCACAAACATACCCAGCCTGCTTCCTGGGGGTTTATCCCCCTTTTCCTTATCGGTAACCTTTCTGGTGGTAGTCATGTATTAACTCTCAACTCCAGGTCCACATTTATAGAAAAACTTGGGAGCAAAATTTAGCCACAGTATAGCCCATAAAACCTTTTAATCCGGTGTTTGAAGAATTACAGAAATCAAGCTGTCAGATGACTTGTGGTTCTGCTCCATTAACTTTAATGAGATCGAGTTGGCAAATCTGTTGCAGCAGCTTTTTAAGACAACGGTGTATTCAATATTATGTTTCCTTTAAATATATGCTGATGATACTGATGTTAAATTAAAAAAAGAAAGAAAATTAATTTTTTATTGTATCAGTGTTCCCTTCCGCTGAAGAGGAAGGGAGGAATTGTGTTTGCAAATGGTTAGAGCCACATCCTGCAGAGATCTGCACAGCAAAGATGTGCACTGCTTCGTTATTTCATAGCAACAGGTGTGCTGGCTTAGCACTGAATAACTCTCTCATGGTCTCTCCCCTTCAATTATACCTCTTCCTGGAGCTGGCAGCTGCAGCAGAGATCAGCCTCCTCCCCTGCTGGACTGAGCCTCAATAATTTGTTATTCCATGTGGCTGACGTCTGCAGCCTGACCAGAAGCTCAGTGCCTTACACAGGGGCAAAGGGAGCAAGAAAGGTGTGCATCCCCCTTCATGGTTTGATCTCCCATGCTCCAGAGGGCCCAGTCCCTGCTCATGTCTTTACTCCTGGGTGAACAGCACTCAAATTAACTCCTCTGTGGCTCCACTAGGAGCAGCTTCCCTGCAAAAAAAAGCCGGGAGCTGCAGAGAGATTGGGTTATGGCAGTGAGTGACTTGGAGTTGGACTAATTGGAGCACTGCAGTGTGTGTCCCACCTGATGGGGCCTTTCAGGGCTTTTCCTCCTCATTGAAGGCTTTGTGTGTGCAGGGAGGATGTGAATTAGGGGCAGCACTCAAAGTAAATTCTGCAATGATGTTTTTGAGACTATTTGTGCTGTATCGATACCAGTTGTATTCTTTTCCCCCCTTTTCTGTGTGTATTTTGAAGAAGTTGGCATTTAATCACATGAGGTTGATGGAGCTGGACAAAAAGTGTGGGTTTGCATGGAGGACACCTGGGAAAAGGAGACTTGTTTTTATCTCAGGTCTTTCTAAACTTTGCCAGTGGTTCTGCCCAACAGGAGAAAACATGTATATATACCTTGGGAAAATCTGGCACTGCATTAATTTAATTACAGAAAACATAAAGAAAATATCCTGTTCTGCTATTTTAAAATGCTGTAAATCATGTGGCTTCCTCTGATGTCATGTGTGTCATTGTTTAATGTGAGGTAGGGGATGGGAAAGGTAGGTGATGTACTTTCTGCACAAATTAACTCCATAAAAGTTAATGGTTTGACCTTCATCCTTAGGAAAGGAAGAGATAGGAAAGCTGTGTTTTTAATGCTGAGAAAAGTAAGGAAGAATCATAAAGACAGGAAAGGGAAAATACATTTTAACAAATGATCTCATTGTTAATTTTTTCACTGGCAATTTATTAGCTCAGCAAATGTTGACTATGACAATTAAATAGTACTTGACCCAGCTGCAAAAGGACTGCTTGGTTTAACAGAACAAGCTTAATTCTGAGAAACTCTAATATTCAGAGAGCTTGGCTCTGACATGTTGAGGATGAGAGGATTTGTGATGTCCGCCTGAATGCTGAGTAACTTTTTTTTAACAGCCTTTTCCAGTGGCATGTCAGAATGGTTGTGGTGGAGCAAGAAACAGTCTGCACAGCTGGGGGAGATGCAGCTTCTCCTGGGGTGTTTTGCAATTGAGAACTTCCATAGAATGACAGATGGATGTGTTTTGTTTCAGAAAGCACCATAATTAGGTCATTTGTCTATGCCTTGTAAAGTGCAGTTGGGTTTTTTAACATCTAAACAAATCTACTTAAGGGTGACATCTGCCTCAAATATTTGAAATCTGTTGGAATTTCAGTGAAGTTGCTCTAAGAAATTGAGAGATCAGAGTAAATGCTTAAAACCTGCTTCTGCAGCCCTAATTTCAGTAGTGAGGGTTTGGGGTTTTTTCAGTGTATGTTCAATGAAGCTTTCTGGGATCAGACTGCTCCTGCATTAATGCCACCAGCAGGCAAAAATGACAGCTTAATTTCTCTCCTAGGCATATGCAGAAAAAAAACCTGAGAAATGGAGATGTACTTTTCTTTTTAGTTAATCTATGACTTTAGGAATTGAGAGTGAGTTTTTAGAGTGGCATTTATATACCTTTTAAGCATGAGCCAAGACCTCACACCTCGTGTATGTGTCAAGTGGTTATGCTGGTATTCTAGAACTCCAGGACACTAAAGTAAATACCAGAGTGCTGCTTCTGTAATAGCAAAGTGCTGGAAGAGTAAAGATGCCCCAGTGTCCTGGGAGAAGAAAATGTTATTTGTTTTTTGTTGTTTTTTTTTTTTTGGCAATTAGTTTGTAATTCAGGCTTTTCATAAAGCAGATGTCTCCAAAGCACCTTTCTTAATCTGAATGATAGCTGTGCCTCTATAGGCTTGTTAACTATACCTGCTCCTGTTCCTCCTCTGTGTGCCCAGGTGTCGAGGCCAGAGCAGGAGTCTCAAGGAGAGAGAGCAGTAGCCTTGGCTTGTTTTTCCTGGGTTTTGTTGTGTTTTTGGGACCCTCTCTTGAAGGCAGACTATCCAGGGGGGATTTCTTCCAGTCCTGCTCAGACATGGTGCTGGGAGATGGAGGTTCCAAAGGGGGAACATGTGTAGAGGACTTTTTTATTTCTCTTTCACTACTCTGTGCGTGGACCTCCCTCTCCCAGACCTCGTCTCTTCTCTTCTATCCATCACGCAAAAACTTCTGTGGAAAGAAGAGCTTTTAGTCCTTCGGTTAGCTTGGGCTTTGCTGTGAGGCACTCAAAGCTGAGGAACTGGAAAAAGACTTGATTCTTTTATCTTAGTGTATCTGGTATCATGTTCATATTCCCAGTTTGAAAGAGACCTTTGTTTCGCTGCTGAGAAGGCTTCAAAAGTGTGGTGTGACTCGTAGTTTCTGATGTTTCTCTGATCCCATAGCAGCACATAGTTGCAGCTCAATTGCTGCTCAGTTGGTTTTTTTGAACTACATAATTTTGTTTAAATTGCACATTTTGTAAACTGACTTGAAGAGTTAATAACTATTTTAATAGTAACTTGTAAGAACATAGTCCAGATTAAAAATAAAATTACAGCTGTTGGGACTGAGTTCAAGGCTTATTAGTATTGTCTTCAGAAAAAAAAAAAAATCTGTTCTTATGAGCAAGGGTTTGGGTTCCAGGCCATTCGGTGATTAGTCGGATGACAAGTGCAGTAGGAGGAACTGCATGTCAGCATTGTCAGGCTCTTCCCAGCATCTCTTCATGCGAATAGGACTGAAACACAGAACTGTGGTTTGTTCTTGGCTCTTCTTCACTGGCCCTCTGTGAAAACAAGCTCCCATCTGGCAAACCAGGGAGCTGCAGGTTCGAGCTGTGCAGTACCCGGATGTAAGGGAAGGAGTTCTTGCTTGGACATGTGCTCCTAGGTTGGACTGCCTGGTTTTCGAGGCAGATACGGATGTGCCGGGGGGAGGAAGAATGTGGGGGTTTTCCCCTTGTATACCTTCAGAACTGAGTCTCCAATGCTGTGGCTTTTCTCTGTTTCTCCCTTTCCAGTTCTTCCTCCCGTGCTGGTTCCGAGGCACAGCGAGTACAACCCCCAGCACAGCCTCCTGGCGCAGTTCCGCAACCTGGGACAGAACGAGCCCCACATGCCGCACAACGCGACCTTCCCGGACTCCTTCCAGCAGCCCAACAGTCACCCGTTCCCTCACTCGCCCAGCAGCAGCTACCCAAACTCACCTGGAAGCAGTAGCAGCACCTATCCTCATTCTCCAGCCAGCTCAGACCCAGGAAGTCCTTTCCAGATGCCAGGTACAGTCAGCTTCCCTTGAGAAGGGAGAAGGTGGTTGGACATCACTGCCCTTGTGGGTTTTTTGCTTAATAACACCAATTGGTCAGCCAGCACTTGTGCTCAATAGCCAGCTCAGACATGAAAGGTAATAAAGAATATAGAATCTCTTTGTCTGGTAATATTGAAGGCTTTAATATTGTGCCTCTTTCAAATACAGTTAAAATGCTACAGTAGAACTCTTGTGAGGTGTGAGGAGGGATCCAAAATGTTTTGGGGACCAGTTCAGCAGTTTAGCCCACAAAGTGTAGTGTTCAGTGCACCAGAAGTGTGATGCTAGAGATCATCCTTGCTTGTGATCATAAGTTCAGCACAAGGCTCTAGTTCTGCAGAAAAAGGATATTTCTCAAGGTGATCACGTTATTGCTACTTGAATAAACAATTTCTTCTCATAGTGGTGTAATTCCAAGAAACAAATGTACTTCTTTATAAAAGAAGTATATTTGCTGCTTGGATTTTTTTTTAAAAAAACCAGGCCCTTAAAGTAACTCTTCAGTCTGTTTTACTACCTACAGTCAGAGAAGAGCCTTCCTCTGTTGACTGGTGTCTGTAGAAAATTCCATGAAGCTGCCTTTTTTTGGTCTTCAACGTGGCTGGATAAAAATACTACAGAAACAGTCTGTGGTGGATTTCTTGATCTAAATGCTGGGAGAAGGATGGAGTACAAATGCTTACTGATGTTGTTTGCCTGTTTCCTTCAGGGGCTGAGGGGAGGGGATGTGTAAACAAAGTAGCAGATTTGTGAAAATCTGTTTCCTATTACATGGAATTAATATCCATAGATTGCTTCTCTTGATAATTGTTGCAAATTTTTCTCTTGTGAGTGAAGACTACTGAATTTGCTGGAGGGAAGGAAAGAGTTTGTACTGGCTTTTCTAAAAAAATGTAAGAATTTGCTGTGAAACCGGCTGTCTTTTTTTTTCTTTTTTTTTTAACATGATTGCTGTGGCTGGGGCTTTTCCAACAGAGATAAAGACCTAACAAGGTCTTCCTGAATGCTGGCTTGTGGAAGTTCACTTGATCTTTGAAGGTCTGTTCTGACCACATGCCCTTAATGTCAGCAGCTGCAGTGAAGAAATTGAGTTAGAGGGGAGGTCAGGATACTGATGTCCTTGATGCTTAGCCCTGGACAGTTGTCCATCTTGCACTAATGGGGAAAGAGGCTGACTTCTGGAAAATACAAAAATAAAGGGGCAAAGCAGTTAGCCTTGAAAACTTTTCAAGATACTGGTTAATTTGTTGCCCATGGCCTTGGAATCTTGTGCATGTCCAAGATCATGTTTGTGCACACACAAGCATTTAAGGCTTAGTTAAATGTGAGACTGAAAATCCAGTGCAGTTTGTTAAGTTTTTAATGCAGCCCTGTTGCCATCTCTTTCTCTGCTGCTTTCTCATCTAGCTGAATGTGTTCAAGTAACGGAATTAGCCAGGCACCTGCCAGCATTAGATGTGAAGCTCTCAACAAAATGCCTGCTAAACAATGAGTTAGTTAATTAATTTTATGAACATGTGTTTTCTTAAAAAATACATTTAAAAAAATCCAGACAAAACCACCACTCCACAAAAAACTCCCAAACTAACACAGCATTCTTCTGCCTTTTGTTGATGCTAAATTGGTTTTCAGAGTTTTGGAATCCCCTGTGATTATTTGCTGCGGTAGTTTGCAATCCATACTTTCAGCAATGGAATTAAGTGTGGGATGAGCAGCAGCAGAGACAGCACGGTGGTAATCTAATCCCAGCTTTTGCAGCAAAAGCTTGCAGGGATGAAGCAAGGGTTTCTCGCTCTTGGATGTACCTCTGTGCAATTGATCTGGAGGAGAGTGTCCTCTGGTGTATTGGGAAATGGTGACATTGGCAGCTTCCTGCAGCTTCTAAGAAATCTTTTGGGAAGCTTTCCCAGGAGTGGAATAGGCAGCTGAAGGGCAGTGCTGGCTGGGACACTTCAAACAGCGCTGAAAGCCGGATGTTAATGAGTGTGGTCAGTGAGCACAGGCTCCTGTGCTGGTGGTGCAGCCCTGAATGGGACAGGACAGAGACACTGACAGAGAAATTCCAGACCCACAAGGCCACTTCTGTAGAATTTGGGTTCCTGAACACTTTCTACTATTCCCAGTCTAGGGAAACAGAGCTAACACTTTCCACTGACAGTGATAAGGCCCTGGATATAGCTGGGATGTTTAAATAATTTGCTGGTAGAATTGTGTTGGAAACAGAAAAGCTCAAACTGAAAGTTTTCTGCCCCAGCTTTTGTTCACTTTTAACATATTCAGTATCAACTGCTGGCTGGGCCCTGGGACCTCTTTGTGCCCTGGTGTTTGTACGGCACCTCCAGCCTGTAGAACTGTGGGTTGGAAACACAGCTGAGCTTTCTTTTGTGGCTTTTTGTGGGGGTGAAGTGACTTGTTTTTATTGCAGTTGTGCTTAATATGCACAGTAATTCTTTGCTTTCCTTATTCAAGGTCCACGATTGCTTTTTCAGATTTCTGGTGGGTGGAAGTTTATAGCTGAGTCAGGCTGGAAGCATTTCCAGGCTCAAATTGTTTATGTGGATATGGAGATGTGCTTTAAACAGAGGAAAGGACTCATGTATCTCTGCCTTTTCTATATTTAGCTGATACTCCCCCGCCCACTTACCTGCCTCCGGAAGATCCGATGACACACGATACCTCCCAGCCCATGGATACCAACATGATGGCACCTGCAATTCCCCCTGATGTGCACAGAGGAGGTAAGAACACTTCCTTCGTGTTTTCTGCTTCCCTTCTTAAGAATGAAGAACCTCCAGAACTTAGAGTAATTACTGAGGTTTAGTTTTGGATGGATGTTGTTCATGAAAATTTTTGTCTACGGAAAAGAAAAGGTCACGCAATTTTTCTTCTGTTGTTGTAAGGGATGAAATAGTAAAGCTGGAGATTACTTATAAATGTAAATATTTATTTAAGACAGGAATCTATCCCATGAGTCTTTAAAAATGTAAAATATATGGGGTTTATGACCTTCTTACTCCCAACCAACTCAAAGAGCAAAGTAATTTTATGTTTTCTATTGGGAACTTCCACTGATCTCTGAATGGAAAGAACTCCTATGAGATTGCAGAATACAGTCATCTGCCTGAGGTGTGGCATTGCTACAGGCTTTAAAATTCTGTATAAAATAAAGGCCTATTGCTTTGTGTACCGTGACACAGACATCTTTTTACATCTTTTTGCTTGTTAAAGCCGCAGCAGCCGCCGTGGCTGCTGAGTAAAGGATTCGGTGCATTCATCATCACATTGTGAGAAATGGCCCCTTCAGAGAACACTTCAGCTCACACAGTTGTGGCCCATGCCAAGAAAGAGCAGCAAGCTGGTGCTGTGCCAGAACCATTATCAAGATCACAAGCATATGTACAGTTTAACTGCTGTGTTTTGGATTTTTTGGTGTTGGTGAGGTTTTCTGGGGTTTTGGGGGTTTTTTTGGCCCCGTGTTTTGCCGCTAAGCTCAATGTCTGGTTTCTTCAGGAAGTGTATCTGCCCTCTTAGAACCATTTGGATGGCTTTTGTCTTAGCCTGTTTACTCTCTGCTTGGAATGAGTTTTGCATGTGATAAACCCCATCTGTAGCACTTCCACTTTTTGCTGATCACACAAATTACACTCTGTGTGTATGAGTAGTTTGCAGGAATTTTGGGCCAGGAATTTACTGCTCCAAAATAGATTTATCAAACTTTATGCCTAACTGCAGACCTCTGCATGTGTGTCCCTCTCCCAAAATGTGTGAGTATTACAGAATTCCTCTAATACATGAGAGATGATAAAGAAAAGAGGGTTTACATTTTTATTCTTGCTCTTTATCATTCAGCTATTTCAAAATAAAAATTTTCTTTTGATATTTTTCCCTTCTAGTAGTTTAGTACAATGGATTTTCATCTCTGTCCCTTCATTAAAAAGAAAGACTTCTGGGTGTTTTCACATGTTTCTTACTCACATATGTATGCTGTGATTACACTACTTAAACAATTTGCTGCAGGTTGTAGAAGAAAAGTTTTTACTGTGAACTTACTGCACCATTTTTTGTTGCAAGCTTTGTAGAAGCGTGTTCTTTATGGTGATTTGTTAGTCTTAAGAGATTTGATTTAACAAGCTGCATCCTGTCAATGAAGTTGGGTAATTTCCATTGTTGGCCCATGCTGGGAATAGAGAGACTGAACGCACCTGCTCTGCATGACTTAAAGCAAATGTAAGGAAGTCAGTATGAAATCTGTGTGAGAGAGATATGATTAATTCTGTAAGAATGGCCAGCTGGCAAGATTTCTTCCTGACTTTGAGAACTGGGGCAAAGCTGCAGCTTTGATAATTGCTGGCATCTTTATGGGAATTAAAAATGTAGTAACCTCTTAGTAATAATTAAAGACTGTTTTTTCTTTTTTTATTTTCTTGTTCTTTTCAACAGTGATATGCAGGGATAAAAGGTGCCAGAGTATCAGGAAAGATCAGCTTTTTACCAGTGTTTTTTAAGCAAGTTATTAGCAATAAACATTCTGCTCAGAAGTTTTTCCACGGTGATGTAGGATGTGTTATCCTGCTCTTGATTATTTGCCACCTTTTGTATCCTCTCTGTACTGCTGGTTTGAGGGGGACTTTTGGTTTTTTGTTTTTGTAACAAAAGCTCATAGTGGTTTGATCTGTGAACAGAGGAAAATATGAACACTAATCTTAGTTGATTGATATCAGTAAAAACTTGGAGCTGGGAGAAAGAAACCTTTGGCCAGAAAAAACAAATTTTCTCATAATACCAGTCTGATTTTCATTTTAGCACTTTGCCCTCTAGGTGGGATCTGCAAAGTTGGTGTTTTAGCAGCAAGTCCAACTTCTCTAGTCTCAGTAGTGAAATAGTGTCCTTCATTTAAAAGAAGGCACACATAAAGCAACCACAACCCCTTAGTAGCCTTCTTTTATTTGGGGACGTGCTTCATGCATGTTCTACAGACAAATACCAATCTCTCTCAGGTCTTTTGAAGTCTCCTACTGTTCTCCCAAAAAACCCTGGAGAAAGATTTGGTCATGCTCTGAATGCTGAAAGATTGATCTGCTGACTGTATATTTAAGCTGCCTTGCTGCACTTTGTAAGTGAGATATGGTCTTTGATGCAGTTGTATGACGCTGTTTCTTCCTGTTGCTATACAACTTCGCAAGTAAGCAAAAGGGTGACTGGTAGTTTGTTAGTAAAATGAACTGAAGTAGAAACCCATCTGAATAGGAAAGAAATCTGAGTTGTACAGTTATTCAACTGTATTACATATTAATATTCAACTATATTATATATGTACTCTGCTGTCTGGGCCTGCACTGTAGCATGTTGTAAGAAAATGGGGCAGGGATATTGGAGCACTGCTCGGGATGTGTCCAGGAGCTTTCTATACTTCTGTGTTCATACCTAGTGCCAGCCTTTGTCTCTTCTGGGTCTTGAGTTGAAATTCTTTTACTCTGTGTAGCCCAAATCCGCAGGGTTACGGCTCTTTACTCCTCAGGCCTGTTGGGCTGTAAGGTTTCCATTGTGGCTTTCCAGATGTCCAGGCAGTTGCTTACGAAGAGCCGAAGCACTGGTGCTCCATCGTCTACTATGAGCTGAACAACCGCGTCGGGGAGGCGTTCCACGCGTCCTCCACCAGCATCCTGGTGGACGGCTTCACCGACCCCTCCAACAACAAGAACAGGTTCTGCCTGGGGCTGCTCTCCAACGTCAACCGCAACTCCACCATCGAGAACACCAGGCGGCACATCGGCAAAGGTGAGCTTGGGATCCAGCCGTGCCTTTGGGATGGGGCCGGTGTTTCCTGAGATGTGACAACCTGGGCCGCTTCCCTCAAGAGTAAGCCGCTCTTCCCTGGCATGTGGGAGAAGTGCTTGTGTTGGTAAACATATAATTTTCTGGCCTAGTCTTGTAAACAAAGTATTGTTCCTACCTGGTGTGTAATTACAGGAAGCTTTTACCCTTAATCAATTTTTAGTTGCCTGAAGGCTATCGGAATCTAAATTAGAGGTTAAGGCAGTTTGTCTAATGAAACGTCTTGATTTATCTTGATTATTGCTGTATATGGAAATCCAAATTGTGGTTCTTGGCACTAAATGTTTAAGCTAGCCATAGTTCTAACATAAATTAGCTATCCTAACATGTATTCTGGGAGATAACCTGCTAAAACAGGTTATTCTAAATGCATTTTTCACAGATGATTCTTTCAGTGGGAATTTTGTGCTTCCCTTCTGTGTCTGTGACACTCTTCCAAAAGAGAAAATCTTCACCTTTATGCCTGACTAATACAGTCCTGTTTTCTGAGAACTCACCTGTAATGCAAATGGCAGGCAAAGCTGACATTGCCCCCTGCAATGGGCCATTCCTGCAAGGCACATTTTTTAGGTATTTACATTTTTAGTAAACTGCAAGTTTTCCGAGACAGTTGAGGGTTCAGCATGCCCAATCAGAGGGGTAGATGTGCCAGTTCATGAAGAGGAGGAAAGAACTGAAGCTGAAGAGAACTGTCAGGTCCTCGAGTCTGAGCCCCCAGTCTGGAGAGCTTTTCTCTCCATAAGAACTTGTGCAGCTCTCAGTAGTGCACCACACCTGTGTTGTGCCGCTCAAGTGCTAATACTTCTTCCTTCTTTTCCTCCCCATCCATCTTCCCAAGTATCAGGATATTTATTTAACACCTCATTCATTTTTCCTGTTAGGAGTAACCCAGCTGCAGGCAGAGTTCTGCCGAAGCACTTAACTGCGTGTGTACCAAAGCAGAGCGTGGGAGAGACAAGGATACAGTTGAATAAGTAAATGTGTACAAGAAACGGTGATGTAGAACTGTTAGTCTTTGAGAAAGGAGGACTCAATCCCAAACCTGAAGACACAGCCATAAATGTTTTTGCAGATCAGGTGGGAGTATGTATATACCCACACAGTCAGTGGCAAAATCTTACGTGACAGAACACAGCCAAGGCTTTCTTACGGGACTGCAGTCAAATTTTCTAATTCCCTGTGTTCACTTCTGTAATTTGTGACGTTGTGGGAGGTGAAAGGTTTAAGTAGCAAATAAACCATTTTTAAACATAGAAGGTAAATTTTCTTGCTTTCTCAAAACCTTTAGAATTGACTCCTACTGACACAAAGGTTCTCTGTATGGTTACTTGTCTGGGGCTTTGCTGCTGTGGATGACAGGTGAAGGAGCAGGCACTAGAAGGGGAAAGGACTTGTAAAATTGGTGTGTACCCTCATTTGGCAGATAGGTTTGAGGAATGCAAAGGCCTTTTTTTCCCCCACCTAGCTTTCTGGAATTAAAGCTAGCTGACAAAACTCATGCTATCCAAATTAACATTCAAGACTTTTCCAGAGAATTGAGCTTGGGGCTGCTTCAGTATCTACAAATGATGCAACAGGTTTCTGCTCTCTCTGCTTGCATTCCCAATTAGTGCTTTACTTAAACATAATGAGAAAAAGTTCAAGTGGTCAGGTTGTCCAATGGAAGGCATCAAAACAACTGTGCTTGCTGGTTTAGTGTTGTTGAATATACAACATGTTGATTCCCCATACATACATGCATACCCTTCCTTCACCTTGCCTGCTGAAGAAAGAGAACAGTAAAAACAAAGACACATGATATTCTGATATGTAATGTTTATCTCTTTGAACAGAAGCCTATCTCTGTGCAGACAGAGCATGAAAACAGACAGAGTGTGAATTTACCAACCTTCTCCTCGCAGGTGTCCATCTCTACTACGTTGGAGGGGAGGTGTACGCTGAATGTCTGAGTGACAGCAGCATCTTCGTGCAAAGTCGGAACTGCAACTACCACCACGGGTTCCATCCCACCACGGTCTGCAAAATCCCCAGTGGCTGCAGTCTGAAGATTTTCAATAATCAAGAGTTTGCTCAGCTCCTGGCTCAGTCTGTGAACCATGGCTTTGAGACAGTGTATGAGCTTACTAAGATGTGCACTCTGCGGATGAGTTTTGTAAAGGTATGTGGGCATTGGCTTGAGATTATTTTGTAAGCAAAGTAAATTGTTTTTTCTTGATGTAGTGATTTTGAATGGCCCAGTAACCCCCTTCATCAGCCTATTAATGACTGTTGAATTTTAAGGATGGAATGCTCATTAAGTCTAAGACAGATAATGAAATTAAGTATTTGTGGACAGAAAACCATCTGGCCCACATACTTAGAAAGCTTGAGGTGACTTGCAGAAGATGTTTCTTCACATAAATCCTCTAAATCTTGACCAGCAACTTCCAAATTAGGAGCTGCAGTCATTATTTAGAATAATATGCATACCTTTCTATTCTAGGAAGGCATGCAAGGTCAGGATTTCTGATGTGCCCATTGTGTGAGTGTCAACACAGGTACTGATATGAAAGGGCTGGTCCTTAGATGAAAGTAATCAAATGAAGATGGTGATATGCTGCAGTCCTCTCCATGATGGGAGGATGAGAACTTTCAGATGTGTTAAGACAGGGGTTCCTAAAAGGGGACAGGCTGTTTACAGCTCTGCATCCTGTGGAGTTCTATGGCAGTATTGCCTAAACAGTCAGACAGGACCTCTTGTGTATTGGAAGTTGCATTGCACAGTGTTCAGAGCTGCTGCCAGCTGTGCTGGGAGCTGGGAAATCCCTTCATTACTGATCAATACAGAGCAGAGCAAACTGTACCTGCAGATGTCATAGGCTTCTCTTGAGACCTGCCCCAGAAATGGTTCACTTCCAAAACAATTTTGAATGCTTTTAAATATCTCTTTATATCTTTGGTAATTACTGTAACAGAATCAGGTATGAGCTGAAACAAAGCCTGTCTTAAGTTGAGAAACAGCTTGATGGGGGATGACCATGCCCTCTTTCTCCAAGGAGGAATGCTTCTGACTTACTGCTCAGTTTGTCATCCCCTTCCTGAGAATGATACTTTGGTTCTTGTCAGACAGATGCCTCACCCCCATTTCCACATCAGCCTTATCACCTCGTCTTTCAATTTTTTTATCTGTTTGGCAGCATTTCCACCCAATTTGTTCTATTTTCAGTCTTGGCAGAGAAGATTTGAATATCCCCCTCTTCAGAGGCTTTATAGGGACCTCAGGCAGCTGTTAGTGATGTATGGGGAAATTTTGCACTGCTACAGATTATGTCTTTAAAGACTTCCATTCCAAGAGATCTGAAATGATAACTTCTTCCACATTTATGATTTTTTTAGTTTCTGATTTGTTTGTTGAAATGTGATAATAGTTGGTGGGTGCTATGTGTGCTTTCCCACCCTGGTGATAATGACTGTTGAAAGCTGTTTTGGTAAGAAGTATGCTTTTCACGTATTTAGTATTATAATATAAGGTGATTTGTTTTTTCTTTCTTTGCTTATGATTCTATTTCCAGGGCTGGGGAGCTGAATATCATCGCCAGGATGTAACGAGCACTCCATGCTGGATAGAGATACATCTCCATGGTCCCCTTCAGTGGCTGGATAAAGTACTTACTCAGATGGGCTCTCCTCATAATCCTATTTCTTCAGTGTCTTAAAAGGTCCCAAGCTCCTGCATTTTGGAAACAGTTGAGCCTTGCATGTACTTGAAAGATGTATGAGTCAGACACACATTTTTATTTCCCCGTCCCCCCCTCAACTGGCAACAGCTGAAAAAGAGCCATAAAAACACTTGACTTCTGTGACCAACTGTTGGATTCAGAAAACAAAGATAAATAAACCCCTCTGACATACTGTTGGTATAAAGAATTTTAGTTTACATTGTAATGTACTATTGTGGAGTTGATTTACAGGGCTTAGTACAAGAGGGATGACAGAGCCCAAGCCAAACTCAGTGTGCTGGAGCGAGTTTCCCGAAGGATTTTCCTGCAGCCGGCACTCTTAAGGTTCTCCTTCCTTACATTCAGCACTCACTGGTTTCCCCCGTGTCCTCTGGAGCTGAGTGGATGTTGGCCAAGTCTTTTGCAGCCTCTCTTCAGTATTTCTTAGGAACATTACAATGATGGTTGCTGTTCTCTTTAAAAGTAAAAGACGTCATAAAGGTTTAATCTCCATAACTGTGTGCTATCTCTGACATTGTGTCCTGACCATACTGCTGTAAGAATGTTAGGTATGTTCTTTTGCTAAATGTATGTATGGTGTATTTGAAAGTTTAGAAATTAATTAGATTTAGTCCATAAAGGAATTAGGAATATTTGAATGGGGGGAGGTGGGAGTGGGAGGGGAAAATGACAACTGAAATGTAGAATATATTGTAAACATAGCGTGTTAGTTTAAACTGAGGTCTGAATTTTGTTGAGCATTTTGTTTTCCTACTGGTTTCATCTTGTTAGTTCTGAGTGTTTTTGCCTCTTCCTTTTCCCTGGAAGCAATTGTGCAGCTTCTTTTACCCACGAAGAGGACAAAATGATTCCTGCAGTTTGAAGGCTGCAGCTCTATGTATTTCAAGACAAATTTGTACAGAGTGCTCTTTAACTATTGAGCAGTTTTATACAGTTTATGTAACAAAAGCAGGCTTTTAATTTTGTGAGAGAATCTTGTTTTGCCAAACCTAGTAACTGTTAATTATTTGGAGGACTTCAGTATCCCTGTGGGGGTCTATTTCAAACTTTAAATATATATATATTTTTAATTTTTTTTCTGCTTGGTTTATTTTCTTCTCTTTGCTCTTTTATATTAATGAAAGCTGTAGTACTTTTAAGTACTTTTATTCCAAAACTAGTGGGTCCTCTTTACTGGAAATTTTGAATAAAACCTGTTGTTACTGCTTACATTTGATTAAAACCTTGTCTTGTCCACTTCTTAGCAGACTCTTAACAAGCCAGATAAAGGTGTGGTCTTGGAGGAGAAACAACTAGAAATGAAGATGTGCTGAGCTTAGACATAATGATTAGTACAGGTTAGTAGCCCTGCTGAACTCAGGAACGAGGGGAGGCTGAGCAGCAGAGCTCAGTGTGTGTTCAGCCAGACACTGAATGCATCTGCCTGTCTCTGTAATGAGTTATAGCCCTTTTTGGAGTATGAGTCAATCCCACCTTATTCTCTTCTTTTTGCCTTTTTTTTTTGGTTGGGTTTTTGTTTGGTTTTTTTTGTTTGTTTGTTTGTGGTGTTTTTTGTTTTTTGGTTTTTTTTGTTAAAGGTAATTCCACCACTTGGCTCAGTATACAAATTTTAAATCAAAAATTCTCCCCTTGCTCAGGGGAAAAAAAATCCACAATGTATAAGTTCCCTACTGAGAAGAACCTGCTACTTTTACATTCCAAGAACAGTTTTTTTGGTTTCTTTTCAGATTCAGTTTGACTTATCTTTTTCATAAAGAAGCGGTCATAGCACAAATGTAAGTCTTTAAAATAAATAAAATTCAGAGATGACCAAAAAGAGAAAGAATGTTGTTTGCTTCTCAGGCACTGTCTTTTGTTTTGATATCTTCAGCCCCTGCTACATAAACTCCCAGCTGTTCCCAACAGTTTCATTCCTTTTTATGGAATGCAGCTGTGAGGTAGTGACTTCTTTTTTAATTAGTGCTGTAACCATCCATCATGCAAGTCTTAAGGAGTGTTTCTACTTGGATGTTTTCATATTTGGATGATCCTGTGCAAGTTTTGATAAACTTTGAAAAAGCGTTGGAGTAAGAAAAGACAGTTTTATGTTGTGACTGCTCTGAATGTTGCTGTCTTTTATGTTCTGGGCTGTAATGCCTCTCTGTTTTTCCTAAATAGGGATTAAAATTAGAAAATAGTAGCTCTGCAGAGCCTCAAAAACTTTCAGTGGTAATCTGATTTAAATGGGATGTGCAAGATCCCAGTTTTTCTGAGTTCTTTCTGTTGTCACTTTTTCTAGAATACTGTTCAAGGGCTGGGTACAGAATATTTTCATTATCTGTTATCCAGCTTTTTGCTTGTGGTGTGGAGACATTAGGTGCAAGGAAAAAGTGTACCTTCATATGATGGCAGGGAATATCTCAGCTGTACTTTAAGTAAGATGAGTAGATCAGTGTAAAACTGAGATCCTCAGGTGGTTTTGTCTGGGTTAATTTTTTTCACAGTACTGGTCTGGGGCTCTTTTGGATTTGTGCTGGTGACAGTGTTGATAACACAGGGATCTTTTCCTTACTGCTGAGCAGGGCTTACACAGATCCACCTCCCACCCTACCCCACCCCATCCCACCAGTGAAGAGACTGAGGGTACACGAGGAGTTGGGAGGGGACACAGCTGGGACAGCTAACCCAGCTGACCCAACATATATCCCATAACATATGGAGTCATGCTCAGCATGTAAAATGGGAAGAAGGAAGGAAGGAGAGGTGTTTGGAGTGATGGAGTTTGTCTTCCCGAGTTACAGTTATTGTGATGGTGCCTGGATTTCCTGGAGATGGCTGAACACCTGCCTGCCCATGGGAAGTGCTGAATGAATTCCTTGATTTGCTTTGCTTGTGTGCAACTTTTGCTTTACTTATTAAATTGTCTTTATCTCAACCCACAAGTGTTCTTAATTTCACCCTTTCAATCTTCTCCTCCATCCCACCTCGGGTGAGTGAAGGAGCAGCCTCTGAGTGGTGATTAGTTACCAGCTGGGGTTAAACCACAACAGACTAACAGCCAGAAACACAGGAGGTAGGACAGAAGTTACCTGGAAGCAACTGCTGGCTTCAGGCTGTTGTGAAAATTTTTGAAGCATTTTGATGAAGTCTTCCTACTGATTTGCCCTGCTTTGGATAGTTGGAGTCAGAAAGCTGGAAAAGGCAAAGGACAAGAAAGAAAGAAAGGAAAAGTGTTTCCTGCTGACCTCTCACAAAACAGAGAATGTTGAGAACTAAAAACATGGACAGAGCCTATGGTGTCAGCTCTGTAACCAGGTAAGTTCCTGCTGCTTATTTGGTTTTATTTCCTCATTGTTCCCTCCATTTAGTCTCCTGAACAAAGGAGTTAAACACAGAAGATGCTACTTAAAAGCCAAGACAAGTCTGTTAAGAGAAACTGAAAAGACAGGGATATCTGTATTGAGGAAAAGTGGTATATATAGACACAAATAATTCCATGGAGCTGAATGTGTTTTGAAATCTCTGCTTTGGCTTTTAAGTGCTGGAAATCAAATAATCCTCCCTGAGTGGAGATGACTTTTTAATCATTTAAGAGGATCTGGTAAGCATTTAAAAGATTTGTTGAAAGCTAAGAGGGGTAGTCATGCTTACCTGTACGGATAAAAATAATGCATGTTTTATCATATCCTGTATCATAATCATGGGCCTGATCTTTTAATGCTTGCTAACCTGGTATTGCTGTCTACTTTGTTAAAGCCATTTGCTGCTAAATCACTCCTCTTCCTACTGTAGCTATTGCCCTTTATTTTCTTAAGACAACCATAGTTGACTTTTTTACCCTCTGAACTACACAGGTGTGAGTATTGTTGTTTGAAGACAATAAATCAGTGTAGAGGTGTCTGAAATTGATAGGGACCTTTCTTGGTGTGCCTTTGTCTTGTCCTATGCTAAACCTTTGATGGACACCTTGGAAGTTAGCTGTGTTTTGGTGCTCTCTTTAGTAATTGCTGCTGTTTGTTCTGTGAAGCACACTGTAGCCTCTTAGTGTGCTCTTGAGATTTGTGATTCATGGCCATGAACTGGCAGTCACCTTTTTCTGGATGCTTGCCCAAATATACAGCATAACTCTACCATCACCAGCCGTGGTGGAGCAGTATACTTTTTACACACATCATCTCACAGTTCATTTTCTTATATACGTTTGTGATTCTGTGCAGGAGGGAAGGGAAAATGGCTCTTGTTTTCCTCTGTCTCTCTCTGTCCTTGACTTAACTCAGTGAAGAGAGACACCCTTGCCCTGTTGTCCTTCAGGGGATGTTCTCTCTTCTCTGTTCCCTAAATTCCCCTCACTGACTTCTATATTCTGGATGACTTCCCTTGTTTTTTTTTTGAACTCTGCAAATTACTTTGTCATCCTTAGGAGGTGCTGTCCCTGTTCTGTGTGCTTTCCTGTGCTGGGAGCTGCTGAGGCAGAGGGTTCTGGTTCCTCACTTCTGTTCAGTTTAATTGAGGTGGCTGTGACAGGTGGCTCCTGTTTCATTCACCCCACCTGTAGGAGCTGATTCAGCTGGGAGGGCTGTGTCCCCTGGGGTGTGTGATGAACTGTTTTTCATGAGGTAGGTGTGATGGAGAGGCAGCCTCCTGATCAAAGTCTGTTGCAAATACTACAGTGACTCCAGTGAGACTGACAATGTAAGCATCCACTGGGCTTGATGTGGTTACAGAGCTGAGCAGGTCTGTTGCTGGGAATGGACAAAATGGGTACAGTTTTTATGCAGGTCTGATGAATGCCTTGCAGTTAAAAATGATCCTCAGTGTGTGTTGTTAATTGATCTTGTGTGACCAAAGTGATCAAAAGAAATGTCAAACAAATCCCCAAATTTTACAAACAGTCCAAAAGTCTGGAATTTGATTCACTCATCTTTAAGGAATGTTAGACTTTTTTATTCTAATGTGTGCAAATTGATAATTTTTTCTTAAGAACTGGTTTGTGATTCCCCCTTTTTGTCCTGCCACTATGGCACGAATTGAAAAATCTATATGTTCTCTTCATGATCCTGCCAGCTCATCTGAGACTAAATCTGTAAAGCTCAGAGGAGGCTGCTGTAGTTTAATTTTGAAGAAGTAAGCACTGTCACTTGTTCCAGGTTGTAGACAGGAGTTAAGATATCTCATAGCAGTGACATAAACCTGCCACTTACAGTTGTGTACTACAGTAAATAGAAGACGAGCTATAATTATATGACAGGCTTTCTTTGCTCAGGGAGTTTGGTTTATGTGGAGTGGTCACTTGCTTAGATGTGCTGGGAAGGGCACAATTTGCCTTTGTAAAACATATTCTGATTTTCCTGTTGAAGCTTTCCCCGGTGTCCCTGTAATGTGCAAAAACATTCTTTTCTAGAAAGAAAAATGGTATGCATCACTTCCCCTTTCTCCTAATACAACTTTGTACTTCTTGGTCTGCTGTTCCTTTAGATTACTGAGCTGAGCTTAGAACAAGTAGGAGAATGAGACTTGATGTGTGTAGTGCTGCAGTAACACTTCAGTTTTTTTGGAGCCCTTGGTTCTTGGCAGGAGAACAGGGTCTGTCTCATCTCTGAGCCCTTCACTTCTTCCTTCTGTTGATACTTTAGGGATTGGTAATCCTGAGTGTTTTCAGATATACATGTGGAGACTAAAAGATGGCTGCTGTCCCATCAGATATTTCTCCAAGTTTGTGGACCAGTCTCCTCAAGTCAAAATCACCATAGGCCACAGTGTTGGCAATAGCACTATTTAGAAACTGGATCCAAGCATGGCTTCATTTTGAACACGATTCGGCCGATGGTTTGACTACAAACACTTTTCAAACCTCTGAAACACAGCTTGATCTTTCTGTCTGCTGGATTTGGGCCATGCTGTTTTCTCAAGCAGCACAGAAAGAAGCTACCTTGATCTGCATGCTCTGGAGACTCAAAAGTCCAGGAATTGGGTTTTCATCTTGTGCTAAGAGAGCAGCTCTGTAAATACTCTTTCATGGGGTAGGTGTTAATTGCCATGTGGGGTTTCTTTGTACCCCTACTGCTAATGATCGATGTGGCTGTAATTCAGAATACATTTTGGGCACTGGGGCCATTCAGTTTTCTGGTCCACTGTGTTGCTCTTGGTTTTTCAAGGATCATGTCATTGCCTCAAGTGACCGTATGATTTCCCCAGGTCACAGGAGCAAGTTTAAACACATCAAGTGGTAGCTTTTTGGTTGAATTTGATCTTACACTGATAGAAAACAGCTTACAACCAAAATATTAAACCACTAAACTCTCTAGAAATTGACCATCTTCAAAAAGATTCCTAGGAAGGCACTGGGATGTCTTAAGGCTGGTCTTGCATGTGAGCATCTTGCTGGATAAAATGGGGGGAAAGGGTCATCTGACCACACTATGAGTGATCTTTTGGTATTTGGTGTTTATTGTCACTGTTGTTTCAGAGTTGTCTGGATGCTCTTGTGCTGTTGTTCCTTCAATAGTAAAGTGGATGAAAGGATATGTGTGGAATATGTGGGCTTTCCTCTATTTTTCTTCCATGTTCTAGACACTCCTTTTGTTTTGTAAAACATTACTGTGTCTCCTTGTGTTGGAAATTACCATGGCCTGGCACAGGTGGGGTATACAAGAATCCCAGTCAAAATTCATTCTCTCTACAACTGTATCTGGAATGCCTGAAAAATGTGACATGGCCTTTCACATAAACAGGAAACAGGCCTTGTAAGGGACCGAGTGTAGCTGAAAGTGACAAATAACACTGTTAGTCATCTCCATCAGGGAACCTTTCAGTGCCACACAAATTTGCAAAACGTGGTTGTGACTGGCTTCCACATGCGGGATGAATGGCGGGTACCAGATGTTGCCTTACACATTTTGTTGTTTTTCTCTAAATTCCATCTGAAAGACAAATGTTCTGTGTACAGCACTTGTGGGTAAAAGCCTGCACATGTGAAGGTTTTGGTGTTTGCACAGGAACAGGGCTGGACCTGCACCACTGGAAGCAGGGTCGAGGTTTCTCTGGTCATCTGAAGTTTCTGATGACAGTAAGCAGTGAAAAACAGAGAGACAGTAAATGAAATACTCAGTTGTCAGAGGTGGAATGCAGTGTACTTCTAAGTGCTGGCTAGTAAGTATGTCAGTGAAAGCTGGCCTTATTTCCTCAGAAAGAACACCACGGAATGCAACAATAGCCTGATGATATCCTCTTTGGGCATATGTAATAATTAGGCACTCTTAATTTCCATACTCTCAAATGTATGGGCTACGGATTATATCCTTTGTCTGGTTTTAGTTTTTCAAATGCAGGACCAGAAGGCTCCTTGTGAAGTTCCTACCTCTCAGTACTTGCAGCCTGCTCCCTCTTTCCACAGCCTTTCTTCCTCTGTGCTTACAGAAGTTTGGAGAGCACAGTAAAAGGGCTGGTTACTGAAAAAAGTAGAGTATGAGTTAATATGATACCATGAGAAGACACTTAGTGTATACCTGGAAAAACAAACAGTTTTAGGAGGGATATTTTAATTTCTGTTGTTGGGCATTTTTTGTGGGTTTTTAGAAATGTAGCTTCTAGACTACAAGTCTGAGATGGTTAGCCTGGCATTGCTGGTTTGTTACTAAGGTTCAAATTATAGAATTGGAAATAATTTAAAATCCCCTGTTTTAGAGAAGGCAAATCTGTAAGATAATATTCCTACTTTTAAGGAATACTTTGCGTTGGGTTTTGTGTTTTGTTTTTCCTGGAAAGCTGGATGAAAACAGGTGAGAAATTTAAGTCCTCATACCTGTGGAGGAGGAGTACAGGGATTTGCTTCACTTTCTTACCTGCCACCTCCCTGAAATGAATTATTCTTCTGTACTTTTATGGGAGGAAAGGGAAAAATCTGGAGGGATTTGCTCCATGTGGTTTCCCTCTGGCTAAAGCTGACCCAGCCACAGGGAGAGATCTCACAATGGAACAGATGCTGTGTTCTTCAGATGAATTATGAATTTCAGCCTCTGAAAAGATCACTCTAAAAGCCAGAGGGCTATGAGGGGAGGGAATATAACTGAAAAACTAAAACATCACTTTGGGTGCATAAAGATTTGTGAGAAATTCTTTCAGGAATGCTGCGCTGGAAGCATATTTGAGCCTTGTACATGCTATACACATGCAGAAGTGCATCCTTTCAGTGGTGTATGGGATGGTCAGAAGGGCTTTGTGTAGGATTAAAGTAAAATTTAGAAGATATTTTGCAGCCTCCCTACATACACTGTTTCACTTATTAATCACTTTTGTGATTAGAATGTTTCTTCTACTATTTGGTTAAAAATTTACCTTTCTACAAAATGGGTTTGCTTTATAGTTATGTATTATGTCTGTGTATTTTATATTGTCTTTTGCACTTGCCTTTAGCGATTGTCACTCCATTAGAAATACAGCAGGCTTCCAGCATGTTTTCCTGGGAATCCTGAGGCATTCATCATTTCATGATGCTTTCATAAGGCTCTTGTGAGAATGGGCAATGTTTCTGTGAAAAAGTTGACCTAATCTCAGGACTCGTACACAGTTTAGCTAAAATTTTTAAACTTTATATCTCCTGGAAATTGATGATGTGGAATGTCTGGATTAGTGCTCAGAAAAGATCAGTTAAACTAATTGACAAAGATTATCCCCTTGAATTAAACTATTTTTTTTTTTGTTCTTACCCTTTATTTTTTGACTGTTTCTCTGATACCTTCTAACACTAAAACTCCTAAAGTTTTGTTTGGTAAGTATTCACTATTCTTTAAATAAGAGTTAAAACATTTATCCAAGAAGTATTGAGAGTTACTGTTTAAAAAAAAATGCCTTAAAGGGAGGAGGCAAAAGTTGGGTCGTTTTTTTTTTTCACTTTGTCTTATTTCAATGGAAAAAAATGCATGTGCTGTCATCTTTTTCTTAGATCACAAGGAACAAAGAGTTTTCTTTTACAGGTCAGACTTTAAAATGTGGTCTTTGTTATTTAGAATGCATTAATTAAGAAAGTATGTGGTTAGATAACTAGCATTAGGTCTGTATTTGTAGTCTTCTTCCAGAAAAGCTGACCAAAGGGTTTTCAGAAGTAACCTTTGCAGAATTACTTGCTGCCTTGCTGTCTGAGCCTCTGAGACACTGCAGTCATCAGTAACTAATGCAGGAGTGTCTGTGTGGCTCCTGTGCATGGTGGCAGAATGAAGTGAGGAAACTGCCTGCTCACCAAGTCTTGTTCTAAAACATCATGGTAAATAAAAGGTGCTTTAAAATTAACAGAAAGGGTCAAGCCTGGAGGTTTTGAAGCATGTGTAGATAGCTACTCTGGGGAAGAAGAGTTCAATTCCTTTTCTCTGCTTTGCAGGGAATAGGACAAGAAATAGCAGGCTTAAACTGCAGAGAATAAAATTGAGTCTAATACTGAGGGCAGGAGGAAGAAATTTGTGCCAGTTAAGATATTAAGCACTAGCAAGTTTTCTGGATAGGTTTTGGGGAGTTGGTCATTGTAGATTGTCAATGACAGGTTAGAAAAATGGATATTGGGGATAGCAAAGGTCTTCTTAATGGTTTCTTGGATGTTTTCATGCTGTGTGCCGTGAGAGTTTAGGGCTTGGTCTGAACTTTGAAGAGCTGAATTCTGTCAGAGATGTTGAGGATACCTTTGTCACCTGAATGTATTTTCATACCTACTGAGACACAGTGATTTAATATAAAGCAGGCAAAGCTATTTTCCCCCTCTTCTCCTTGTTCCATATGCCTGTGTAGTTAAAGACAAGTTGCAGATAAAAAATGCATTGATTTGCACAGCTATCCTAGTAACAAACCTCACTTTCTGCTCAGGACTGTGTTCTGTACAAGCATTTAACCATCACTGGGAATGCTGGAGTACGAATGCCTCATACAAAACAATCTGGAAAAGAGCTTTTTCTGAAGCTTATCAATATTCCTAACAGGAACCTAGAGTCTTTGCTCTCAGAGCAGCAAGACTGAAGAAGCAGTGACAGCTATAATGGCAGGGCACTAATGACTTTGGAGAAGTGTTACTTGTGTAATTGGAAATGATACAAACACTGTCATTAAAACAGATTGTTGATGCCACCTTTATTCTTTTCATAGCCTTAGTTATAAGAATGGATTCACTCCGAGGAGATGATATCAGAATTTTTATGCTTTCCATAACTAGATGGGTAGATTGTGAGACTTCAACATATGAAATGTTGTTTTTCCAGACCACCAGCTAAAGGAAGTATGGATTTGAATGACTGCATACTTTTCCTTCACTGGAACAGGAACACTGGAAAGGTGAAATGTCATTGACATGTGATTCTGAAACATGGAGTAAGAGCTGAGAGCTCTGACCTGAGCTGTAATTTTCTTGCACTTTTTTTTTGATTTGGTGTTAGCAAAAAATTCTTTATAGTTCAGTGTTTGGTATAAAATATGAGAAGACAAAATCAATATCCCTTCTGTTCAAGAAACATCTCATTCTGCATAACTGCTGTTTTAATCCTTTGAGTCTCTACTCACTCTGTCTTTTTCAGAATAAGTACATACAAGAAGTCAGCAGCAGAAAGGGTGGGTTATGGGGAGAGACTGCAATACAGGAGGCCTCCTGTATTTTTATACTTTTAATGCAACACTAGAATTTTTTTGCTTATTCCATCCTTTTAGATTATTTTTAAAAACTAATGGGCTTGTAAGGCCTTCTGTCAGACCTCCATTATTGGTGACTGCACTCTCATTGGCATACTCAGCATCTGCTCTACTATCAGTCTTGCTTCACGAGAAGAAAGTAGCACCAGGGATATGTTCTCTTGGAATAAATGGCAAACAGGGACAAAGGGTGGGGTGAGTGTGTGTGTGTGTAACACAGACTTGTATTCAAGAGTTCCTGTCTTAATTTTTTAATGTTTCATCTACTGATGCTTTGAATAGTCTGCCTCTGGCTGAGCAAGAGACAGCATTCCTGGAAGTTCCTAGAAGTGAAGTATTCCTGGAAGTTTCCTTCCAGAAATGGCAGAAAGCCTGAGTCTAGGCCAGACTAGAGACATGCAGATAGATACAAAACTAGAAATTCTGGACAGACCTGGATACAGTTTTTGGTATCTGACCGCTGCTGTTTCTTTCCACAGCCCTGTGGGAATGGCTATCTAACATGTCTGATAGATTAGCTTAAGTCAAATAAACAGCTGGGCTTTTAATGCTGAGAAACTGAAATGGAATAGCTGATCTGGGAAAAAAACCCCTCAGTCTATCCCGTTCCGTACTAAAACTGCAAGACATCAAATAAATGCAGTTGAATCTGCTCTGAAAAGGAATGAAGGATGCTGATAACCACAAGCCATCTGAGCTGTGAGTACTGCAGATTTCTTGTCTTCATTCTAAACAATAAAACAATCCTTTAATATTAATGCAACAAGGCAACTATTCATATGTTTCCTATAAAGTTTTCTGTTTGTTCCCACACTGATATTCTGAGCAGGTGTCTTGAACATAGCAGCAGAATTGTGGTTAAAATGTATGCTTTGTATTTTGTTTCTGGCTTATGTGGGGAAATTAGATGACATTTGTATATAAGCCTTTTGTTACACAGAGATCCCTGACTTGCTGCAGTGACCAGAGATAGGGCAACAGCAAAATCCTGCTGGGAAGTCAGAAACTCGTTTTAAGGGACTCCTAAACAAGGCTACAGCCACTTGCAGCTGGTCTTCTGTGAGTAATTCTCCAAACCAAACCGAGATGAAACCCCTGTGTTTGCAGAGAGGATTTTGTATTTTACACTCTGAAGCCTCCTGAATGCACTCTCAATAAATGTTTAGTGTGCTTAAGTTCCTCAGGTACTTAAACTCTGCCGTGGCCCAACAGGGCAGATTTACAATGGTGATGGTGAACTGACTTCCCGTGTGTTCAGAATCCATCCAGGCTGTGTGACTCAACCACATAGCGCTAGCTTCCCCTTCTGGCCAGAAGGAGGAAGGGAAGCCTCATGGTGAGAGTCACAGGAATTATTTCTCAGTTTTACTCCTCTGCACTAAAGATAAACACAAATTTTCAGATAACAAATTAATGGCTAACTTCCAGTGAGGGGGAAGTGCAGGCGGAACATCTTTGATTCTTGCAACATAATATATTGAGATGGGGTTGCTGCTTGAATGTAGAATTCTTTTCTAAACACAGACTTAGTTGGGAAAGCAATTAGATGAAAATACCAACTTCTGAACAAAAAGATTCCACATTTCCCTTCTGGACCTCTATAAGCTGGTCCTCGAAACAAATATTTTACTTCTTTTCATATGCTCTATGCTAATTTTCCCCGTGCAACTGCATTAGTTACAATTGCAGTGGGGTTTGTTGTTTGGACATTGGAGTTTTTTGTTTCCCTTTTTGTCTTATTTAAGGATTCTTCTTTCATCTTAATTCTGTGGTGCAATATTTTCTGTCATTAGGCTAAGCTTTGTAAATATAGGGTGTACTTACATGAGGTGTTTGTTTACTTTGTGATGTAAGGCAGTGACACACAGTATGATCCAACAGGCCTTTTAACGAGCCCTTTCTGAGTCAGTCAGCCTTTCAGAATGCTGTTGTGCTGTATTTCTGGATGGGTTGATCATACAACACTGAATCTTAGCAGAATCTTCCCTTTTTGTCCTTTTCACGCCCACCTGCTACAGCTGCCTGGAAAAATGGGACATTTAGCTTGCACACAGTTTTGGATTGTAAGACCAAAGTCTTGCTTTTGTGGGCATGTTGGAGAGTAAGCAAGCAAATACCTACACAACAGAGACTTCCAGCACGATAAACAGTACCTCGTGTTTAAGGTGCCCAGGTGGCCTGCCAGAAACAGCCCTCCCTGTTCACACCACAGCTTTGGGCCCAACTGGAAACACTTCGGTTTTCCTGCATCTCAGTCTTGAATCCTATCAGATTTACCATGGCCTTCGTCTTCCTCTTCATCTTGGCTGTGTCATTTTGGAACAGAGAATGGCTTGATATGTTTTGCTGCAATGTTATGGATAATTCTTTCCACCATCTCACTTCTGCCAATTGTGGTTGTCATGTGCTGGTGAGACACTCGGCGTGGGACAAAGAAGTCTGAGCACCAGTGCTGCTGGAGATGCAGGGAAAAACACCTGAATGTATGAGAGATTTATGCTTTCACTCTCAATGTTCAAACTGTTTTCAATGGTAAATTGAGTTATGCATTCATCATTGATTCCTTGCTTCAATGGATGTTTCACCTTGTGAACTCAAGTATTCAGTTTTTGGTGTGCAAGACTGCTCATTTCAAACTGACTTAATAAACCTTTAGCACCCCGGGCTGGAGGCAAGAAGGATTATATTTAGTCGCTTGAAAGTCTCAGTCCTCTGCTCAGGACCAAGTTTTTGGCAAATACAGAACTTAAAAACTGCAGCAAATCAGGCCCATCCTTAAGCAAAAAGTAGCTGGGAATGAGGGTGTCTCAGCAAAGTCAGGTGTCAGATTGTATTATATTTTTTATGTTTACTAATATGCTTGCTATGGTTTCATTGCTGTATTGAAAAAAAACCAAAACAGGAGGAGGCAATTAATGATTTCCTTTTCAGCTGTGCAATAATGAACTACAGGAGAAATATTTTGATATCATGAGTCATTGGTGGCCATGGAGAAAAACATACTCTTTAAGCCAAGCTTTTAAATACTTTTTTGATTGAAAGAAAAAGAAATAATATTTTACTGGCAAGTGACTTGCTCTTCCGGGTTTATAGTTTTAACAATGAACCAGTCTTAGAGAACATTATTTAACTGGCTTTTACGACCAGTAGTAGTATGTGAATAATGTTTGGGGGTTTTCCCTGTGTAACAAATGTCTTTCTTTCCTTTTTTTTACGGAAAAGAAAGTTGCTTTTATAAGATGGTTTTATCAGTCCCCTTAAACAATTAAAAAACCTGTGCATAAGCAGTACAAAGCTTTCCTGTAACGGCTGATGTCATTTCTCACTATACAATCACTGCTCAGTTCATACCAACAAGGAAATGTTGAAGTCACTGCTCTAAGGTTTTGTGAAGAAACTTCAGCTCCCTCGTTTATAAAAACATTACACAAATACAAACCATAGTTATTTAAGATCATTTTTCCTTCTGCTTTCTTCAGATGCTCTCTAGTAGGTCTCAGCCAAAGCTCAAAGAACAAATTTCTTTTTCCAGGGTTTTGAGCTCCAGCAGCCCTGACACCACCAGGTACAGCCATGGAGTTGTCCCCTCTGACCCTGGGAAGCTGTGGAAAGGCTGTTTTCTCCACACCTAGCCAGGCAGCCATCCTGCTGCTCTGTCCTAGTCTTTGTAGAAGAACCTTGGGATGCTCACAGTCAGCAAACACCTGCTGGTGTAGTGGTTGCAGAGCTTTTGGGGAGATGGACTTTTTTTCTGGTATTTCCTTGCCTGAGTCACAGTTGCAGATCTGAAGCTTGGGCTCAAGTTGCATTTCAACAGGCAAACTTTCAGCTGTGAAAATGTTTTCTAGGGATTTTATTTCAGGTGTCCAGTCATCTTTTAAGATACGGCAGGAAGTATATTTTGTCTAGAGTGCTAAGACTGTCCTTGAAAGGCTTAGCCTTTCTTCTTGAAAGGAAGGCTGTAATCAGCAGTTACCTTGCTTTGTGTTTTGCTGTAAAGACTGGGTTGGATCAAACGTTTTTGCTTCTGTGAAAACTGAAACGAATTGAGGCATGCCTTCTGAAATAAAGGGCAAATGGTCATGTGGTCACCACTGTAGTTTCAGTTTGTACATATCAGGGACCATGGTTTTGTATTGGCCCTTACGGCACATTGCTGTAAAGAGATGTCTATGTCTACATTAAATATCGTTGCATTCATTATGTGCACAAAGATTACTGTGGGGGTTCTTAAAGAGGAGACAGCAAGGAAACAAAGCAAGGAAATCAGTGTTTCCAGAGAAAGAAAGAATGAACTAATCCAACTAAAACTGCAAGGGGAACCCAGTTAGACGGAATGTAAATTTGCGTGGTTGAATTTGGCAGATTCTAATGTTAATACTATTCCTGCTGTGAGAAGTTACAGGAGGGTCCTTTTCTTTTGCAACGATCTGGATTAGGCTGCATATTCTGCCTGAATATCTGTGCCTCCCTGAACCTTTAGTTCGTGGCACAATATTTATAACACTTTACAGGATGTTTGATTTAGTACTGGCTCAGAAGGAAAACTGCTATTTCATGAGTTACCAGCAGTACCCTTTTCTTTAACACTGGGATAAATTTGCAGCAAGGAGGTTAAAACAGATACTTCTCTTAAATCTTGGACAAGTTTGCAGACTGTGATGGAGTAACTATGGGGTGCACATTTTTATTCTTCTGACACCCTTGGGGAAAAGAAGCAAAGAGAACACAGAATATGAGTTAAATCTGAAATAAAAAAACCCTCCAAATCCACACACACACCCACACCCCAGATTTGAAAGATAATTTTTAAGAAAAAAGAGGAACTGAGCCTGATGTGGAATGCTACTGGATTACCCTCCTGAACAGGTCAGCAACAATGATAAGTAAATTAATGGTGAACGGATAAAGAACACAGAGGCCAAGAGAAATCTGTATGTTGGAAATCAGAAAGCACAAATACAGCGAGTCTGACCAAAATGTATTGGGCTGTGTGTAATAACAACCAAAACCCCCCCTCTTCAGTTGCACATATTAAAAGATGACAGGAGAAACACAAGAACACTGTATATGGTATGGCAGGATGTAGATTAAGAAGACTCTAGATATGATCCAGCTTCTAAGGGAGGGAGCATTTTGCCTATTTTGGATGAGGTTAGAGTAAAAGAAAATCAGAGGTGGTAGAAGAGCACAGAGTTCTAGGAGACCTATATAATTTCTAATATATCAAAGACTATTGAAAGAAAGGGTGTATATAATTGACAAGGCAATAGGAAGTCTTCCTCTCATATCTGGCATTTGGAGACTGTAGTCTGACACGTGAAAAGCAAACTTGTTGAAGCACAGAGTAGGGGAGAAAGGGGAACAAAAAAGAGGATGACCTGAGGACCTGAGCACTAGTGAGCAAAATCCTGAAAACAGTTTGTGCAAGAAGATGATTCTAAAGTACATTCATGCCTGTTTGTGGTCATATCAGATTGGCAGTACAGCTGATGGGCTGTATAAAAAAGAGCAGCAGTTTTGTTCTGAACTGCTGAGTGCACACTTTAATCTATTATTCCAGTCCACAAGGTTATCATAGAGAACTGAACAATCCCCTCTCCTCTTCAGCATTGATGAAATATGCAATTTTGCATGCCTGTTCATCGAGGTCACCGACAAAAGTATTCAAGTTGGGAGAACACAAAGGGGATAAACTGAAGGATCAATTAAGCAGTCGTAGAATGAGTTTTTTTGTTGTTTCTGCTGCTATTAAAATAACAGTGGAGATGTGCTACCTAGGTGTAAGCACAGCACTTGAAACAGAGAGCCTTAGAAACCTTGTTAATGAAGAGATTACAGTGATCCATGCTAACTCTGGTGAATAAAAACCTGCCTGAACAGAAAGATCTCACAAGGCTATTTTGAAATGGAACTTCTTGTGTCTTTCTGCTGTGGCTCATCCCATGCTCATAGGGACACGAAACTGCGTATTTTCATAGCCCTGAAGTGTTCAGTTCTCTGTGTATCGTCATCTGGACCAGAATTCAGCAGTTTAGAACAAAACTTCTGCTATTTAATAGTCTCTCATTTTCACTGCCCATGTGATGACACTGTGAAAAAGTCTTTGCAGGGCATTGCAAGGCACTGGGAACAGCTCAGCCAGTGGATTCCGTGCATTTACATTTATTGGAAATAGATCTGTGTACTTTAACAAGAAGACGGGCAGAAAAAGGATGGTGAGATGACTGGAGGAATAGTTAAAAATAAAATTATGGAAGCAAAACAAACTCTGCCTCACAAGAAACCAACATTCCACGATAGAAAACTTTAAAGAGGATGTTTAATAAGACTGAAAATAAACGTGATTTAACAAGCACATGCGGGGATTTAAGCTTTTCTTCTCCCATCCTGGTGCATGAAACCAAGTGGGAGGACTAGTAAATGGCTACACAAGGATTCAGAGTGGGTATTTCTAAATCAGGAGAGAAATTATGATTTGAAACATCCTTTACTGTAAGGCCAAGGCAGGGAGACTGTGACTCCATGGCCGTAGAACTTTGCGTACTCATGGAATGGCCAGACCTGAGCCTTGAGGCCTTGGACCCCTGGCTTTGGGGGCCCCCGGGGGATGGCGGGGTAGCTCCTTGCGCTCCGGCACCCCCTCCCAGCCCTGCTCGCCCCTTTCCTTGCGGGGCAGCGGGTTCCGGCTCAGCCTGAGGGCGTCACTTCCCGGGGCGGAGCGGGGCGGCTCCGGTAGGTGCCGGGAATGGCGGGGAGCCTTGGGGAGCGGGGCCTTTTCCCGTGCCCTCATCTCCTCAGCGCCCGCCCCGCGCTGAGGCGGCCGAGCGGGAGCGGGGCTGGGGCCGCCCGGGCGCCTCGGGGAGGCTTCGGCTCCTCCTCTTTATTTCTAAACGTTCTTGTGTCCGATCTGCCCCCCCCCCCCCTTTTTTTTTTTTTTNTTTTTTTTCTTTTTCCGATGGAAATAAGTGCAAATGTGCCCTCATCCCAAATAATTGTTAAAAACAGCCCTAAAAATAGCCCGTCAAACTAGAATATGCCGCCATTTCCTTAAAAGTAAGGATTGATTGATCATGGATTTGTAATGTGCTGCTTGTGGTCACAGAGGCTTATTTGAAAGTACTTTTTTGGATATATTAATTTATGAAGTATGATAATAAAGAGATGCTGTGCTTTTGAGTCTGTAACTTGTCTTTATTGTGTCTGTTTAACGGGAAAAGGGGAGGGTCATTTTTTTATTCAAGGCAGCAGATACAGATAAAAGCTGATGATCTCAGGTGTACAAATTTGAGTCCTCACAAGTGCTTTGAAGAAAGTAAAAATTTTTTTCCTTCTCTTTAGGGTGTCTGCAAGCAGAAGTGAACTGATAACTCTGGTACTTTTTAATTCCAAACAAGATGAGGATCCCCTCTTTGCTGCTGAGATTCCCTCGTCGTTATTTCTCCAGAAGAACTTACTTTGTGAGCTTTCACTTCACTTCCCGAGCAGATTTCCTGGGCATTGGATCTCTTGGGCCAGCACACCGCTGTCATACAAAATGGATTTGTTCTTCAGGTGGTTTGAGGAGAGCACTGTGCCAGCAAGCAGCCCCTGAGCAGCAAGCAGAGGAACTTTCTGACCGGGAGCAGAGACTTGTAGACAGACTTTACCATGGGCTAATCCAGGGTCATAGAGCCTGTTTAGCCGAGGGCATTACACTTATAGAATCAACTCAGAGTAGGAAGAAGAAAGTAGCCCAGGTGCTCCTTCAGAAGGTATTATCCTACCACAGGGAACAAGAAAAGTTAAATCAAGGAAAGCCACTTGCCTTTAGAGTGGGTTAGTCCTTTTATATCTTGTCTAGTAGTTGCTTACATGTAATTACTGTCCTCACCTTTTATTATCATCACTGTTGTTTGTGGTCTGTGGTCTTGGGTTGTTATTTTTTAGTGGTTTATAACCAATCTAGATTACTTCTGTTGTCCAGTGGTGTTATGGCTTGAGATGAAAAATGCTTTTGAAAATGCTTTAGGAATTATCATCGTTGCTTCTTGGGAGTGTGTTATTCAGGGTAGGTTTCGTAACCATTATAAGGTGAAACATTAGTTAGTTTGCAGGTTGATGCAGATGTTATCTACACTTAGGGAAGGATGTAGTCAAGCAGACCTGGTCTTTTCCCAAAGAAGTTTTTTTCTTGAACACTTCTTGAATCCCCTTTTTAGTCTACAGAAGGAAAAACATGCACCTTCCTGTTGTGTGGCCCTCTGTTAAGCAGCCTGCTTTTCAGCTGAAGGAGTCTTGAACCTGCTTCTCGTGGAAGCTGTAAAATATTTTTCCCTTACAAAGAGATGGACTGCTAACATGTGTCATGCCCAGTGTCATCTCTCCTGTCTGTATAACACTAGTAAGAACAAGAACTGGGGCATGGGAGTGAGAAAAGTTTGGTGCTAATCTTAGTTTGTGAGCTTTGACATGCAAATAAATGGCCTCATTTTTTTTGAAAGAGCAGCTCTTCAAGGTAAGGGCTTGCTTTTCCTTTTGGAGTGTTTCTTTTATAGTGAATCTGAAAAATCCAGTTCTAATATATAACAGTTTGAAAGTTCTGAAAGATGAGTCATACAGTATAAGTAATTTTATTCGGAGGGGAGGAAATAGATGTGGTTAAACCCAATGTTAGGGTGGTGTCATTAGGATGGGGGGTGGTGAAGTGCTGCTGTATTGCCAAACTCCTGTTTTGGCATAGCTTTTATTTGCTTTTGTTGTGATGCTGTGTTAAAGTATGAACTGTTATCAACTCGATGGTATTCATGAGATATATTATTTGACTAACAAAAACATTTTAATAACCGATTTTTCTTCCTAATGTCATTACTTAGGGTTGTCTGGTCCTCCTGGTGCTGGAAAATCGACCTTCATAGAATGCTTTGGGAAAATGCTTACGGAAAGGAAACACAAAGTGTCTGTGTTGGCTGTAGATCCTTCCTCTAGTACAAGTGGTGGTGAGTGTGAATTAAAGTTTGAGTCACATTTCTAATATCTTGTCAAGGCATTGTCAAGAGATACAGAAGTATCTCTTTGGGCCAAGTAGAAGAAAATTTGGTGCCTGTAACAGTCAAATATAAAATATAAAATATAAAATAAATCGAGTTTTCATATTTTTTTCCTATGTGCTACAGAATTGGAAAATAGGTATCAGTGTTGTAATTCTTTCAGATTTCCTCTTTTCCAGTGTTCAAATGTGTTGCCTTACAATTTTTTTTTTCTAAATTTGAATTTTTTTGGAGTTGTGCAGCATTACTGATGACAGGCTAAGTGATCTGTAACTCTCCAGTAAAAAATTGTAGGGAAATTACAAGCTGACCATGCCTGATTCATGGGATCTCTGATACAAATAATATAATCTTGATTTTGATCTTTTTATAAGGGGCAGCTGCCAGGCAGCATCATTAATTTTTCCAGCTTCTGTGCTGGTAGAGGTTTGCAACTATTTATAAAGAAATAACTAGAGCATTGCAATGACGTGGAGCTAAGGCAGACTGCGTTCTTGAATACCTGCCTTCAGGATGCATCAGTAGGACACCAAAATGTGACAGCAAGGCTGCACCAGTTGGAAAAATTGAGCATCTCTCATCTTTTGGAGTGTGCATCGAGTGCGTAGATCTCGCTGAACCTGATTTGCAGTTTGTTTGAGTAGAAGGAAGGCAGGGACACGTGTCAGCTCTCTTAAAACAAAACATCCAGCATCAAGGAATGTCAGAGTCGCAATGCAGAGAACTGTCCCTTTGGACAGACAAGAATCAGCTGCGTGGCCTGATGTGTATAGGCTTCAAAAAGCCATTCAGGAGTTGTAGAATTCTTTCTGATCTAGCACAGATTCCTCTGATTTGGTAACAGTAAGGTCTGCCTGTCAGGCCTTTGCAGCTTCTGAGAAGTAGAAAAACCAAGCAGTAAATTCCCAGTCCTCAGCTAAATCTTGAGCAACTATGACTAGGATATTCTTATTTGATTGACTTTGTACTAGAAATCTGTCTTTCCTCCCTCATTTTTTGATGGGGTGGGGGGAGAAGGGGGCATTTGGCTGTGTTGCACTTCTGAAATAATTTAACGTTAAGGTTCCCTACTGGGTGATAAAACACGGATGACTGAGTTGTCGAGAGACATGAATGCATACATCAGGCCATCTCCAACCAGTGGGACACTGGGAGGTGTCACAAGGACCACAAATGAAGCCATTCTGCTCTGTGAAGGAGGAGGCTACGACGTTGTTCTTGTGGAAACAGTGGGTATGTGCTTAGGGTGTGCTTTGATTGTCTCGCTGTGATACGAAAACAAGGTGTGCTAGTAATTGCATACTTCCTGCCTAGATTTTGCCCATGTTTTGCTGTGTGGTCACTGAACATGAATGCTCATTTTGTCTTATTTTCTAGTCTTGTATGTCTTTTACTAAACTGTTGTGTTTCCTGTTGTCTTTGTTTTGTTAGTGGGATTTGTTCATGGGGCAGTGCTGGGATCTGTCATAATTGCTGTCATCAATGTGACTGAAAGTTTGTAGTAAGTGGTAAATTCTGAATTTAATTTTTTAGGTGTGGGCCAGTCAGAATTTGCTGTGGCTGATATGGTTGATATGTTCATATTACTGCTACCACCTGCAGGTGGAGATGAATTACAGGTATTGTTCAGTTTCTCTTATTGGTTACTACCTGGGACTAGAAAGAGAAGCTTAAATTCAGCATGCAGTATCTGTGCAGAAAATCCATATCAATAGTGGTTTGTCCATTATACTGTTATTATTAATGTTTTCAGTGTAATCCACTTACTGCACAGTTAAACTCCCTTTTTGATTTTAAAAAAATATTAGGATGTAAACTTTTGATATTCTGTGGCTTAACTTTGACATGTTTACTACTTGTATATCTTTTGGGGGGGGGGAAAGCTAGAAACCACCAAAGCATTTTGACCTTCTTTTTGTGATGAACCAGCCTGTCACAGCCCCTCTGGGTACTGCTGATTTCTGTCCCTGTTGCATTTAGGGCATCAAACGGGGCATCATTGAGATGGCAGATCTGGTTGCTATCAATAAGGCTGATGGTGATTTAGTTGTGCCTGCCCGGAGAATCCAGGCCGAGTACATCAGTGCCATGAAGCTGCTTCGCAAGCGTTCAAAGGTTTGGAGGCCAAAGGTTTGTGGACTTCCCTGTGTTTTGTGGGGCTCTTTGGGTCTGGTTTGCTTTTGTTTGGGTTTTGGTGATGTTGTCTTTTCCCCTGCCCCAGAAAACTCGCTGAACGAATTAAGACTGGTATCTTCTCATCTAGCTGCCCTGGTCTCCCTGGGCTCTTTGTAAAAATTTAGTTGGTTGTTTAGTCTCAGAGTGCTGGAGAGGTGATTGCTGCTGTCTGTCCTTCACCTCTGATCTCGAGGTGTGCCACATGAAACACTGCAAAGCCAGTCCTTCTCCCCAGGACTCCTGCCCTGAGCTACAATCTCTGCACTAGTAGAGCTATTACCGACATCAGGAGTGGTGCAAACTCTACTTGATTTTTTGTAAACTGTGCATGTCTAAAGATGCCCCTTATTCTACTTCTCCCTCCATTATAACTCTGAAGCCTGGGATTATCTTTGTTCTTTCACTAGTTCACATGCTTCCTTTATTGCTTTAATTTTTTTTTTTCATTTCTCACATAATGAAAACGGCTAGATAGCTGGAATTCTCATCCTGTGGGTCTTCAGTCTTAATGCTGTATTTTATCTACTGAAACTTTTTGGTGGATTTTTAAGGAGAAGATTCAGTACTAGTTTTTAATATTTGTATGTAGAATAAACACACACATTCTCACTTCTTTTATAAGTAAACTGTCTGTAAAGGAAGTTTGTTCTACCCTGGTATTGAAATTGACCCATTAAGCCGAGTTTAAATCAGTTGGGCTGCCTGAGGATTAGCCTTTCTTTTGTGAGTGGAAAAGGAGAGAAGCTTTTTTTAAAAAATATCAGGCTGTTCAATTTGAAAGACTGTGTTGGATGTCTGAAATATTATTGGCCAAATTAATTCCTGGTCTGGAAAGCATAGGCAGAAAAAAAGAAAGTCAAAATACCTTGTTTCTGGCATATTTTAAGTGCCAAAGAAGAGCTACCAGAAATGTGCACTTAGCTCTACATTTAACTAAAAGAGCAATAATGTACCTTTTAGCTGAAGGACTTACTAAAAATTATTCTCATAACAAGCAGATGGACAAATATCCCAAATAGTATGGATCTCAGGGTCTACTTCTAGTTAGTAGAATCCCAAATTTTTGGGGGAAGGCGGGAGGGAAGGCACAGAAATGCTTAGAGCCTCATGAAGCGAGTATTGAAGGAAGCTTCCCTCACACATTTCTTAATTTCCATACAATCTACCTGATCCAATAACAGAAGCCTCAAGGCCAGGAGGTGACGTGGCTTTAACAATTCCTCTGAATCCAACAGGTGATGCGCATCTCAGCCAAAACCGGGGAGGGGATCTCGGATATGTGGGACAAAATGACCGAGTTCCACGACGTCATGCTCACCAGTGGCGAGCTGCTTGCCAAACGACGGAAGCAGCAGAAAGTGTGGATGTGGAACCTCATCCAGGAGAACATGCTGGAGCATTTCAGGAGTCACTTGGCAGTCAAGGATAAGATCCCACTTCTGGAAGAAAAAGTTCTTAGAGGGGTCTTGTCTCCTGGGCTGGCAGCAGACCTGCTGCTGAAGGCGTTCAAAGATGGTCTCTAAGCCCTGTTTTCTACTCTGTTCTTGATAGGTGCTTTATGTAAACATGGACATGAAATACACTTTTCCTGTGTGTGGATTCAGATGTTTTACTGCAGCAGACCTGAATAGAATCCAGTACTCTGCAGAAGAATTCTGTTGGATTCTGTATATGCAGCGATCATGACAAATCTAAACACTGGCTAAGAGATTACTACCCACTGTATTGGAAAACAGTGAATTTCCAGATCTTCTATTTGTACATGCCATAGATCTGTTGATAAAAACCAGATGCCCATATAAAATGATTGGGTTTGGGAGGGCAGGAGAGTGAGGTTTGGGGTGGTGCAGTGTTTGATTCTGGTTGTGGGGTCATCTCAGAGCAGTTGACACTGCAGCTTTTCATTCTGATATAGCAGCAGCTGTTGCCAGAATGGATTGCATTTTCTTTCCTCACCTTGAGTGACAGCAAGAGCATTGGACTGCCTGACAGCACCAGACCATGGCCTTAGTTTTAAATAAATTGTATGTATATAAATAGAACACAGTGGTGTTTGGTCCCTCTTTGGAAGCTGTAGTTAGTTATTACACACTGTACAGTAGGAGAAGGGAATTTCAACCATCCTGGTTTCAAAATAGATGTTTTATTAAAAAACAAAATGTAGTTAGATTTTTTTTTACATGCAGACATCAGATGGAACAAATGTTGTCCATGATGTTTTAATAGCAAATGTTTTTATACTAGAATAATTTATCTCTAAAAATAATGTTTTGTTGTTTTCTGACCTGACTTACGTTTTTTGGATTCCAACAAAATGGCCAGGTGTGCTTGGTATTTTTTCTTTATCTCTTGCAGAAGACAGGACTACTTCCAACCAAAAGCACTGTTATTTTTTATTTTCCCTTGAGAAAAATCTGGAGGAAACACTTTCCTGATCTGTGATGTAGAAAGCAGAGCTCATCTGGTACCCACTAAATGTGAAGGATAAAGTGGAAAAGTGCTGATTTTTGGAGACCTGACAGTAAAACCAGTAGAAGGGGAGAATTTGTGAGCCTGCTGATAAATTAATTTTTAAAGAAATATATTGATGTGATGATTTTCACAGTTTTGATGTTCTGGACATGTACATAAAAGGTATGGTGACTTTAGCTCAATTTCACCTGTTTGGCTGCTGGCAACCCAATTCTAGTATCGCAGTGAATTGGGTTACTGAAATCTTTTTACCTTCATGCTGTGTGTTTTTGTTTGGATTTTTTTCCCCTCAAAGTATTTTTTTCTCTTCTTTCCCCTTGTCCCAGTTGTTGTATCGTGTTCCCAGCTTTTGCCTGCTAGGCACTGTTTGCAGTGAAACACTAAGGAAGGGCATTGTGTTTTGGGGGCCGTACAGCTGAGGCATTTCTTGGGTAAGAAAGTTTGCACTGGGGTAGCTGTTGTTAGTGGTTTCCACCACCTGAATTGTCAGAACTTCTGAGCTCTGGCCACTTATTCCTGTTTCTTCATCCCTGCTTTGGGATTGCTGCAATCAGTTACAAAGAAGCAGCTGAAGGAATGTATGGAGTGGCAGAACAGTGACTTTGTTGTGACCGTGCTGAGTTACTAGAGAAATGCAGTGCTTACAGTTTCTTTTTTATTTAGACAACCTCTGTTGAATACGTCAGAGAGAGCCCCAAACCAAAAGCAACGTCTTGTGTCCTTTGAGTCCTTTCAGCTTTAAATACTGACTGTATTTTATGGTGCCTTGTCGAAGAAATGACAGGTGGGAAATGAATTAATGGGAGCAGCAGCATTTTAACCGGTGAGTTCTCAACTTTTTGATAGTCCCTTTGTTCCAGGTGGCAGTTTTTAAAGTGACCTCATTTGTGTTTATCTGTTAGATCAAACCCTTATTATGGTCATTACTACTACTTCTGTCAGGGACCGCTGTTTTCCTTGTCTGTTACACATGAGCTGCCAAGCCACTAAAACAGAACCTGCAGCTTTGTTTAAATGACACCTGCTTAAGCAGAATATGTTTTGCAGCTTCTTCAGTATTTGCTTTCTGGGTGCAGATCTGCTGATCCACTCAAGCCTCGGGCTATCATTATTTTCTCATTTTGTTGCTTCTTTTATAGTATTGTTAATTTACAAATGAACTCTTAGCAGAAGTGCAATGGCTTAAGCACGTTCTCTGAACTGCATCTTCCTCTTAAAGCAGAGCATTAAATGAAAATCTGATTTGCCTTCTTTATCTGTTTAGTTATGCCTCATGCTTCAGTAGATGGTTCCCTATACTGAAAGGAGTCTTTGGAAATGAGACAGTAAATCAGGGTCCCTGTTTTGTTTTTCAGTGATTCCCCTACCAAACTGAAAAGCTGTCCTGTGCAAACTGAACTGAGCCTTCCATGTGCTAATGAAATAATTTATTTTACAACCTGTAAAATTTTGCTGTGACGTATTTTGGAGTCAACTGCTGATCAGTTAATGGTGCAGTTTTGTTCATGTTCTCATGGGCTGGGCAGTTGCATTGTCTTCAGAAGGACTTGCAGAGCTTCAGCTGGTTGGCTACAACTCTGTAGACAATCTACTGTGTCCCAAGACAGGGAAGAATGTTTACAGCTCATCAGTTTTAGCTCTGTGGGATTAACTTGGCTAAAATACATTAAAATATTGTTATTCAAGTAAACAGGCTTCTGAAAAAAAGATAGTAAACAAATCTGTTGAGTAGGATGTTGACATATTCATAGTTTCTGGAGTTGTCAAGCTGCTCTCACGTTAACACTTAAACCCACAGCTATTGCAGAATACTATGGGGAAATAATATAACTTCACGAGAAGCCAATAGCAGGATGAAGTTTGTAGCTGGAGGTATAACAAACTGTTAGACAAATGAGTATGGGAGGTAAGGAATAAGCTGTTTAGATACACACAGTTGTTTCCTACAAAGTCTTGCAGTTGTCTGTTAAGTGTGAAACTTTTCCCCAGGTTCCTGTGTAATAGATGTTGCTGGTGTTTCACAGCTGGAAAAAACAAGTGTGGTGAGATCAAGTGATTTACCCAGCACTCTGGAGCAGGTCAGAGAGTGTTAAGGGTTACAGTTCAACGGTCTTTACTCTGAGCCCCACGTATATTTACAGCCATGTTACTTAAGGTTGAAAAAATGCTCTTAGCAAGTTCATGCTCTTAGTGTGACTTATTCCTTTCATATCTAATCTCTCTGTTTTCAGTGACAGGACCCAGTGACCCCTTCTTGACTACTGTTCTGTTGTAATGTCCTGCTTTAAGTAATAAAAATCTTTCCTTTGATATCTAATCTGCCCTCGCTTTCAGTAAATGCATTACTTCCTGTTGTGCACCCTGCTTCAGCCTCTATATTCTCCCCACATAGATTACTTATTTGTGAAATCTGCAATGTGTTGGCCAGTTGAGATTTTGAGGCATGGGAGTTGAGTAAAGCTAAAGGATACAAAGGAACTTTTTTTTTTTTCTTAAACTGTATGTAGTTCCCTTCCTAAAGTTTTCTTTCATAATGTGGTGAGATTCAATCACTGACTTGCTCTGTACTGGTGCAAACATCCTTATTTTCTCTTTATTTTCCTTTCTCAGAGTGCTCTGTCACTCCCCCTTGGATGCACAGTCAATAAGTAACATACTCCATGAGTTAAAATGAGAAAAACATTTTCACAGAGCTTAGTGCTTCTGTAACTATTCCCACTGGACTGTTCTAAAACATTCACAATTTGATGAAAGATTGAACAAATTTGATAAAGAATGTATTTAAGGAAACATTAGTGTGCTCTCCTCAAGAGTTGGACAATCATCAGTGCATCAGACTGGCTAGCAAGAGGATTCCTCTTCCAAAAACCAATTCAGCTACTCCTTACAGTTTATTTTAAAGTAACTCACCCACCTCATAATGGAACATTACCAGCATTGGTAAATTGTGAATAAACATTTCAAAATTGAAAACTCATAAGCAATTAGAGTACATACTTAGAATGGAAGGATGACAGACATACTCTGTTCCCTCCTGTCACACTGGGCTATGGTTCAGCTGATGAACAAGGAAGGAAAAGAGGAGCTGATATTCATGACAGTGTATGGAGAAGGTACATTATGGACCAGCAAGAACGCCTATATTTCTCTATTTTTCCTCCCATGGGAGCATAAGAATTATCTTGGATAATTCACTGTGAAGCCCCAGAAACTGATATGACCAAGAGTGTTTGCTGTGTGAAGCTCACAAAAATTACAAATTAAATTCCTGTTCCTATCTTTTGGATTTTTATGTTGCATGTGACACTTGTCCTTTGGCACTAGGTGGGTTTGTTTGTAATTGTGCTGTAACTGGGGAATAGCGAGAAGTTCTTGCAGTTTGAGTAAAAGGATTCAGAATTCATTAAAAGATTCCTGTATTTTTCCTTAAAATACTGTGGCAAAGTGAGTTCCTGCTCTGTGTTAACTATGTCTTCATTTCCTCTTACATCTCTTCCACTGGTAGAGCAGCCTATAAAAGCTTTAGTTATGCACCTTTTAACATGACTCAAATATTCATGAAGTTAATCAGGGACTGACAACACATCTGCTTTGTTTCTTCAATTGAAAGTGACCACTACAACCTAAAGATTACAACCCGTGAGAAGCCAAGGGCTATTACAGCTTCAGAGCCTGGGCTGACCTGCCCTGTGCAGGCTGCAATGGCTGGGGATGCGGGATGTGTGTCTAATGAGAAGTTGCTGCACGAGCTGTGTGGCTGGGAGCAGTGCATGCTCACACTGTTCAAGGTTTTCTCCCGGCCCTGAATCTGTGATCCTGTTTGTAGTTCTCTAATTGCAACCAGCAGAAGACAAGGGTGAGGTTGGTTTTTACGACTTGTTGCTTAGCAGCGTTGATCAACAGAAGTGCAACCTTTTCTTTTGCTGTAACCTCGGTGAACCCGGGCTAGGACGGAGCTCGGCAGCGGAGAACAAGGGTTTCTGCAGCCGTGTGAAACTCCCGTGCTGCGCCTTGTTAGCAGCCTCTGAGGGAAAGCGTCTCTTCTTGACCTCTTGGTTACCTTTGCCCTTTACTCCTCTTCCTGTCTCTCATCAAATCTTAGAAGAAAGCAGGCACCGTCCTAGGAGGACATGGAGGATGGGAAATACAGGGACAAGTCAGCTATGCTAAGCTGTATCCTGCCTTTTTTCAGGAAAAGGAGCTAAGCTGGTTCCCAGACTGTGATGTCAGACCCTCCTCTCATGGAAGGAGAAAGACTTCACCCATCACAGTAAGGTGTATTCTTATTTAGAGAAGCTTTCCTAGTATTTCAAAGTTGGCAGAATAATCCATAGAGGCAAGGGAAATTAGGGCACTAAGAATTTCCTGGTTTATGTCTTTTACAAGGGATTTCACAAACTGAACCACAAGGGGTATTGAACATGGTTGAAAATGATTGGTCTGCACAGAATGTGTGCCTTTATCTGATCAAATCTGGCAAAGCCTGTAAAATAAGAGCAAGGAGAAAGTTGCTTGTTTCACCTTAACTCTAAACTGTAAATTGTTGGTCTGACTGGACAAAGACTCTTTTTGACACCAGAAACTGCAATAATTAATGTGCCTTACGACACCAGAAGCTTAGACCAGGAGCTTCTAGTGTTGCTCAGATGCTTCTCTTTTACACCTAGATCTGGGTAGGAAACAGCTGAGTATTTGTATGCTTTTTCTGCCAGGAATGTTGTTATCCTGAGCCACGGACACGAGGTGGAAAATAACGCCTTGTCAGTGTGGTGGTTTTGTCCTTTCCACGCTGTGACCTCCAGCACTGACTTCTTCCCTCTATTCATTGGTAGCATTTCAGAGCACTACAGGTCAATGTGTCAAAAGGTCAGCATGTGTTTCACGAGCCTGTTGTGTTCTGGTGTCCCTCCTCTTCTGAAGTTTAAAGAGAAACTCTGCTGTTCAGCTATCCCAATCTTGTAAAATTCATGCAGAGGACTAATATTGCTGTAATTGCATAATTGAGATCAGATAGATCAGATATTCATTCCAGAACAGGCAGCTGCATAAGAAACTGGCTTCTGCCCTACATGCCATGTCAAAAGCATGGCAAAGGCATGGTATCTGGCAGAGCTCAATCCAGTAGAATAATCAGCAGATGGGAATGGGAATTCTGTTGCAAATATTGTGGTTTTATTAATATTGCATGAATCTTAACAAAATGATCTACCTGGAAATCCTGACTGCTGTCTGAAGCTGAGAGGAATGACTTTTCATGCCCTTGCTTGAAGAACAGAGCAAATTGTGTTCACCCAAACAGGATTTCTTTATTTTGAGCTGTGAGTATGATTTGTCTGTCTTCACTGAACAACAGCTGCTAATATCTGATATCTATCTGCAGGATTCAAAACAAGAGGCTGAAGTCGTGTTCTTAACTTGTTATTTACAGGAGAAGTAGGGAACTCTGGTCAAGATCAATAAGCTTTTAGAAACAGTTTCAGTAAAAGTAAAAAACCCTTTTTTTGGTTGTTTATGAGTGCTACCATGCAGCAGTTATAACCTGACCGGTTCTTTCTGTGTGCAGTGGCAATAGAAACTGATTAGATTTGAAAATTAACGTGCCAGACTTCAATTCAAATATTGTTATGCTTCACTTTTCCTTTTCACTATCCATTAGAATGTGACATTCCTAGAAATGAAGGAGTCTTTAATGTGGGACTCTTTAGTACTGTCATTTCCACACCTGCAACAGTGGAGCAGAGCGTGGCCACTGTACAGCACTAGTATGACTAAAAGCCACCGAATGCTTTATTTCTGTACTGACATTAAAAAGTTATTTTGAATTATGATGTGTTGAAAGGCCCAGTTTCATGTCTTGCATGATGCACGTGGCTTTCAGTTTAGCTGGAGACTCTGCCCCAGACAGTCACTTTCACCACTCACAATTCCTTCTATGTTAGAAATGCTGCTGCTTCTCCACGCCCTGAGGTCAGGAGCGGTCAGCCATGGAGCATGTGCCTAGACGTGATGGAATAAGGTCCTAGAATAAAGGCTACCTCTGGTTTGTCCTGCTAGGCAGGTCACTTTTCCATTTTTTGGGGTGGTAAACTTCATATGCAACGGGACAGGAAATTTCAGAGGGAAACTGGGATAATTAACATAATTTTGTTTGGCCCATTGCCAATTCTTTCGTCTCAGAAAACATTGCTGTGGACAGATCCTGTAAATTAGTCTAGTCTGAATAGCTCTCATCTAACATTTTTAAACATTGACCTTTAGTGAACATCTAACCTGCAAGGGCATTTCTGTGGGACAGTTTGAGTACTTTTGCTGTCGTAATTTTTTTTTTTTTTATTGGGCATTCCTTGAGATTAAGGCTGGACTAAGTGGATCCTCAGGTTAGTGTAGTATTTCCTTGTGTAGATTGTGTCACAAAACCGCTCCAGAAGAAGATATTTTCATGAGCAAGACTTGTATAAATTACAAAGAAAAAGTTTGCCTGGAAAAGCTGAAATAGAGATTTAAATGCTGCACAAGCTGGATGGAATTAAGGCTACTCTTGTGTCTAAGTTTCTAAATCTAGAAACCATAACATTTTCTCCTCCTGTGCTTAATCTAGAGTGTTTGTAATAAACCACCTTGTCTGCATGCCAAGAGATTGCCACAGAGAGAAACGAATTGCTGCTGATGACAGAGGTAAATCTTGTCATTCTGAAAATTATTCCTCAGGCAGCCTCTCGGCAACTTCGTTTTCCAGATGATTCCTGATGAATCGGTGACGGCGGCTCAGAGAGGCAACAGTTGCTCAGAGAGTTTTGCTGTGGTGACACTGGTGTGTGCCTTTGGAGCCTGGCGGCCGGCTGGGAGCACGCAGGAGCCAATCCATAGGTCCCATTCCATACATCCCCTCAGCAGTACTTATGGAGAGCCCTTAGATGGTGCTGTACGGCAGCGCTCGGCCCGGCCGCACCTCCGCTGCCCTCGGGATGCCCGTGCCCCGCCTCGGGGCTGACGTTTGGCCGTAGTTCACCGTAAAGAAGGTGAAAAGGCAGTCTCTGGGCGCTGTTAATTAGGATGAGTAAGTGAAATCTGTCAGTCGAGACATATTAAATATTAAACTCAAACGTGGTTTTCAATAGCTGCTGTAATTTAATCCTTATAAACTTGAATCATGTCGTGCTTAAACTTCCACGCCAAATGTATTGCTCTCTGTCTGTAAAACAAAGGGCTTTTAAATAATAGTTAAGGAGGTTTTAAAGGGCATTTGAGGATCATCCTGGTGGAAGAACAGTGCTCACCCTGGGAACTTCCTCTTGTAAATATAGGTGTGGTGGTGCGGTTTTCAGGTTATATCTTCCAGGCTGTGAAACTCACTTCATTTCTGGAGAACTAGGGATGCAGATTTAGGAATTTGAGTTGTGCTGTCAGTTACAACGGAATTGAAATGGAATTTCCTCTTGCAGGATGGGTTTCAAACCACAAAGTAAATTTTATTTGGAAACTGTTGGGTGAATTATTAAAGAGAGTTATTAAACAGCTCTCAAATACTGATGGTATCTTTTGTAACAACACAGGAGAGAAGTGAGGTATTGAAAACAAATTGACCTTTGTCCCTGGGAAATAAGTTATGTGACTGTTTTTTTTTTTCTAAGTTGGGAATATGGCCTTCCTTTAGTTTTACTGCATCCTATGCACGGTCCTGTATTTTCTAAGTGTTTTCCACCTGTTCCTGCAGCTTTAGGGTGTTAAGCCTGGGAATATTCTGCCAAAGCAAATGAAATATGCACATGAAATAGTTCATGTTTTCAGAATGACTTCATTTAATCATGACTTTTATTTATTTAGAGGGAGAGAGAAAGAGCTGGTGTCGTTACAGTCTCCGCTCTCTCTCCTCTATTTTTTTAATCTCTGAAACTTCCTATTACCCAACTTTTTTTTGACATTTGAAATGTCCCAGGCTGCATAAAGCGAGTATCTGCTGTGTGTTCCTCTCATCCCAGTAATTCTCATCCTGTGGTCCCTTATGCTGTTATTTTAGGCGTATCCTTTACCATTACGTGGGTTGTTAACATTACTCAGAATTCTGCTGCCATGCAGCTGGGACCAAGCACTGAGGTTTTCTTTCTTTTGAGTTGAGAAAGAAACTCTGGCTTGAAAACACTGACAAGTTACTGGGTGGTGATTTGTAGCCTAAAGCTGGTGGCTATAAATTCTCACCTGTGAAAAGGGAATCTGTAGCTCTGCACAATATGTTCTTCCAGCTGCAGCTGAATTTCTGCTCTGTTAATATCCTTAAGCAGCTACAGCAATGTGTCACGCTGATGTGGCATTTTGCACCCCCAAAGCTCTGCTCAAATATTTGAACTTAGTAAGGCACTCCACTGAGCTGAGAGGGAGGCCAGCGTCGCTGCAGCTTTACAGAAAAAGAAACAGCACCTGGGAGGTTAAAGCAACTTTCCCTCCCCCTGCAGCAAGTCAATGGTGGAGCTGGAATTACAGCTCAGGAGGTTCCTGGCTCGTGCTACACCACGCTGTGGAGAAAGGTCATTTCCCAAAATAGTGCAGAAGGTTTGTTATTGATAATAGGGCGACAAAGGGCTCTGGATGTATTAATAGGTCACTGCTTGCCGCCCTTAGTAATACATAATTTAGCAACCTTCCAAAATGGGCTACATCATATTTTTCTGCAGCAGTATCACTTTCACTGTTAGTTTTGTCTGCTGTTTTATCTGCTATAGGTATTTTTGTTTTGGCTCTTCTAACACAGTCTTATTTAAAGTAAATAGGGGCATTTACTAAGTAGGCATGAAAAGCCTCCTGATTAGCAGCCACATTAAACTGCAATATCCAGCTCACCTTTCAGGTCAGCACAGCTGCTCTGCCCCTTGGAGGCCACTGAGCTCTGTCTGCCTGAGGAGAACGGAGAGATGAGGGAGGATTTTGGTGGCAGTCAGGAGCTGAGATACAAGGATGGGAGCCCACAGGGCTGCCAGGTTTGGTGATGGCCTTGGGCCTCCCAGGGAGGGAGGCAAACCCCATCCCAACCCAGTGGGTGAGGTAGAGGGCAGAGGGTGCTGATACTTGTAGAGGGGTTTTCATTGAGATTTGGTCCCACCTGTTCCTCAAATGACTTTGGGGATGGGGTATTTGGTAGCTATTGTTGGATCTTGTAGATTTTTATTTCAATTTGCCTTTTATAAAATGCTCTTGATCCCCTTTGAACTCTTTCTCTGCAGCAGTGTACTTACTGAAGGATTTTGTTTCTTCTCAAAATGAATTATTTGACCTGCTAGGTTATTCAGCAAATTCAAAAGTACTATGTAGGAAACAAGTTTATTTTTTCACCAAGCACCCAGCTCTATCCATCTGCAATTGAAAGAAGAACAAAATGATATTTTGCCTTAGCAAAGTCTGAAGAACTGCAGCGAATCACGGTGAGAAGAATGACATTCACAAAGCAAATAGGTATTGAATCAATTTATTCAGTCTCATTATGGTTTGAGTTTGGGTGAAGAGTCTCCAAACAGGGAAACACCAGGGAAAGAGATGGGGAAGCCAAAATGTGTAAGAAAAGTTAAGCAGAGCACATACAGCATCCAGAGACTGCAAGGGTGCTGTTCTCTTATCCTCACATCTGTGGATATATGTATTTGAATTTACAGTGTGAGCTTTATGTGCTGCATTTGCTTTTTAATGCTTGCTGGTTGAAGTAATTGGATCTATTGTTGTGGGCACTGGGAATGCCAGCTTGGCTCTTACAGTCACTGACTTGTGAACATGACCTTCTGGAGGTCAGAGCACTGGAGAGCTTGCTCTGTTTCATCCTCAGAGGTACCAGCCATAATAGTCACTGCTTTGAAAAAGCAATGTCCACGTTCCCTGCCTTTATTCTAGTGTGTTGTCTGTGCTGAATTGTGGTGTGTTTTGTTTTGTTCTTGTTTTACTAATTCATCTCTTTAATTATCTTCTGGTGGATTCAGAGTTTTTGAAGCTTGGTTGACTTTTTTTCCCCCTGGGTGTGTGTGTTTAGGTTTGTTTTTTTTGAACCACAGTTGAATTTTCACTATGGAAACTGGCTGATCAGAGATTGAATTGTAAATATTAGTGGGTTTGAGTGATGTTTGGTACTTGATTGGGCATCCTGCTTTCATTCTTCCATATGAGGAAGTCAGGCAGATGTAGTCAAGCAGTGCCTCATAGGAAAAACAGTACACTTTCTGGGAGAGACAAAACCCCCTTCTTGTGATTGAGGCCAAATGATTCATGGCAAATGCTGATGAATACATAATTTCAGCACTGACTACAGCTGCCTTCCCTGCTAGGGAACTCAAGACAGACCCGAGTAAAACATCCTGTAAAAAAAGAGACAAATTATCTCTCTGGAGCGTCTCAGTTCATGCTCCTGGTCTGGAGCATGCTTGAGTTCTTGTGGCAGAAAGGGAGGTTTCAAGGTCTGTGTGGTTTGTATTTTCTGGCAATAGATGGTTCTGTGGTTCTTCATGGTATGAATGCTTTTGAGGAGCCCAGGGAGTTGCTGTCAGTCCTCAGCTCTCCTTGTACAAACCTGTCAAAACATGCAGGATTAAAGCACCAAGAATGGCAGGAAGTAACCCACAGGCTTTGTGGTCCATCACTGGATCAGCTGGACTTAGAGCAAAGCAACCATGGTGCTGGTGATTAGATTGCCTACCATAAAATTCCCGGATGGTTCACATGGGGATAGCTGTGCTTCCTCAGAGCCTCTTTATTTCTCCCTAAAAACTCACCAGGATATAACTTACCATGTTTCCCCTATTGAAGACTGTGTTTTGGCTGATTTGAATACGTTTTCTCCCAGTCTTCAACCTTCCTGCACCACACTGCTCCTTAAAAATGCTCACATTACCAGCTGAAATTTGCATCTGCTATTGGAATTCTGTTTGGGACTGTGGGTGGGCTTACTCTGTCTATGTAGCGGTGTTGTTTTTCTGGAGTTGGGAGAGTTTAGACCTCCTTAAAACTGAACTCCTTCTTACAACAGATTTGAGTATTTTTATGTCTTGCTAGAGAGCCTTATTTTTTTGTGTGCTGCTCTGTGGCTTGATCGGGGCAAGCAGCACGTTGTATATCTGCCTACACTTGTTTGGAATTGATGCTGTGCCCTGGGTGTTGTGTTCAGATTTACAGCTGAGGTAAAAAGAACAACCACTTGTTACCATCTTTTTTTCTCCCTCCTCAATGTGTCAAACTGCTCCATGGTCCTTTGGAAGCATACTGGGCTACCTGGAACCAGGAGAAGAAAAAAACAAAACCGTGAGCAGAGTCCTAAATCAGTTGTCTCAGGTCTCATTTCCTTCAGGGTTCTGCATTTCTGACTTTTTTGGCAAGGGGTTTTTCACTGCTTTGCAATGGGCAAGAGCTACTGAGGATATAAAATGTTTTGTCACTCAAGAAGAAGCAGAGCTGGAAAAATTAGGAGTCCCAGCTGTTGTGTAAATAGCTTTAAGGCCATAACTTTTCTGAAGAGGCCTGTTTGTGGTTAAGTTGTTCAAGGCATTCTCTTAGTCAGGAAACCTGTTTTCTGTAGCCCAAACAGATTAAGATCCATTTGGATCATCTCACAAACTCCTTTTTTTTCCCTGGATATCTTTTGTTTATGTGGTATGGCCTTGCTAAAACTATCCATTCCTCAAAGCTTCCTTCTACTCATACTTTTAGATGCTTATGAAGGTGTATTGTATAATTCACACAGTGAATTGTATTGCGTATTGTTCTCCTTTTCCTTATTTCTCCCTCTAGATGGAAATCTGCTAGAGCTAGGGTGAAATCCATGCTACCTTTAATTATTGTGGGCAAAGTCACTTTTGCAAAGCACTTCTCTTTCATTTCTTTCCACTCTGTATCTTTGCATCTCTGTCTTGTGACTTGTTTTGGCAAAGGCTGACAGATCTCTTTTCTAGCCCGACAGGGCAATGCTGGCAGAGGTACCTGCCAGCATCCTGTTAGATGAGGGAAAATGCATTTTTCGTCTGGAGTTAGAAAATGTTCCACACTATAGTCCCTTGCCCGAAATCCTGGCTGTTTCTCTTCAAGAGATGCTGAAGTTATATCGTGCATCTGACTAGTTGGTGCCACAGTATGGAGTCTTTATTTATAGATGTGTATAAATAAAATCAATCTTCCTCTACAGACCGTCAAATTGTATTTCCCAAAAGCTGAGGAATCTGCAGTCCATTAAATCTGGAGGTAATGAATGAGCCCAACTCTCTAGAAAGAGCACCTTTTGTTCAGAAAGACTGGTTTGTTTTAATCTGGCTGCTGACAGGGGTTGTCTACAGTTTTTTCCTGCAAAAAATGAAAATATTGTTTTTGATGTGTTAAAAAACTTGCTGCACTGTGGTGTTTAGTGTAATTTTGTTAATTCATGTCTTGAATTAAAGAGATCCTGAATAGTTGAAGGTGTATATGATATAGGCACAGAACAAATCAAGATGTGCAGGCAGGGGATGAAGAAGGGAATTACTTAAAGAAGGTGTTCATCTTCTGACATTATTTGTGCAAGGGAGAGGCTAAATCATTGGCAGCAGGTGCCCTGAGCAGTTGGTAAGGTTGGCTGCTGTTCACCTTTTTGGGATGTGGGTTTGAATTACAGTGTTCTGTTTGATCATTATCAGGAAAAAAGAACCACATTTTGAACTGCAGGACCTTGAGGTTAACTCCCGTGCCTTACACATTAAGAAAAACAACCAGCTGCTTGTCTTCATGTCCAGCCTGTGAGACATGGAGGATGCATTGCCCATTTCCTACTTAAGCTGCATCAATCTGTTTTCTGACACCTCTCATGTCCAAAACAACCTGCAGGCTCTGTCAGGGCACAGCCAGACTGAGCTTGCTGGTGAGAAAGGGTTGGTTTCAGGACCCTCCAAGAGGTCTGATTAGAGTCTCAAACTCCTGCCTCTCCATTCCTGGAGAGTTTTATTGCCAATCTCAGGTCCTCCCTGTAATGAGCTGCAGACTGGATGGCCTTTGGCACATGCTTTTTTGTCCATTAGCAAGAGAAACTGTGCTAATTGCCAAGAACCCCACAAGATCTACTGGGCTGGGCAGAAGGATGGTGTGAGGAGAGGATAGTGTCTGCTCTTGCCTCTGCCCTGTGTCCCAGGCTGCCTGCTGGAGTCAGAGGGTGAGACTTTTCCCCTGCACTTAGCAGCAGTCTCTGTCTGTGGCTGGAAGGTTTCCCTGGATTCTCTCTTGCTGGGAGATCTTTCCAAGACCTTTGAAAGAGGCGGGAGGGTATCTTTCCTTGAGGGTGGCTTTCTTTGCTGCCTGTCCTCTTTATAGCCAGGAAGGAAAGGGTAGAGAAGGATACCATCAGAATTCAAGTTGAATGCATCCTTGGGATGGTGTGAGATGTCAGGTTTCACTTGACTTGACTGACAGTATTAATTGTGTTCTTGGCTAAGTGCTTTTCCCTTTTTTTGTTTACAGGAAAGGAGTCTTCAGAAAGTCCCTTGGCAGAAAACTTGTGGCGAGATGATGTGAGGGACTTGGCAGTCTTACATAGGAAGCAAGATAATTGATTCGAGTTTGTTGTGACGCTGCAACTTGTTACAACAAGCAGTCCACCCTCTGCAGGAGGAGACCAGGTTACTTCTGCTGGGGGGGAAGTTCTCTGGCTCTCAGTGTTTGCACAGTGAATTCAGTGTCAACATACGTACAGACAGCAGATCTCGGAGGAGTCAGAGGTGAGTAACCTGGCTCTTTGAGGTTTCTAGAAAGAGCTGCAGAGCTAAGGGATTTCTTCTGAGTTTTTGGCCTGTCATGAACTGGCAGATGACATGGGAGGAGGTAGTCCCTGGTCACTTGGCAGTGCCAAGAGCAAGCTTTGAACCATGCAAGCTTCTGGGAGGTCAGGAAAAGATTCTTACTTAGACATTTGAGAGTCCTGGCCTCTTGGCTGCCAGTGACAGTTTTGAGTGATCTTTTTATTTATATCTGGTCACTACAATTGAATTGTCTGAGTTCCTCTCTTAGGCTAGCCCAATAAACTAAAGAAGTTCAATGGGAAACAGATTTTCTGAACAGTGCAAAACCATGCCCCATCCATTTTCTTTTGGCTCTCTAAATGTGGAGGATTCTTGAAGTCAAATAAGAGCCTGGATCTTTGCAAGCTATTGATTAGGTGACAGAAAAAACTAATGGCAACACTCATGTGACTTGGGCTGAATGACAAATGCAAAAGTTGAGTGCAGTTATCAGTTTTAATACACTAGCCACAGGATAATAACAGTGGGAAGATGGGGAAGAAGACTGGCCTGGCTGAATAGGCAGCTTTTGGAGAACTCAGGAAGAAAAAGAATTTCTGACATTTGGAAGAAGGGGCAGGCAGCTCAGGAGAAAAGTACAAGGATGTCATGCGATCATGTAGAGAGAAAATTAGAAAGGTGAAAGCTCAGCTGCAACTCAATCTGGACTTCTCTGTGAAAGATAATAAAAAAGAGTCTTAATAATTCATTAATAACAAAAGGAGTGCCTTGGAGGTCTCTTCCAACCTTAATGATTATAGGATTCTGTGAAATACATTTATCCTTGAAACATGATACCCTAATTTTTGTGAAGCGCCTAAATTCACCCTTAGTTATATTTTCCTGGTTGGAGTTGCTGGAGGTCTGAATTTCCTGGCTCTGACTTAGAGAAATCTGTCACTTTGAGTAGGAATGAAACTTGACTGATGCAATCTTATCACAGTATCACCACATAAATGGATCTTATTTATTTTTAATTGAAATGTCAACTTAAAAGATGCAGTGCATATTTTTAAATCACACTGACATTATATTTAGATCTTTTCATTAAGTTCTGGGTATGCAGTCCCATTAAAAATAGGGAGCTAAGTATAAAAACATGAAGTCTTAATGCTTGCTTACTAAATATTCAGAGTGCAAGTGGGCATTGCTCTGGTGACACCTGTGAATAGAGCTATTCTGGTGCATTTAAAAAGTGTCACTGGCATGAGTGACAGCCACCAATGTATTCACATTATTTCAGAACCCTGCTGATGGAAGGAGCTTTCCTGCAACTCTTTATCTTTACTTTCTACAGTCCCTTCCCATTTAAAATGTTTTTCTCAGCTTCAGGAAAGAAAGGTCCAGGGATTTTTATTGCTAAAACAAGCAGTGCTTCTAACTGTGCTGGAATGCAATGGCACACTATGTACTGGATACCAGGGAAGTCTTAATCCCTGCAATCAAGGAATAACAGGCATGGATAGTTTGTCTTGGTTTATTTTGCTGGTTCTAGCCCAGAGCAGGGCCTAGACCAGGCTCATGTGGTAATTTGTGGCAGCTTGAGGCAGTGAGAGCAAACTGGGAGAAACCTGCTCCTGTTCATTGATGCAGTCTTGCATCTGTGGCTCCAAAGTCCTGCTCATCCATGTCTGAGCACCTGAGTTCGGGCTCTGACCCTCCCAATGGCTTCCTGATAAATCTCTTAAAAAACAAATTCTTCAGCCTGGCGTGTGAAAGAACATTCCAGGCTTAAACAGCAGGGAAAGAATCAAGAAAGTGTTTGATGCTTTGTTGACCAGCCAGGAAGCAAAGCTTATTTTTGGTTTTGGTCACTTTAGGCTGTGTTGCAAACATTGGCATGAAGGTCCAGGGGCTCATTTTTCTGTTTTTTATTTAAACAGGCACATTCCCAGAAGAGTAACAATCCAAAGTTTACACTTCCAGTGAAATGCTGTCTGAGAATTGCTGGAAAAAGAAAGGTATGTGATAGAAAGTAGAGGTCTGAAAAGTGAAGTAGAGCAGAACTAAATGCAAAAGAGAAGAGGAACTTCTACTACAGGAATTTGAAGTCTTTTAATCAACTAGAGCCTAAACTGGAAAAAAATGGGAAGTGGTTGACTTTTTTTTTAAGAGTTGTGCCATATGTTGATTTTAATAATGATTAGGGTGGAGGAAAATGTAACAATTACAAAGAAAACCAAAACAAAACCAAGCATGGAAAGCCCTTCCCCATTTTAAACAGGGACATAGGCTGCCACAGCCTGCAGAAATAGTGCCACACTATCACTTGGTGCTCTGCTCTTCTGTGCAATTGTGGGGGGTTTTTGAGGGAATGCTTTTTTTTTTGTTTTGACTTAATGAAACGTTTCCAGTCAGTGTGTTCCCCTACCCCTGCTACTGCTCAGTTCCAGCTCTAAGTTTCTTTCCCCTTCCCCTTCCCTTTCCCTGTCATATATATAAATCAACCCCCTGCCAGGTTGGTCAAAGGCAGGTGTTGTGTCCCTGTGGGAGCCCAGCAGCTGCATTCCTGATGCTGCCTGGCCTGGCTTGCTAGGATATGTTCCCAAGAGCTCTGCAAGGAGCCCAGCAGACAGGTAAAGCTGCAGCCTTTGATTCGAATGGAGCCTGTGAATTCAGGCAAGGTGTGCCCCCATCCCTTTTCCAAGGGCTCTGCTGGACACTGAGGCATCAGCAGCCCCATGCTCAAGGTTAGCTGTCAGTTCTGGGATTTTTTTAATTGCATCTCAGGGAGTTTTTAAAACTTTGGTACAAGAGAAGATGCCTTTTCCCTTTGCAGACTCCTTGAGTGCTGTGTGCTGGGGAGATGAGGTTCCGTTTGCTGCAGCTCCACAGACACCGTGGTGGCTGGCAGACTCCAGGCAGGAGTGGTTGCCCTGGTGTTTTATCAGCTCCCAGAAAATATACAGCAGGGAAAGGAGGCCATGCAGGCTCCAGCACGGTCTGCCTGGGCTCTGACCCCTGGGGCAAGAGGCTACGCTGCCTTTACAGCCAGCATTTAACCTTGCTGCTGAGACTTGTCAGCAAGGAGGCCAGTGAGCAGCAGGTAGGATGGTGGATGATACAATGCAGACGTCTGTCTGTTAGGAGCACGACTGATGTATTTTAACACAATAAGGATGTTAAAATACGGCTCTGCATAGATGATGCTCTCCCTTCCACTGCAGAGAAGGCCTCTTGACAGGGAAGTCTCACAGAAAATTGTAGGTTTGTTGGTTTGGTTTGGCTTTTTGTGCTCCTCTCCCCGCCCCCCAATTCTCTCTTAAAGCCTTGTTCTGCTGGGGCTCATGATGACTGGGGCTCAGTCATAAGAAATAACTACTTGAAAAAAAGACCAATTTTATTTTTTTAAACATTTATTTTAAAAGTACATAGATTCGGAATGAACAGGACACTTTTTGTTTTGCTGAAAGGATAGCACACAACTGGAGCTGTTTTCTCTAATCACATGTGGATATTGGAATATTATTGGAAGAAAACACAGACTAGGGAAAGTTGAGTTAATTGATTGAATCATAGAGGTCTACAACGCTGTTATAGCCACCTGCTGCACAGGGCAGGGGCTCCTTATCACATATCAGCATGTCCCCATCACCCCGCCTGGGTGCACACGGGTTTGTTTGCTGGCAGACCAAAGCTTCAGGGGATGATTGCAGGCAGTTCGTGTTTTGGTTGAGACTGGGCCTGATCTTTTAAGCAAAAGCTAATTACAAATGACTCAAGGGCTGGAGTTTCTACAAGACTTGCACTTAACTGCTAGCCGACTACTTGGGCAGTCAGAAGAACTCAGTAAGATAATTCAGGCACCTCCCAGCTTATTTCATGTAATTCTGCAGTCGGGTTTTGGTGATTTAGAACTTATTTAAATGATTAACCCACTTCTTCATAGAATCACAGGATGGTTTGCACTGGAAGGGACCTTAAAGTCATCCAGTCCCAACTCTCCTGCCATGAACAGGGACACCTTCCACAGATTGCTCAGAGTCCCCTCCAGGCTGGCCTTGAACATTTACTGGGATGGGGCACCCACAGCTGCTCTGGGCACGATTTGCATGGTTGCCTTTCAATTGCTAGGATAACTATTTATGTCTCGTGCAAAAAACTCCACAGAGAGTGGAGTGTATATTCTATTACAGACACAGCGTGGGTGGGAAGAGAGAGACACCGTGACTTCCCAACTCTGTGTCAAAGCTTTCCTTTCAGGTAAGGAGTCAGCAGCAGAGGAGGAGCAGTGAATTCCAACACCCACCAACATGTACAAGTTACTGATCAAGGCCCTGAAAATCAGTATCCACACCTCAGTAACTGTAAGTTTTTTCAGCTGAGCAGACATTAACATTGCCCTGAGCGGGGGAAAAAGGCAGTCCACATGTATTTAATGTTAACATTAATACCTCTGAGGATAATTCTTACCTGATGAACATCCAGATTATTTTCTTTCCTTGCTTAGTATTTAAGTAGTCTAACTTCCTTTTAGGATGTTGAGTATATGTTCTTGTTCAGTGGAGTCAATAGTACCTTTGCCTCTTGGAAATTTGTCTGCTCTTAGGGTTTCCTTCTTTAGTGTCCTCTGTGTGTTTTAATTATTCCAGTAATCTCTGGTTCAAAACCAGGTTTTTCTAAAACGTTGATAAAATGAGTACGCAGTATTTTTACAATGAAAAAAATTATTTTCATGACAATGTTTTAGTGCGCTGTGTTCTTTCATTTACTGCTTAGCTCATCTTTAAGGAAATTTCCCTGATTTCATTTGGGCTATTTCCAAGCAAAAGCAAGTCCACCAAACTACTGTTTAAGGATCTGTTGTGACAGGTAGAAGAATTATGAAAGAAAGGCCTCATAAAATCAGGCCTGCTCTATTAAATTAACAGCTAGCCTGTCATCTCTTCTAAGTGGAGTTAAGCAATTTGCAAGTTCCCATGCAAAAACAATCTTGGTGTGAAAGGTTCCCTAACACAACCACCTATTCTTGGGCTGAAAAGTGCATCTGTGTAAACAGTCAGATCTGTTCCAGGAGAACCCATAAAGGAAAAATGTGAACAACCTCAATCTCAGCACACACACACAAATCACCGTCTGACCAAACAATGCAGTGGTAAGAAAACTCCCAGCCCACAGGTGCTGCACACGAGGTCTGTGAAAACTGTATAAAACCAGTGATGTGAATAAAGAATTGGCTTTTCCCACATGAAGAAAGTGGAGTCTTGGCTGACTTATTCCCATCACTGAGGCCCCGAGGTGATCGCGGGAGGCTCGGCCGAGGCTGCCGCGGAAAAGGCGGCGGGGCCGAGCCGGGGCCGAGAGACGGAATCCCCAGAGCCGCGGACGAGCAGCCGCAGCGAGACGGAATCCAAGCGGCGGATTCACAAAGCAGCGAAAGGCTCCGGCCGCAGCTCCGGCCGGCCGGGGACGGCCCCGAACACACAGAGACAGGACAGGGAGCGGCCGGCGGGGCGGGACCCGAGCGGGGAGCGCCCGGGGCCGCGGAACAAAGCACAGAAACACAGAAACGAGCACGGAAACAAAGCCGGCAGAAGCGGCCGGCGGAGCGGGGAGCGCCCGGGGCCGCGGAACGCCCCGAAACAGGGAAAACAACACAGAAACCAGGAGAAAAACCGGGAGATAAACGGAGAGACCTCTCGGGAGGGAGCGGGGACCGGAAACTGCCCCGCGGCCACCGGGACGGGGCGGGGGGACACGGCGGAACGGCCGCGCCGCGGAAAGCGGAGATGCGGCCGCGCCGCCGAGTCTGAAATTACGCGCCGAGCCGCGTAGTATGAAAATACGCGCCGCGGCGCGTAGTATGGATATTACGTGCTGCGTAGTTTGAGAACATTAAATACGTAATGCGTAGTATGAAAATACGCACTGCGTAGTATGAAAATACGTGTCGCGTAGTTTATGACACCAAAATACGCACTGCGTAGTATGAAAATACGTAATGCGTATTTTGAACACACAAATTACGCACTGCGTAGTATGAAAATACGCACTGCGTAGTATGAAAATACGTGCCGCGTAGTTTGTGACACCAAAATACGCACCGCGTAGTATGAAAATACGCGCTGCGTAGTATGAAAATACGCGCCACGTAGTTTGTGATACCAAAATACGCGCTGCGTAGTATGAAAACACGTGGCGCGTAGTATGGGGACATCAAAATGCGCACTGAATTTACGCGCCGATTCGTGGAATATGCATTTAGGCGCCGCGCGGCGGAAGATGGAGATAAGTGCGGTGGAAGAGCCGCGCCGCGCAGCGAATGCTCGCGAAAGTGTGCAGGGGGGCCGCGGGGTGAGGCGCAGAGTGAGAGTTTAAACCCGCGGTAAAATCCGCGCAATCTCCGCTGGCGAATTCCCGCTCCGGAAAAGCCGCCTCGGAACCGCCTCAGCCCGAGCCGGGCGGAGCCGCCGCGGGGGGACCCGCCCGGAGCCCGGAGACGGAACCTGTGTGCGGGTGCCCCCGCAAAATGGTTCCGGCCGGACACAGCGCCCCGGGCGGCGACGCGGGGCGGCCGCTCCCGCTGCCCGGGAAGCCGCGGGGGCCGCGGCGGCTCCGCCGGGTGAGTTTGATCCTCCGGAAACCCCCGAGCGCCGCTCGGTTCGCAGCTCCGTAGGGAAGGCGCGAGCTCTGCAGACGGCGGGAGCCGGAGCGCATTCCCTGCCCACAGCTCCTCCCCACAGCCGAGGGCTCCAGGGCCGTTCCCTCATTCCCTCCCGGCCCGTGCGCGGGATTCCCAAAGCCCCGGCGGCTCTGCCGGGCCGGCCCCGCATCGGCGGCCCCTCCCCGCGGAGCTCCGCCCGCTCCGGGCCGGGAGCCGCAACCGCTTTGTGCCTTTTTAACCTTTTCTGTGTTTGTTCTCGGGGTTTCCCCCCTTTGCTATACGCAGCCTTTAGAGGGGTTTTGTGTTGCCTTTCCCCCTCCGCTTTTCTCCCGCGGGTGTTTGGGGCCGGCGGGGATGCAGCAGCCCCGGGATGTGCTGCCCGGGCACTGCGGGGTTCAGGATCTCATCCCTGCGGATTGGAGCACAACACGGCGGCGTTTGTTGTCTCCTTTCCCCGCAGCGGCTGCGAGGTGGCAGCGCCCGGAGGTTTCTCTTTTCTCTCCTTTTCCTTTTTCCCTGCGGGCAGCACAGGAGCAAAGATCAACATTTCCAGCTAATGGACTTTCTCCTGAGTCTCAACTATTTGGACTTTAAAACAATGGTCATTTATCTCAATTTCCCCCAGAGACATGGGACATTATTTTTGTTTTTCTCATGCTGCGAGACCCTGTGTCAGTGACATGATTGGATTTAATAAGTTTTGTTGATTGTAACTAGTTTTTAATGTATTTAATAGATAACCGGTAATAGCCTTAATAAGATACTTTTAAAAGCTCATGTTCTGATGTTAAAACAATTTGTAACTAAAAAGGGTGGCATGCTGTGAGAAGTAGAAACACTATAAAAGAAAGGCCTCATAAAATCAGGCCTGCTCTATTAAATTAACAGCTAGCCTGTCATCTCTTCCAAGTGGAGTTAAGCAATTTCCAAGTTCCCATGCAAAAACAATCTTGGTGTGAAAGGTTCCCTAACACAACCACCTATTCTTGGGCTGAAAAGTGCATCTGTGTAAACAGTCAGATCTGTTCCAGGAGAACCCATAAAGGAAAAATGTGAACAACCTCAATCTCAGCACACACACACAAATCACCGTCTGACCAAACAATGCAGTGGTAAGAAAACTCCCAGCCCACAGGTGCTGCACACGAGGTCTGTGAAAACTGTATAAAACCAGTGATGTGAATAAAGAATTGGCTTTTCCTGCATGAAGAAAGTGGAGTCTTGGCTGACTTATTACAATAAGGATCTGATTTTTTTGAAATGTGTGACTGAGCAGAACGCCCAGAAGAGGAATTATCCCCCTTGCAGAACTGACCTGGAAGGTTGCTACAAGCATGGAGTCCTCAGAGAGAAGTCCTGGAGCTTCTAAGACTATTTGCTGTATTTCTTGTAAGGAGTGAGAGCCAGAGCTTTCCTCTTCAACTTCAAAATTGAAGATTAATATCATTGATAAGAAGAAAGGGAAGATGTTATCTTGTCTTGCAGGAGAATCCTTTCCCCCTTCCTCCAAATCAATTCTAAATATACTTAAGGCGAAAAAAAGAGAGGAAGGAAAACCAAAAGAAACCAGAATATAGCCAACCTTTTTAATTAGAGTATATTGTACTTCCAAACTGGATACACTAGAAATTGGCAATGCAACATAAGATGCAAAGAAATATACCAGTTACTGTCAAAATGACCCTGTACAGCCTTATAATGCAAAAAGCTTTATACAATACAAATTTTTATTAATGTACACAAACCTTGACAGAATGATATTTCAACATAATACCACAAGTAAAAAAAAAGAAAGAAAGAAAGAAAGAAAGAAAGAAAAAAGTGCTGAGAACTTTAACTGAATTATTGAAAGGAAAAACACGCCAGCTTTCATTAAAGAATGCATAGTGAAAACCAGTATGAAATTACCTTTATGGTGGGGGGAATTTATCAGAACTGTTGGTCATTAATCAGTAGGGGGAACCTCTGGAGAACATTCCTGTCTTTAGTATTGAACTGCAAACAAATTATTTTAATATGCAAGAGCTCTGATAAATAGTGTATTTTTTTTTCTTAAAAAAATAAAAACCTCCTAACACACTTTTCCTTACAGAGAAAACTTCTATAACTTGCCAGAAAGAATGAGTTTATCCTTTCCAAAGTGCTAAACAAATATCCCAGGTACACGAAACTTTGCCAGGCCAGATACTGGTGCAGTGGAATATGGTCAAAACACGTGGCGGTTGCATGTGGGCGGCTCATTCTTGGAAGTTCCAGCCCCATTTAAATGGCCATTGGGCTTAGATACAGTGGCCTAGTGTTACAACCTTCCTCCTCCTCCTTCCTCCTGGGCAGCTGTACTTCACCTGTAGTTGGTGTGAAAAACAAGCTTTTTGATTTGGGAGCGTTTGGTTTTCTGTGGTGTGGTCAGAGATGTGTGGAGTGTGTCACAGAACTGGTAGAGCTGCTGGCTACAGATTGCAGATTTCATGCTGTCGAGATAGTAACTATTTTATGCTCTGAGTACTTACCAGCACAGTATTTTCTATTTTGTCTGTACTCCCAGGGAGGTGTGAGCAGGAGCTGTGATGGAGTAAAGCACGGTGAGCAGGGCCCTGAGCCAGGTAAGTTGTTTACAAAGGTTTACACGCAGTTTGGAGCAGGTGGGTTTTCTTCACTGCGTGGACAGAACCGCCAAGTGCTCGTTAGAACCAAAACTGTCTGCTGGAATGTGAACAAATGGTGAGACTTCTCTATCCTGTCATTAATAATGCCAAATGATAACCTGCTGTGATTCTGGATCTTTCCCCCTTCTAACTGGCTTCCAGGTAACAGGAGTGTGCAGATTAGGATGTCCTTCACAAACAGGAAGAATTTGGTCATGACAGTGGAGAATGTTTGGCCATCTCAGTACAAAACAAACGTAGGAATCTTGCAAATAGGTTAAAGTGATGCAAGTTCTTCATCCAGAAAGTCTTTCTACACAAGCTTGATTTAAGAACTAATGAAGATTGAGTTACATTTCTGCTTGTCCATATGGCTGAGAGCCCTTGTGGACAAGAAGTGCCTTCCTGAACTGGGTTGTTGCTTTCCTGCTGTCACAAACAAGGGGTGGTTGGATCCCCCCATCCCACAACAACCTGCAGAGGAAGTTCCTTCAGGACAGGGTGGGTAGACAGCATGAAGGATGTGACTCAGGGCACCTCCTACAGGGGCTTGGCCAAGGGACAGGGAGGGGACTGTGGCAAAAGCTAGGTCAGACAGTTCTAATAGGTGGTAAAAGGCAGCCAGATCCAAATCCAAGAGACACCATGGAAAACAATAATTCAGTATGAAGGCATTCCTGCATATCACGATCGTTTTGAAATGCTTCACATTTTATACTTCCAATTGTAAAACAGAGTGCTTTTAATCCCAATCTTTCTTCCCACATACTAAGTTGTCTAAGGAACAGAAATCAATTAACAGTCAGTTAGCTTCTCTTTACATTAAGATCACTCTTGGCATTTTGAGATTAACAAAGGTTACACAACCAATCTGCATTTGCTTCTTCCTGCAATAAAGTGCTACATATAACATGTCATTTTAATGACCACGAGTAGGAGCATTAAATAAGTACAAAGTTAGCTTCCTAGCAGGACACACTCTATCTGCCATCAACAGAAAGGAATAAAGTATTACTGATGACATGGAGGGGAGCGAGAGGACTGTTAAATTTGCAAGTACAATTGAAATACTGAGGGTATAAAAGAGAACTTTATGGTTCCAAAAGCATCTTTTTATAGCTTTATATTTCAAAGAAGTTACTGGTACCTTTTCAAATAAACAGTCTTATTAACTGCAGCCCACAATTTGTTTTTTTCCTTTTTTTTTTTTTGCAAGTGAGAAACAAACTAGTGCAAGACTAAAGCACTGTGCAAAACTGCTTTTTTTTTTTTAGTCTGAGTATTTATACCCAGAATTTATCCATACCCTTTTTTAAATCCCCTTGTTGGATTTTTTCCCACCATAGAATTCTAGTTATACAAGTTGTTCCTGCAAACTAAAAGGTAACCACTGCATAATACAGTATATATATATAATATTTATATGCCCTTTTAAAACAAAAGATGTATGCTGTGGCCCAGAGGCAGGTGTTTATCACACCTGTGTAAGAGCTGAGAATTGGGCCTGCTGTGTGGGTGTGTAGGCTGCCCACACTGCATGTGTGTGTGGGTATACACACTCCTGTCATTGTCAGGCTCTCATCCTGCAGTGCCGAAAGCAACTTCTTTGCCTCACTAGTTCTACCCCAAATCCTCAAACCTGGACAACTGAACACAAGGCATCAAACAAGTGAAGGAAGCTGCAAACAGCACTGAAATAATGCACCAGTTCTCCCCCTGCCCCGCCCCAAACATCGCTGCTTCTACAGCTGCACCGTTCAGAGGGAGGCATGGGGAAGGCAGGGAGTGAGTGTGTGAAAAGGGGAAAAGAAGGATGATGAAATGAGCCAACCAAGGGATGTGCAAAAGCAATGTCATGGCACACTACAGGCAGCCTCTCTCCCACACACCCGCACACACACAAAGCCCAAAAATAAAATGCGTCAATATGTCATCTTACAAGTGCTGATTGCCAATAAGGACACTCTTTTTTTTTTTTTTTCTTTTCAGCTTAACAAGACAAAATAGTTTCTTAGATAAGAGTACTGGGAACATGCCTCTGAAGGTAGAAGTATGCAGTAGGTCACCTCTTGGAGATTTAATAAAGCAGCTTTCATGTCAATGCAATAAGTATACACACAGAGCCATTTGCTAAACCTTACTAATGATATAGTACAAGTGTTCGTTACCTCTTGGGGCTGCGTTTTGCAGCAATGTATAACCTGCTGGGTCTGTTGGGGGATTTTTGGTACAGAATGCAACTGCCCTCAGACAGTTTCTGCCCTTTCTGTTAGTCCAAGGTAGGCAAGGAAGGAGTGTTTAGGTGAAGAGGCACCTCCCGGTGCAGTCTGAGGTCTGGGTGGATGGAATGTGAGATCGTAGTGGTTTTTGGGGAAGAACATTGTTAAAGGAATAAGGTGGGCAAACTCTGAGTTCCAGTATTTGTCAAAGCACAGGGAAGTGCCGTTGATGGCCAAGGCTTTCACTGCCATGTTGGGCTCTGCCCCGCTGCCGTGCGCAGCTGACAGAGCCACTGTTTGCAGAGCCTGGGAGGCAGACATGACTGACAGGGGGGACAGAAGGTTCCTGGAGCTGTTCACTGGTAGGAGCGGACTGGCTTCCTTGGAGGTTGAATACTGGCCCTTCTTCTCCTCTTCGGAGCAGTCCCCATTCTGGTGCTTCTTCACGTGGCGGCTGAAGACAAAAGGGTGGGTAGTCTTGAACAGGCACTCGTCGCAGCTGAAGGTCTGGCGTGGAGCGTGCTTCAGTTTCTTGTGCAAGTTGAGATTGTCTTTGCGTTTGCAGCTGTAGCTGCACTGGTCACAGTGAAAAGGGCGCTCGCCGGTGTGGACACGCACGTGCTCGATCAGCTTGTTGGCCGTCTTGGACAGGTAGCCACACTGGTCACACTTGTAATGGTTGCCAAGGCGGTGCTCTCGGATGTGCATCTCCAGCTCCAGCTGGTTGGCTTTCACTGTCTGGCAGATCCGACACTTGTACTCCATCTTGTAGTGAGTCTTCAGGTGGCACTCCATGGCTGCGGGGCGGTTCGTGGAGTAGATGCAGAACGGGCACCTGGCAACACAGCAAGGAGGGGCGGGGACAAAGAGGGGAGCAGTCACTCAGCTGGCAGACCTGCGTTCCTGCTTTCACCCTGGCACTCAGCCCCTTCCTGACCTACTAAGGAGGAGGAAAAGGCACTCGGTTCTCCCTGGGAAGCCTCTGCAATATTTGGTTCACCTTGACACATCTCTGCCTAGAGGAGGTTTGCCCATTTAATGGCATTCCTAGGAAAGCACTCACTCACTCAGAAGGAGCATCCCTTTAACCTTCTGGCTTACCTTGATGGGGTCTTCCCCCAAAGCAGGCCGGGGAGTGCAGGGTGGGTGACTGATGCACAGGTACTTTGTGTAACGATTCCTAGTGTTTGCACGAAGTCACTTTGCCCATTTTTTCCATTAAGAAGTGGTTTAAAGTGAGTGTTTACAGATGAGTATGAAAACAGCTGTTTAAGTAAAGACGGAATAAACTTGTAATACCACACGTACAGCAAAAGCTTAGGAATTCCCTTTTCTGTGACCTTGAACAATAAGCTTGCTGGGTATCCTGCTAGGAAGAGCTGAAAGCCAGGCTGCTAGGATGATCTGTAGGGACTCCCATTTCTGGGGGCTGAGCTAACCGTGCTGAAAGGGGCGTGTGCTCGGCACTGTTTGCCTACAGCCACCTCTGCCATGGCAGGAATTGCTCCTGTGTAGGAACAGGATGTGGGTTCTGCTTCCTCACAGCAGCAAGCGTCCGGCCTGGGGTGGACGTGGCAGAGGGCCTCACCCCAGTTCCTGAGCCAGGAGGGGCTGAGAAGGGTGGGAATCATGACAGTTTGGCAAGAAGCCTGAGCTGCCCGGCCACCCACCAAACCCAAAACACACCCACTGTTGCTCGGTGCAGCTGAGAGGAAGTTGGTGGGGACAGCTCCCTGCCAGGGATCTCTGCTGTATTGAACCAACAATTCACCTTCCACATGGAACTGGTGGGCTTAGAGAGCAGGGCTGGATAAAAACTAACAACTAAGGCAGCTGGCTGCTGTCTTCCAACATCCCTAGCTGCCACACATCTGCATTCACTGTTTGGCAGGTCTGCTAATTGTGTTCTGGCATTTTGGATAATTTCTAAGCTGAGATTCTCTCTCTCCCTGTGCATGTTTTCCTTGCTACATCTGGTTGTGCGTACAGGTATAATATTATTCTACAAGTTAATCAAGAGATTTTTGAGGAAAGTGAGTAATAATGGAAGGACAAAGAGATACTAAAACACCTGGACACATTTCCTGATGCACATCAAGTACTCTGATCCAGAGAGGGAGCCTGTCACTGAGGCTTCTAATGTGATTATCTCTTTCACCAGAGGACTTGGCTGTCAATGCACACATACCTCTCCTGGGCTGGGTGCTCTCTGGATCAGAATCTCAGATTTTGACCTGGAGCTGGAAGAATCATGTTTTTTTTTCTCTTCCCCCACAGCAAACAGGAGACAGAAAAATACAATTTACTTAGATCTCTTCAGGCTCTTCTGGATGCCTTAAAAAAAAATAAATCAGAGCTTTTTCTTAGATGCAGCTTTCAAAGTACCTAATTATTACCTGAGTTGGGCAGGAATATAGACTGAGAAACCCATTCTGTGGAGAAGACTTGAGTCATATTACGGTCATGGTTTTTCCTGGGTAAATAACAGATTTTATGCAGCTCAAACCAAATGTGCATTAGACAACTGGTCTGTATGTCCAAGGCAGACATCCTGTCGTTCTGACACACTGCTTGTTTCTCAGTTTGGTCTTCTTCCCAGATTCAGTCATCTCATCTCAAGTGATCCCAGTGTGTGGAACTACTGGGCTGGAGACCAGAGGCTGCCTGGCAAACAGGACCAGTTTTCCAAAGCTGCAGCACAAACCGAGGGAGCTGCCCGTGGGGAAGCTGAACGTGGTGTGCTCCTCCTGTCCCAGCCACGCTGCACTGCAGACATCAGTCTGCTCAGCAGGAGCAGCTGGGAGCCCTGTGCTGAACCCTAGCTTGGCTCCAAGTGGTCCCAGCCTTTTCTCCTGCAGCAGCTGGACCAGACAGAGATCAGGGATGTGCCTCTTTCATAACATCACACTGCCTGCCCAGAGAGCAGGCATATGGCCCCAACAGTCCCTCCTTCCCTCAGGAGTCTGACTGTGACATAAGGGCACACTCATTCTCTAGAAACACTGCTCTGCAACAAAAGACCTTAAAGGACACCACCACAGCCAAAACCAAAGAGCTTTGATCTTAAAAGACTGTATTACTCTTTACCTGTTAATTTATACAATAGTGATTGTTGTGGGGCATGCAAACAAAGCAGAAAGCATCCAAGTTATTCATTCTTGGAGACTTTGGATTTCAGTATACAAAGGCTATAACCTTTAAGGTTGTAACTTCATACCTAGTTGCAGAGGCTGTACAGGATTTAGTTTCTTTGAACCAGGGGCAAAACAGAGCCTGTGCTGGGTGCTTCTTTTTGCTCTGATGCCTCAGAAAAAAACCCCTTTATTCTGCTAAAAGCTCTTTGCAGTACTGCCTCATTCTCTGTAGGACCCATCACACACTGTCTCCTCTTTGACTTGAACAGGGAAAGGACCACAGTTTGTTACAGCTCCTCTACTGCCGGGTTACCAATCTGCTGTAATGATGCAAGCCTCAAGGACAGGCCTTCGGTCATGTAAATACAAGGAAGCCCCAGATCTGGATTATTAGTTAACCAACCCCTTCTGACTGACTTCCTTTTGTCCTATCCCCACAGTATTAAGGTGCTTAACACAGTAAAAGTTTGTGTACTTGCTTTCCTTACTTGAGCCCACCGGTGGGGACAGTGTGGCATTTCTTGTGCTCCAGTAATTGCTCAGGTGTCTTCATGAACTTGTGGCACACGTCACACTCGAACATCCGTGTGATCAGGTGGATTTGCAGGTGGCGCTCAAACATATTTTTTGTTTTGCAGACAAAGTTACAGAAAACACATTCAAAGACTGAAAAACAGAACGGGAAAACTTAGTCCTTACATTGTGGCCAGACTGACTGCATAGAGAGTGAGAGTTTGTATTTGTTAAACAATTTTTTTACCTTTCTCTGCCTTCTCTTCAGTGTTCACTGAGGTCTGACTACCAGGCACTACAGAAATGACCAGCAGGTTGTTTGACCCCTTGTTTTTTGGGGTTATATCTGCATCTTCTTTGCTGTTGGCAGAGTCGCTCAGTGCTGACAGCGAAGATGAAGATGGACTGTTAGATTCACTGGGTGTCTTCCTCTCTTCAGCTGAAAAACAAAGAGCAATAACTAGTTCAGTGGATTAGGTGGAATCTCCATGGTTCTGTTCTAAACTTCAGGAAGTACTTATATTCAAAATTATTCAAAACAAGTCTGACATTAATTGAGGTGATAAAAAAATTGTTTGGCCTCCTTCCTTTTTTATTACTGTTTAAGCACAGTACATCTCTCAGTTTTTCCTGCAATTGAGTGTTTCTGTGATGGTAGTGGGAAGGGATCATGCAATTCTACCTCATTACTGGACTGAAAAGAACCCCAAGAAAACACTTTGATTACTCTGAGTTCAAAAGCTTGTCACTCAGAAAGGAAACGGAATTTCTGTAGGTTTGAGGGGCAGAAACCAGAAGTACTTACTGGTCCAAGCTAAACTTCCCCCACGTTTCCATTTGTGTGGGTCCAGTGAGTAAATTTGGGATGAAGGGTAAAGGAGGATAATCTCCCTCATTGTACTGAAGAGTGTCCTCTGTAATCACTGCAGGGGTAACAGGGTGGTCTCAAGATTTATATGTTTTTATGAGGATCTCCGTCCAAAGATAACTCAAAAGCATGTTATTTAACTGGACCTAGAGATAAAGCTTCTTTATGAAAGAAAGAAAGCATCAGAGATTCCTTTTGTGTGCAATAAATGTATGAAGTCCAAATCCCAAACCCCATCACACAACTGAACAAGAGGGAGAGTTCCCATATGAGAACTGCCATGAGCCAGGGAGGCAAGGATGGGCAAATTATTCCCTCCCACCCATGTCCTGGTTCAATGAGAGCTGTGTTAAAAGGAGACTTCACTAAAACTTCAAATTTTCCATGTGACACAATCCCCTGATCAAGGCCTCTGCAAACACCAGCACCTGTGTACTTAACTTTAAACTGATGAGTGGCACCTTAAAGATAAAAACGTAGGAATGCACTAATGAAATCTGATGACCCGAGCTGCAAATAGGGAGGATGCCTGGATATCATACGGAAAGGTTCACTGACCTTGGGGAAAAGAGTAATACAAATGGAATGAAATTTAATAGCACAGAGAACAAGGTTATGACCTGAAGGGCCAGTAACAAGAATTTTTGCTACATATGAGAAGTGCTTAGGTTGGAAACAGTCAAGGAAAACAAAAGTAGAATTCGAGCAGAACAGGGAATGAATATGAGCAATCAGTGTTGGGGAGTCTTCAAGGAAGGTAAATGTGATCATGGAATGTTATTGTGACCCATTCCCAGTAGCTGCTGCTGGTTTGCACTGCCACCACTGCTTATTTCATTTCAGCATGTTCAGCTGTGATTGCATATGTCCAGAGCACGGGTTCCAACAAGAACATATGCAGTGAGGGATTGGTACAGCAGGAAAACTGTGTTCCATATAGGAAAAGGCTCAGTGTACATTTAGAGCGGAGAGTATTGTTTTCCAGAAATGTACTAAGGGAATAAATACTGTGGAAGGAGGGATGAAAGGTGGAGGGAGGAAAAGGCAGACTGCTGCTTCAGACAGAGGGCAGTTCTGGACAAGAACAATGTGTGTGTATTCTGATTATCACTACAAAACACACAGCAAATTTTAAAAAGGTTCCTAATTTTTAATGCAAGAAAGTCGACAGCTGCCTGTCTCTCAAAATAGTTTGTTTAAAACAATGATACTTCTTTGAAGGCATATGCCATATCCTCACAAACAGTCCCCTTGTGACCTGGTAACATCACAGGGTACGGAACTGGAGTCAAGTGACCCAGAAAACCCATTCTATTTTTTACTCTGTATTTGCCATATGTGTGAGCATTTGGCTGAATCACCAGCTGAGGGGCTCAGTTGGGCAGGGTGAAAGAAGAACAAGGGGGTTTTGCCTGTCTTTCAAAAGACAAGTAGCAGTTTCAGTCTTTTAGCCACAATAGGAAAACACAGCAGAGCACAGCTCATTTTTGAGTTCTGAGGCTTTTCACATGGCTATGGGTGGTGTTTCTCATTTGCCTTTAGCTCCTCTTTATGAAGTGAAGCAGTGCTGAGAGCTATGCTGGCATAAAATCCCTTGAGAGCTTTCCAGTAGTTCATCTTTCTGTAGTTCCATTTAACTTATGTATCTGTGAACACAACCAATTGTATTCTTCTCTCCCTGCTTCTTCGTCCCTCCCGTTTTCCCAACTTTATTCCTGGTAGGACAAGAAAAGCAATTTAGTGATGGAAAACTTGTGCTGGATGAATTCAGGTTCCGTGTTGTAAATCCAACTAAGTAGTTTGTGGCAGCAAAAATGTTTCTGCCTGGTCTTATAAGAGAAATTAATGAAAAAGATTCCAATTTTCTTCTCCTTAAATTATGCCAGACTTCATTAGTTGGACTAAGCATATGGAGCTTGTTTGAAAACTGCTATTGCTCTTATCTTGGCTATTAAGTGAGCAGGACCAGGGAGTGAGCACAACTTGTTCTGTTATTTAATATAAAGTATATTTATGGTTTTGCTGAATTACAGTGTCAACTAAACATCAGCGTGAAATTCCAAACTGATGGACTGTGGGGGCAAACACAGTGAGGAGCAAAGCTCAACATAATATTTATTTCAGACTTCGAGCCAGGTATGCACAATTAGCCCTCAAAGTCACCTTATCATCCCTGAAGTCAAAGCAGGCTTTTGATGAAATAGTAAACCAGAAAAAACAAATGAAATATTTGACTGACTCCAGCAGGGGAGGGGATTTGGAGGATAAGGGGAATAGGAAGAAGAAGGGCTAAGTAGTCCTTCATTTATTTCACTAAGCTTGAAAATTGATCTGCACTACCAGATTATTTGCCTGGCTGGAGTCCAATTCACTTCAACTTTGAGAGATCAGGCCTTAATTAGCAAGCGTTTCAGTGAAAGCAGAGTGCTAATGGGAAGTGTGAAGGTTGCACCTCAAAAGCAAGGAAGAGAGAGATCACTGTAGCTGGGAGAGAGGGATCATCACCTGTGTGCTTGTTGTTGACATGAGCCTTCATATCTGCCTCTTCCATAGTGACAAAATCGCAGGCTGTGCAGCAAATGGAGAACATCCACTGCTCCTTATCCACGTGGAGGGACATATGACTGACAAACTGGACATTCATCTCTGTCTCAAACCCACACACGTGGCAGCTGCAGGTAGAAGAGAATTCAAGAGTAAAAGAAACATTAAAAACCAAACCACAAACAGAAGCCTATCGCCTTCCCCCAAATTTGCAAGAGGAAACTCACAGCACAGTTTTCTGTTGTTCCTCGCTGCTCAGTGTTCACTGCAAAATTCTTTTGTCTGCTGAACTGCCTTTGAACTGATGGCCATGCCAATGTGATTAAGGGCAGGCACAATGCAACAATCCTGTACATGCTATAATGATGCTAAATAATCATAAAGTTAATTAAAAACTACAGATTCCAGATGCTGTGCATCACCTAACCGATTCCTTTGGGCAATAAGAGGCACTGCAGCTTTGCCAAGATGTTTAGTACAGCTGATACACTGACAAACAGAGAGCTTGCTGCACACTCCAGGAGTGATTTTCGAGCCCTGGAATGGTTCCCATGCCAAACTGGGATCTTGTGCAAAACTGCCTGGCAGTTTCAGTGTAAGCAAGTAAAGATGGGTTCAAACATTTCTTATGCTTGACTGGAAAACAGCAGTCTTCAGCTATGCAAATAATTAGCAGGGATACAGGTTTTGCAGCCAGCACATAAACAGAGTGATACTGAGAGGCAGTGGAAAGGACCCTTTAATTTAACTTTCTTTGCAGAGTCCTCCTCTTGCTTTGATTAGGCCATTAACATTTAAAACAAGCCAGAAAGATTGAAAAAGGCATATACTCCAGGGCACTATTTTGCTTTCCCAAGGGGAAGTACTAGGTAATCTAATCCAGCAGGTCTCATTTATTTCTTACTTCTATGATTTTGTAATTAAATCTGCTCTTGGCACTTTGACTCAAAGTAAGAGTGATTTGGTAATCTGCTTGGCCACTAGAGTGCACATCACAGTTTGCAGAGCGCACAACAGCGCACACAACAAGAAGAATTTTTATCTGGGCAATTCCTTTCAATTTTTCAGGCAAATTCTCCTGAAGGTTTTCTTCCTTCTCCATGTTGGTCACAGAATGTATATACCTCTAGCAAAGAGAGGAAATGTGTAGATTGATATAACAATTCTTGATAACACTTTTAAGCTATTTGATTTCATAGATTTGGCCGAAGACAAGGGAACAGTCAGAGGCAACTGGAAGCACCGGGTTTTAGATTCGCTGTGAATCCGTGCACATGACGGGATATTTCCAGACACAAAACCTAAAGGAACACTGCTTAAAAAGCTAGAGAGGCTTCTAAGAGCCCAGCTGCCTCACAAAGCCACTTAAAAAACCAACCCCACAGCAAACCCCCGAGTCCTTCCTAATGGCCAGCCAAGTCAAACAGCACGAAGCAGCCAGCTGGGGTTCGCTGCTCATCCTAAGCCAGATATGGGCAGGACAAATGCTTCAGTCATGGCTCCAACCCCGCAGCACCAGAAGGGTGCTGTCACAGTCCTCAGCAGGCACAGGACACGGTGTGTGGTGCACAGCCCTTGGCTGGGTGCTCACCTGTAGTAATAAGGGTGCTTCTTTCCATCACTGCCCTCGGCCGTGACGGCGCTGACGATGTCCTCGGTGTCAGTGCTCACCAGCTTCACCGAGTGCACAGTCAGGTGCTGGTTCAGGTTAGCACGGCACTTAGCAGCATAGGGGCACAAGTGGCATTTGTATTTTCTCTCTTCTGAAAAGGGGAGCAGAAAGACATGAGTGTGTACCTCAGTCTGAAGCCAGCTGCTCTGAAAGCTGCCAGTAACCGAGTGGGCATTCCTTTGGGGTTCTCCAAGAGGCTTTCAGGATGAGACAGCTTAGAAACTCGACATTTTAGGAATTTATAGGAGTTCACAGCAATTACTCACAAAAAAAGCTCCAACTAATTTGAAGGTAGTTTAGGGCAAGCTTTTTTAATTTGCTCTACCATTTGTAGTTGGATAATATAAAACTTTATAAACTGGAAAACTGGGGCAACTGCTGTTCTGGGAGCTGCAGCAAAGGCAGTGGAGAAACAGGTCAATAGTCTACAACTACTTCCTTTACCCAGCATCTTTTATTTGATTTTTGGACTTAGTTACTGTTGAGGATGCCCATGTGATTGCTTGCAGAGAGCTGACAGTTCATGATTTGGTATTAATATCTGAGGGAAGGAGAAAGAGCAACACTGTATATCATCAGTCCAGTTCTAAAAATAAACTAATGAGAAAGCTCACTCAAAGAACAGATGAAAAAAATAAACTAATTCATCATGAGTTTCTGATGCTTCACAATTTTAAATATTCCTCTTTTTTATTTTAAATTAATCATTTTTAGATCCTGGCAGCACAGTTTTTGTCTGTGCACCGGGCTGCATTTTCCAAACTGTTGATTAAAACAACCAAACATTACATCAGCTTTTACAACCTTTTCCTTTGAGGGTCCTGCTCCTCTAAAATTGAAATATAATGCTACAAGTATAAGGGGAAAGGCATTCCATAAAGCAGCTTAGGACAAAGGAAACCCCACTAGATCATGGAGCATCTGAGCCTTTTCAGTATGGCTCTGCTGGATGGCTCAACATACACTGGCATTATTCTAACAGGATTTCTCAGCACTACATGGGAAATTCTTGCTTCTGAGTGCTATTTTGTGCAGTACACCTCAGCAGGCTGACAGAGTGCATCTTCCATATAAAAACTGTTTGTCTCAGCTGATTTGAAGCAGATTCACTTTAAGAAAGTTGATACGGGGTAGACTAGCCCCTGTTCCTCTCAGAACTGTATGATGAGAGCAAAGATGAATGAGTTACTCAATCCTTTCAGTTTCAAAGATCTAAAACACCAAGGCCAAATCTTTTGTTGTTCAAAGACACTTGAAAAGTTCATTGGGTGAATGATATTTCTGTCCAAAAAACCCCAAATCCATCCAAAAAAGCTGTGCCTTCTCTTCAGAGCTCCATTACCAAACTTGGTTACCAGTTGGTGTTTACAGTCTGGTGTGCTGGAACCTGGACAAACTTGAATTGACAGGTTTTGTAAGGAGGAATTTCACATAGGCTGCAAAGAAAGAAACGTTCACTCCCTAAGCCCACTCTGACATTGTGTCCTGTTCCTGTGCTTGGCTCACACACTCCTCTCCTGACCATCTTTCTCCCCTCTAGAACAAACCCCACGGAATTCCCGAGTGCAGCAGCAACCACAGGTAAGCCCTGCCTTACCTGTGTGCAGTGAGAGATGCCGGGACAGAGTCTGCTGGCGACCAAACACTTTTCCACACACATCACAGGGAAACAGCTGGTCATTAAATTTCCAAGATGGCAATCCATTTCCCACCTCCAGCCCCAGCTTTTCTGTTTCTATGCCAAAAAACACAAAGTCATCTTAAGAACTCTGAAGACTTGCAGATTTCATTCAGAAGAGCCCTGTAGGCGTCACATAAAATGCAGCATTTCAGTGGCACGCTGTGTGATCTGGCACATGAGTTCATTTAGAAAGGAAACTCCGAATGCTGGAAAGGAAATGAATCTCTCATACAGCATCTTTCACACACAGAGTCTAAAGCAGAATGCTGAGCCCAAGTGGTCTGGACACAGGCCCAACCAAAGAGTTAAACCAGGTTATGTTCAGAGAGAAAGTCAAGAGTGAGCAGGGCAAGCATTAACCTCTAATTATGGTTTCGTGGAACAAAACTCCTTTGGCTTTTTCAGTCACCCACCTTTGCCTGGTGCATGAAGAAGCCTGGTCTGAGACAGTCTGTCTAACACTGGATTATTATTCATGGCTGAATAAAGATTTTCAGATAGTTTCCTTTCTACTGAGGCAGGAATTTTTGCTACATAGAATCATAGAGTCATTTAGGTTGGAAAAAACCTCTAAGATCAAGTCCACCCATTAACCTAACACTGCCAGGTCCATCACTAAAGCCATCTTTTAAAGTGCCACGTCTACACACACATGAGGAGTCTGACTCGGAAGACCAGAAGATGGCTCAGACAAACATTAAAACAAAAGGACACAGAACCCCAGTATATGGCTGGAATTGAAGATAAACTCTTCCCAGCACTGCTGTCATCTGGCATCAAAATCCCCAGCAGCTTAGAGGGCCATTGAAAAACTGTGACCCAGAGTGAGCTATTAGCTTTTAATAAGTGGTTTTAATTGTTTCAGGAACAAAGAGTCTGCAATACAGAAAAAAAGAAACCCCACAGAGCATAGAGCACAGATATGAAAGCACTTTGTAAGGAAGTCAAGAGAAAGGGACTGGGAATGAGGAAGAGGGAAAAAGGTTACACAATGCCTCAAGAAGTTGAAAGCATGGCCAGTTTCTATTTGGACAGAATGGAGCAAAAAGCAAGTAGAGACTGGGGAAAGCAGTATACTACTTAAAACAATGAGAGAGAGCATCAGCAAGTCTTGAGTAAAAAAATACCCTGTGCAAGGGTCCTGTTCCCTGAGGAGAAGGGACTGCTGTTGTAAGAGATGCACAGAACCACAAGGGCACTTTTTAAACACAGCAGCCAGCAGTGAAGGGCTTGGTGTAATTCCTCTAGTTCCAGTGGAAGGAAAGCTGCTACTGGCAGAGCACCTTTTCCCAAACCAACACTGCCTCTGGGATTGCTGCCCAGAACAAGCTCCCCCAGCACGTGTGAACATGCCCTGATGGAGGAAAACCACTTGGCTGGGATTGGTAATGGGGGGAGAGGAGCTGGGGACAGGAGTTCAAAAACATTGTAGTGAGCATAAGTCAACACGGTGGAGCTTGGCATAAACAGCAGAATCTTCATCCCATGAAGCACTGAGGAATAAACACCCTCCCCGTGTACTGGCAGCCCCTCACTGACAGCTACCACTGCAGATGTGATTACCATGGCTGAGAGAGTCTCTCCTTCACAGAGAGCTTTTCAGAAAACTCCACTGTGGTTTAGGCAAAGAGCTGTCAAATACTGTATTTAATTTAAGCAATAACAAAAACAATGCCTCATTTGGGGCAGAGAGTCCACATAGGAATCTCAGCAAATTTAGGGCTGGTCATACTTGCCAGCCCCCCTCCACTGCTGTTTCCTTCTCCTGTGACCCTGTAATATGTACAATATTCACACCAGAGGAATTCTGAGCCACCACTGAGTGCTACCATCCAACAACACATTTTTCTTAAAAGAATATCTAGTTAGAAAAAAAAGTTCTGCCTATTCAAAATATTCATTTTGTGAAATTAAAAAGGAAGACACCCCCCATCCCCTAAGGTCTGTTAGTGACCCATAACCTCTAAGAACTTCAATAAAGAAGGATTCTTTTTATTGCTATCCTTGAGTTCCAAACAATGGAAAAATCTGACTGTGGTAGTGCTACAGATGTTTCAGCAGAGCTTTTTGAGTACATAATCAAAACAGTGTTTCAAATGAGGGAAATAGTAATAATTATAAGAGAGGGTCACAAGGGTGTAGGTTGCTTCAATATGGTCACAACAAAAATGAATTAATTGGGACACGTACCAAACAAGCAGGCTCAATTAAGTAAATAAGTCTCTTAACAATTCACTTCAGTATTAGTCATCAGCCCTCTTTTATCTTTTAAGAAAAAGAAATATAATATCCTCTTCCCTATGAGGGATTGTCCTGGGAAGCTCATGGGAAGCTGGAAAAACAGCAGCTTTCTGATTCTCTCAAGCTGGTGACAGCCAGTCCCTTGCAAAGCAGCCACATATTTTTCATTGATGCAAAAGAGAACACTGAGGTGTTCTGAAAGTACTTCTGTTTACTTTAAAAATGTGTTTCTGGAGTCCTAACTACAGTGCTTCTTCTTTCCCTTTTGACTGAATTTTCTCTCTGCAACAAAGTGCTTTTTCTATTCAGCACCTTCTCAGCTTGCTCATGGCAAACCAGAGCTGGTCTCTTGCAACAGGAGCCTCAACACCTTGTGAGAGATTTCTCAGCTCCAAGGAAAACCATCTATTTCCACCCATCCTACCCTCTGGGCAAGCTTTGACTACATCCTGGAAACTGGAGCTCTGTGTCCATACAGTGGTCCAGAAATCTTCCCGGAATTTGCCCGGCCCCTGGCCTTGCCAGTGACCTGGAGAGTCATATGAGTCAACTTCCACATTCATTCCTTGGGCTCTGGCTCTAATTAATGCCAGGGAATGGTGTTTTCTGGGAAGTGAGGATAGGCCCAGTGACTCCAAGACCACAACACTGGGCTGTGCACAGAGTTCTCTGTGCATCTCTAAGCCCTGCTCCAAGGCAGTCAGTGTTTGCCTTAAAGAACACCTTACACAGTGGCCAGGAAGAAGATGGACTCAGACCATCTAATGTTAAAAAGTAAATCACTGTTGTGAAAGATGTCTCACAGAAATCCATCGTTTACCATGACATCCTCTATATTGAAATGAAAAGGAAAACAAAAAGAGAGAGAGAGAAAAAAAAAGAATTGCTACAAGATTTCTGCTTTAAATGTCCACAGCAAATTCCCAAACTCCTATGTTAGAAAATCATACAAGACAAAATTACATTGAACTTATTAAGCAATAGATTGCATTTCTGTGTGTGTTTTGGAGTTTAAAACAAAATATGCCCTCAGTAAAATGAAAAGCCGCCAAGTTCTCCAGTACAACATTAAAAAGAAACAGAAGGATTAAGACTTAGGATATTACAAAGCTAGTGATAAAATGACTTTGAAATAACTTTGCATAGAACCCTTAAGAGCTAAGAATCTTATGTAAAGGTAAGACTTAATTAAATATTGTGAAATACATCTTTCTGGACACCTTTCCTGCCCTCCTGCATCACCTGGTATCACTCCCCTTCTAGCCACAAGTCAACTTCACAATGAGTAGCTGTGTAGAGCTGATCATCCAAGAAGGGGTGAGGAACAGCCACCATCTGTATTTCCTATGAGATGAGGACATCAACTGCAGAAGTATTGTTCTGTGCCTCCTCTTCCCCTTCCAAATAGATTTAATTTCTGGCAAACAAAGCACGGCAGCTTGAAAGAGTCACCATTTACCCCTTTCCTGGGGTGTGGAGCATAATTCTGAACACATTTGTATTTTCAGTTTTTATATTTAATGATTAATCTTTTCCTCTTCCTCTCCAGCTGGTGGTATCAATACAGAGAGTGCATTAACCATCCCTTCTGAAAGGTCTTTACCCTGACTTTTGTCAGGATGTGCATGGAGAGGGGACACCATATCTGGTGGAAGGTGTAACTGAAGAAGAGGACGAGGCATGACCTGAATACAAAAGTGACAGTCTGGAGTCACCCAATCAGCCTTGTGGCTGCTGGTGGCTGCCAGGCACAAGAACTCCCCAGGGACTGGCTTTGGACTCTGATACTTGGATTATTTATTTTCTTTTACTTTGATGTATTTGTCAATTACTGCTTCACAGTGTTTTATGCTACATTATGTTTTAATATGCTATCCAATGCCATGCCCAACTTTTTATCTTTATGCAAACAACTGAAAGAATGAAACCGCTATTTAAGTGAAAAAGACAAGCCTAAGAAGACAAACAAAAAGTGTGCTGAGGTATCACTCAAAGAAGCTAAATTCATGTTTATAACCTTTGCTGGTTTACTGTCTGCTCTCACATCCTGTAACTCACTTAAACAGCTGCTTCTCTATTTTATCTCCACACCTCCACAGACCTCGGAAGCAACCAAATCCACAAGGGCAGATCCTTATGGTCAGATGGAATCCCATGGATATAAATTAAATAGATTGTTCTTTGCAATAAGTATTCCTTATAGAGATGGGATTGAGAGGTGCTGATAAGCCTTAACATGGAAGGTCAAAATTAATTTTCTCTCCATTCCTCTGGAAGCATATGTCAGAGTTGTATTTTCAGTTATTCAGACAGTTTGACACCAGACAAATGGTCAAGGAGAAATCAGGTAAGTGATTTTGAAAATTAAATGAACAGAAATCCTGTGAAAATAGAAGGTGCTGGTTAGAGTGTTGTCAATAAATGCTGCTTGCAAGCCACCAAACCAAAAAATTAACAAACATACTAAGAAACAGAGAACAAGGTAACCAGGGTTCTGTGAGCTCATGGTAAGAGGATGAACACTCCTGGGCAGATGTCCAACAGCGAGGCATCTCACTTTGCTCAGAAAGACTTGGGACATTAAACAGTCATCAGGTAACTTCTGGCTGCCTCCAGCCTGAGCTGAATTGCTGCTTTTTCCTTTGATATCTGTCAAGTACCCCACATTTACCCAAGAGGTAAATACACTGCATACAGCTCTACAAAAATGTCACAAAGGCTTGTTCCATTTGTGAGGTTATTTCTGTTTGGTTATGTCTAAAATACACAAACTTCAAGAAATTATTTATTCAGAAACAAGGTATTAAGGTCAGATAATCATGCAAACATGGTTTTAAAAACATTTATTTGCTCAAAGAAATTTTCTTTCCTTCTGTCTGCATTTATCTATCTTATTATACAGTCTTCCTCTTTCTACAGTGTTCCCATCATCAAAGATGCATTTTATTGCTTTGGAGTCTTCCCCTTACATGTTCATCCATCACCTCTGGCAAGCACACTGTATTTAAAAATTGAGAACTCCTTTTATGAAATATGTAATTATGGCTCTGTTGCAAGCTTGTTTGCCAAAAGCCTGTGAAAGGTTCCCAAGCTCAAAAATATATTGACTGTACGGAATTGCAGTGCTCCAAATACTATATATCTTACTCCCTTTCCAACTTGCTTCCACAAAGGTTTTATTTGTAGGGCCAGAATCCTTATTTCTAGTAAGTCAGTTAAAATAAACAGTGGAATCCTTCCAGGTACTGTAGTTCCTGAGTAAGACATCTCTCAACTTATCTAAGGTATCAGAGATCCTGTCTGGCCCTGCAGTCTTCATTTGTCACCCCCTGCACGGCTACATCCTGTCTGGTCTTGGTTCAGGGTGCATCTTTTACTGTGAGCAGACTCATCCCCTATTAACTGAGATAAGCAGTTGCTTTCTAGGCATAACATTTTTCTGTATTCCCCACAAAAATACAAAGAAGATAGAAAACTCTAGTTCCACGTGTGAGGGAGTCATGTCCTTTTTATTTCACAAGCCCCAAAAATCTGCCCATAATCAATCTGAATGACAGAACAAATGCACAGAGGAAGCAGAAAAAGTCTACTTTCCCATAAAAAATACTTCATCAATTAATGCTCTTATTTTTTTCTCCTCAAAAGCTTTGCAAATGTGTAATGTTGCTATGCTGGATAAAAAGCAGTAATATTAGGATAATTTAAAATCCTTGGTATGGAAGAAAGTAGAACCCAAGTGATTTTATGTATCAGTAGCACAGTACTGAAGCTGCTCTTTCTGAAAACAGCAACCATCGAAGTTGGAAATACTTCAGCAAAGTGCTTGCACAGCCCACCAAAAGAAACATTAATACTGCACACAGAAGTAGTCCAAGTGCACAACAATAGACAGCAGCACTTGAAAAGGTCACTGAGAAACAAAGAAGATATCAGGGTTTGGGAAAAGAATAAAAACAGGTAAAAGATGAACTTTAAAGTTGACTCCACAGAGAAACATGGAAAAAAAAGTAAAGCCCCCTTCACTGCTAAGACTGAGCCCATTGCTCAAAAATGGACAATCAGAAGCAGAGGAGAAAGGGCAAAGAAAAGACTGGGACAACGACTGACTTTAAATCTACCTTTGCATCAAATCTCACACTTATTTTCACTTCTCTTTTACAACAGAAGACTTCTGAGCAAACCATGAGGTACCTTGTGATAACCTTCATCTGCATTACAAAGCTCTGGGATTTGCTTTTATTCTCTACATTAAACTCAAGACTTAAAAAACAACCAAGAAGAGAGAAAAAATCCAGTCAATTCTGTGCAAGGTGGCTGAAATTGCAGATTTTTAAGGAACCCCAAAGCTACAATAATGTTGCAGCCATTACCTGAAAACTACTTTTACAACATGTACATCATGGCATCAATTTGAGGAAAATGCTGGGCAACAGCCTCTCTCTCCCCCAGCTTGTATTACCACTGCCTTGCTTTAGCATGAAGCATAAACAGGACTGTCTTGTGCTAAGTGCATCCCTTACACAACAAGAAAGAACAGAACAATGTAAAATTCATGACAGATGCAAAATCAGGCCTTCCCCAAGCTGTGGATTTTCTGGCTGAGAAGCAGCAGTCCTGGAAGAGTCCCTTTATCTCACTGCATGGCTCCAAGAGCTCCTCCATCGTTCGCTGTTATCACAGGGAACATCAGCTGGGTTTGGTGGCTGCAGATGAAGTAATGGCAATATGGCCCAGAGGAAAAGCAGCTTTTTTTTTTTTTTTTTTNTTTTTCACTGAGGGTGCTGAGACATTTCAAGAAAGGCGAAGGGAGCACCAACAAATCTGATCCCCAAAAAGTGTTTTTCAAAGCTTTGACTGATCGTTGTTGGCCAAGAACAACTGAGCCTTTAAGTAGCAAAAGGCTCTATCACCATTGCTACTTTATTTTCTTGTTTAGAAATAAAAGCTAAAGTTAAATCCTGCATCTTGTGTCAGAGAAGAACCTGGCAATGCGCTCTCTTATCTTCACATAATATATTTATTTTCATTTCCTCCTGAAAATATCTTCATGACAAAAGGTAGATGTGCCATAATAAACTTACTTAAGTTTCCTCTAACTCACTCCCAAGCAGGTGGCCCTCACATCTACCTCAAGCATTTACACTGCTTGCAACACTTATTTTGGGTGCTACAACACTGAGTTCCTATGAACTTATGAAAGTATAATTTGCTCCTATTGCTATTTTTAAACCCAAATTAATTCATTTCCATAATCCCAATAGGTTTCTACCTTTTTAATTTTTTTTCTACAATTCTGCTTAAGACACACTTCCAAGAAACACTTTTAAAAATCACTCAAATATTTGTGCACATTAGGACCATTATGGGGCATACAAATTTTCCCTTTTTTGCTTTTGTTTTTGACAATGTGACAATTTCTGCTTGCAAGTCCACAGGAAATACGGGTTTTTCTTTTCTAAAGAGAAGATAATAAACACACCTAGGGCATTTTGCAAAGGCTAGCACTAGTGGTTCCCCATCCAGCATTCAGATACAAATAAAGACAATTTGACTTTTAGATTGTATTTTTCTTTTCAACTTTCTGCCTCTTTTTGGGTGAAGCAAAATCTTCTGCACTTGGAAGAAGCTGGTGACCAGAAACCTCGGTGGGGGGATGCAAAATAAAGCACCAAATGCAGGTTGAGTTCCTGAGCTGTGAATTAACACAAAATAATCAACACTGCATGAAGAAGTAACTACAAACATTTGGCCAGAGCCACCTCTCCCAAGGTGCTTGTGATTGCTGCTGTGAAAGAAAACGTTTTTGCTGCTTTTATTGCAGATTCCCCAAGTGATAAACACTGAATCTGCCATTTCCTTGAGGCCTTTAACTCACTCTTTTTAAGATACTAACATCTCTCTCTGCTCTCTCTCCTATCACCAGCACATGCATCTCCCTGCAAACCATCCCCTCCTTCTGCATAATTCTCCCATCTGCCTTCTGCTTTTGCAGGGCACCAGTGAGCACCACAACTGCCCCACGCTCAACTAAAACAGCCAGCAACAAATCAGGGTGAATTTGTACTCAGATTGAAATCACTCTGTAGAAGGAAAAAAAACCCGGATTTGTCTTCAGCTTTGCTTAGATTATTTTTAAACAATAATCTTTATGTCTGTCTATCCATCTGTCCAAACAGGTGATGAATTTTGCATTTAATTTACTCTCAGGCAGATAAATGTTATAGAAGACAAACTTGTAAGAGGTAAGATAGGTGAGGACTCAAGAGTCTCTAGGTAACTCTAAAAAGAAATGTCAGGAATGATGTGTTCCAATTCCTTTTGCAGAGCTAGAAAAGTAATTTTAAAACCTGTCTTTCTATTTCATCTTGAGCTCGTATTTGGAAAAGTTTCATCTTTGGGAAACAATCTGACTCAGTGCTGATGCTTACATTTACAAAAGATTCTGATATTAGGAAAGACAAAAGAGGATATAAAACCAGAGATAGGTTTGAATGAGATGCAGATTCTAAACCACAGCATGCTGAGTATCTGTAAGCCAAATGCCTCATCTAGCAAATCTCTTTCAGGAGGTTGTTCAATCACCACTGTAGCTTTGTTACTGAATTTATATCCCAGAATTAGAGCTGGAAGGCACCCCAGGAGACCAGCTTGTCTCTCCCTCACCCAGAGGCACATCAGCCACTCACCAAACTTTCTCATCAGTCCCAACAGGTGCTTTTTCTTACTTATTTTTTAAAAAAACACTGTCCTGTGACAAGGACTCCAGAGGCTCCTCTGGCAGTTGTGCCAGTGTGAAAACACCCCACTGCTAGAAAGTTTTATTTGGTGTTTAGCTGCCATCTTCTCTGCTGTCATTTAAGCCTGTTATTCCTTATTCTGCTCAGATGAACACAGGCAAGGTTTATTATTTTCCTTTCAAAGCTGTCATTTTACATATCTAAATGCCCTTATAATATCTTCCCTCTTTTTTCTCCAGACTAAATAAATTAGTAAAATTCTTCAACCTTCATGCACAGCTCATGTGCTCTAAACCTCTGACCACTGCTATGTCTCCTCCATATTGTTCTTGCATTACAGAGCCCAAAATTGAACTCAGGGCTCCAGCTGCAGAGGAGAATTACCACGTGTGCCTTACAGACAACGTTCCCAACACCTCAGCCCGATGGTTGTCCTTTCTGCAATGCCAGCTCTGAGCACGGTGTCTGACCAACACTAATCCCCATCCCTGCCTGGGCATTCATCCCTCCTCTTTCTTCATGGCACTCACCATTCCCCCAGGCACGGAACTTTGATCTCACTGCATTGGCTGCTATTTTTCAGAGTTCTTCAGTTCCTCAAGGTAAATCTGAACTCTAGTTTTGCCCTCTGAAGTGCCTATAGCACCTCCTTGCGAGGTGTGCCCCAGACATTTAATAAACATCCTTTCCCCTCCATCATCCACAACGTTAATAAAATTAATGAATGCCAGAGCAAACACAGCCTCTTGCAGACCCCACGTGGTCCCTGGGCTTTGACAGCTACCCTTCATCCTTAATTAGAGCTGTACCTGCCCTGGGTTTCCCTGCTCACTCTGGCCATGCTGTGGGAGGACACAGCAGAAACTTCACTCAAGCCCAGAGGTCATTAACTATTGTTAGGCTTTTTTCCATACGCATCTCCAAGTTGGTTCCAGTTGTCCTTCCTGAAGCCAACAGGCTTTATTTTGCTCTTTTCCCTTCTTTCTTTCCCAAAACCAGTTCTACAACTTTGTGTCATTCTCGCCCAAGCTGTCTTCTATCACCTGCATCAAAAGACAGCTCCCAAGAACTTGCTGGGCAGCCCCGTGTTGTCCCAAATTCACTTCCCACAATAATACACTGTAGACAAAGTCCCACATTTCTCACTAAGTACTTCCAATGATTGTAGCTGCTCAAAAAACCCTTCTCAAATTTGACCTCCGCTTGTGTTATCTGGTTAAGAATATTTATGGCAACAATGATTTTACTTTTTTGAAAATCACTTGTTATTGAGTAATTATTACTCAGCAAACTTATTTTATTGTGGTAAGTTAAATAATAAGAGTTGCCAAAATAATAAGAGATGTCAATAAGTATTTTTGCCTCTATGAAAACACTGCACAGTATTGGAAAATAAAATTTACCCTGTATAAAGGCAGCCCATAGTAAAACAAGAAACACAAGTTTTCAGATAGATGTCAAGTGCCTTTCGAGACAGCCATTAGACATGGACCTGAACTCTTTCTTCTTGTTTTAATTAACAGCTTTCTTTTTGAAGGTCCTGTAAACAATTGGAAAAATAATCAGTGCAGTGACTTCACAGGGAAAATAAGTGAAATCTACGTGGCCACATCAATTTGTGCAAAGTCCTTCTGTCTACCCTGTATTGAGAGACTGGTCAATTCACCAGGAGTTTCATGGGATGCTCAGGAGGATATGATCACCTTCCTTGCCCAGTAAATACTGATGGTTAAGAAAAACTAAGACATACAACAATGCATGTGCTGCACATTTCACTTGTCCTGCTTTAGCCAGAGAACACACCATACACATGCTTGAGCAAGAGGCCATTTGCTAATTTGAAATGGCTTGTTCTGCATAATAAATGGTATTTTCAGCTCTGAAAGGGACTCTGCTACTCATGAAAACTGTGTGGCTGCTCAGGACACAGCCTCTATTGCTGCACCACAGATCTGCACCACACGTGCAGGAGATGCAAACCTGTCAGGGAGCAGATCCAGAAAATGCTGCAATCAGTTGAAGCTGCCTTGGTTCTGATCCCATGGAATGAAGCAGAAATGTGGAAGGCTCTGCTCGATGGCTGTGGTGCAAAGTGGTTGTCAAGGCAGCTGAGTGCACGGGGAGAGAAGGCTGCACGCAGGCAGACGGTCACGGGAATCCGGAGACAGGATGCGATAGATGGAAAACGTGCCAGAGCCACTATCAGGCAGTTTAGCACTAAATTATGTCGAACAAATTCTGCAAAATCTGTCTTGCTTTGGAGAACTATGCCAAGTATAGCCCACTTCTATAGCAGTCCAACTATCTCACCTTCCTAGAATGACTTTCCGCAAGTTGCCAGCTATCTGTCTCCTGCTATCAGGCTGCAGAGAGCCACCTCAGTGGCTGACAGTCCCTGGCCTTCCAGAGAGCTCACACCAGTCACTTGTACCCACAAGACATTCTTTGTGTGGGAAGAATTAGCATGTTGGAGATAAGGAACTCAAATCAGTTACTAAAATCAACCTGCCACTCTGTCACAAAAATACTTTCCTACCATCTATGAAGCTGTCACACAGGTTGGATTTGTCAGAGGGACATCTCTCCAGTATTCTTTTTCATGCACCTGCGTGGATTTTTACACACATGCACACCCATGTGTACACACACACACACAAAGAAGAGTATTTGGTTGAATCTAACTCCCAGACAAGTACCAGAAGAAAAATAAAAGGGTGCTTTTGAGGACTGAGAGAGGCAGACTTTGCACGGCTTAGGGAGTAGCTACAATTGTGCCCTGCAGGCAGCAATGACTGTGTGGCATCTGCTTCCAGCACCACTTTCCCCAAGCACATTTCACAGAAATCTTAAGACAGAAATGAACAGCAGGACCAAGTGCCTGATGGAACATGCCTTGGTAGTGAATTAAGTGCCACTCTCACTTTTCTACACTGACAGGAAGCCAACAGGGGTCAGGGACTCTCATCATCAGGAAACTGAAGGGGGTATCCAATGTCTTGGATGGGCAGAGCTCATAACTCAGACCCAAACTGAAAGCAGATGAAATGATCATAAGCACTAATAATGGGATAAGGGGGGGTGAAGAAAGCACTACATAAGTCAATTCTCATGCATGTGCATTCCCCCTGCAATTACATTGGCAATAAAAATTGCTGTTCCATCACAGGGACAGAAACAGCTGCCAGGGTCTTGAAATATTCTTTCAGGCTTTCAAGAACGTCTGAAGTCCGGCAAACATGATGAAGGGAATGGAGCAGCTGTCATACAAGGAGACCCTGAGAGAACTAGGACTGCTCAGCATGAAAAAAAGGTGACTTGGTGGGATCTTTCCAACCTGGATAAATACTTGATAGGGGGAAATAAGATGAAGTGATTACTTTTAAGTGATGCCAGTGGAGAGGAGGCAAGGGCACAAATTAAAACACAGGAAAATCCACTTAAACATAAGCAAACAATTTTTCTTACAGTGACCAAGGTAAAACATTGGCACAGCTGGCTCAGAAATTGTCCAGAGTCTCCATTGCTGGAGATATTCAGAATCTGATTGGACATAGCCTTGAGCATTAAGATGACTCTGCTCTGAGGAAGGGACTGGAACTAGACTTCATTTTCTGTGTGAAAAATAATAATCCACAGGTTCTGCTGTCCTGAATGAATTCAAAATCGATTGCTTGCAATGAAAGCCCTGGCTTTCATTTACAAATTCTAACATTTGAACATTTTAAGAAAGCCTTCCTACAGTAAATAGGATTACCCACAATGTGGAGTTAGAGGCTCTTTGGCAGATGTAAGCAAACAACTGTAAGAAGGTGTGAATCATTCTAATTAACTCCATGGGTACATAGCAGGGAAGCTACACAAGGGCAATTTAAATGCCAACATTTCACTGCTGGTCACTTCAGTGGAAATTCACAGAGTTTGTGTGTTTCATAGTCCCCTAAGGCCTAAGGGTATTTTCCAGGGTGACAGAAGTGGCCGTGATCCCACACACAGAAATCAAACCCTCAAGGTGCCCCTTCATTTCTCTGTGTGCTTACAGTGGTCTCATGGTGATGACCCAAAAGTCAGAGCTGGTTGCTCTAGAAAGTTGCAGAAGTTTATTTTGCTGCAGAGCACAGGAAACCAGAAGAGAGCACAAATACTGTCAGAAAATAGGGGATATGAGCACCCCTGCTGGTTGGACCAGAAGAGCTCTTGCTGTCTACTTTCTAGATGCTTGGAGGCACAGAAAATTACAACATCAAGAGCTATATTGATCTCAAAGCATTTTTAAAAACGAATTAGGCAGGAAGATACATGCAAATTCATACTAAAAAACGTGGTATCTGCACAACACCATCACCGTGGTTATTTATCATATTCAAGCTAAAATTCTAAACCCTCGGGAGTATTTTGCAGCTACAGTAGCAGAAGAAAATAAACAAGATTAAGTGTGCTCATGGGCACACCAGTCTCACACAAATGCTGAAATTTCACATGGTTGAAGGATACAGCCTCCCTTCATCCTGCTCACATCCCAACATTCCCATAAGCTCTTATGGAAAAAAGGAGATTAGTTCATGCTTCCCCTGATGTGGCCACACAGGTGTTGGTACTGCTGTGAGCAGAATGTGCAAAGATGAGGCCCTGGGAGCAGGCAGGTTTTCACCTTTTAGTATTATAAGTTACCAGTGGAATTACTGCTCTAGAGAAAAGGACAGTGTAAGTATGAACTTGAGAAGAAGGAGAAACCTATACATTTGCAGAACAATCCTGAAGTTCCAAACATACTGGAATGGATGGATTAAAAAAAAAAAATTAATCCACTACAGATGGGATTGTTTCAATGTTTGGGACTGCCAATGCAAATGAAGGAGAATACCAGGTCCTTGGTAAACAGGTGAAAAAATAATGAAATATTATTACACTACACACAGATATACATGGAAAAAAAAATACTCCCAAAAAGCCATGGCTGAGGTTTTCACCAATATTAATGAACCATCCAGAAAAGGAATAATGAATATCACTCATCTGGCTACCATGAAGGCAGGTTTGATTTACAGAATGAGTCAATGAGATGGTGGAAAACTATTAAAGTACATTAAAGACTGACTAAGGGTCAGAAACAGCAGCATAAGATCAAGTTTTTAATTTATCCAGTGATCTGAGCTGAACTATATAGTCTGACATAAAACTATTCTGTCAAAAGAAGAATCTTATAAAACAAAAGATGAAAATGTCATTTTTTAAAATTGACTGTTTGAAATAAAAATTTTAATTTCTTCTCCTTACCTTTTGCCAGATTAAAAGAGGCCACATCCTTATAGGGGGCAGCTGAAATTATTGAATTGGTTTGCCTTGACTTTGTGTTAGATATTACCTTGATACTATGGTAATTTTTGAGCAAAGTCTGTTTGATTGATGTAGATATCAAAACTATTTTATTTCCATTTTTGAGTAAAAATGAAGTTATTTGAACAGTAAGACTAATACAGAAAAGTGCAATATAATAATATGGTTATTAACACAGAAAATACCTTAAAAAGTGAGAGAAGCAATTCCCCAAATCTAGTGAGTAAATTTGAACTACATACCCTAGGAAACTCTGTCTTCCCTTCTCAGAGTATTAGGAATCCACCACAGATTATCAGGGAGATACCATGACTTCTGTGGATCTGATCAGTCCCTTTCTGACAGCTGTTGGAGATTTCATTGTTATTTCCTTGGATACCTGAATTAAAATCAACTCTCCTGCCTGTGATACTGCTGCTGATTAGGAATACTCCAACCCTTTTCTCAGGCCAAATCCATCACAGTATCATTATTTATTTAGGATTTTTTTTCCCCTCCACTAAATGCTATGATCAGTGCATTGTGTTCACATATTTTTTAATATTCTTTCCTAATTATTTCATACTCCTTGGGGGATCTTAACTACTCAATGCCCTACAAAGAGTGCTCTGCCACTTAAATACCCAAATTTGCAATTTTCTTATAAACTGCCTATAAAGTGAAGTGGTTTGCGCTGAGGGGGCCACTAAGCTTAAGTCTCAAGGACTGAACTTTGGACCCATTGTACTTAAAAATCCTCTTTAACAGCTTCAACACACACACATACAAGACCCCCCCCCAAACAGATCAGAACTGCATCAGTGAAAGCAATATCAATATGCAGAAATTTCAGAGTACTAAAGAAATAATCTTGTGAGCTAGAATAACAAGTGAAACAATTCAAATTACAAGGTCATATGCCTAAGAGTGTAGGAACAAGAATTTCCATTGCATGCTGAAATCATCAGCTGAAATTATAAAGGAAAAGGAAAAACATGGTACTATTTGACCAGCAAGACAGACACCAGCATGTTCTAGTTACAAAGGCTGTGATTAATCAGGAGAGGCATTTCCAATATGCACTCAGAAGATTGCACGCTGCTGAAAAAGTCAGGGGTAAAACCTCCTATGAAGGAGCACATATAGCTCTGACTAGTCATATTTGCAGAAATTAATGCCCCTAAACAGAGGCAGAAAAAGGCTAGGAAATGGAAACCCTATAGTACTAAAAGAGACTAAAAAACACTGGCTGTCTCACTTTCCCAAAATGAAGGCAGGATTAGAGGAATGTAAGATGGCACATCAGATGGTGAACATTGCAAGGGAGAAGAATTATCAAAGCTGAAGGACAGCACTGGTGAAATAACTAGAGTAGAACTTGCTGTGAATAAATTCAGGCTGGAAAGAGAGTGGTCCCAATTCTTCAGAAGGGTGAGCTTCTGAAATAGCATCCTCATAAAAATAATCAAGATGATTGGGTTTAAGATGGAGCTTGGTAATGAGTAAGATTGCATAATGTTACCTAGTACAGAAAAGAACTGAATTTGACATGTGAAATATCTTACTGTCCTATGTTTCTGTCACTTTTCCCAAGTCCTCTGCAGCTAGGGTGCCAAAAAGTCTGCAGACAGAAAGTTGGCAGCAGCCTGGGCATGCAGCCGCCCATTTTGGTGCTCTCTTGGGAAGAGGCAACTGCGTGTGTGCGTGGGGTTCCACCAGGGCAACCGGACTGGGAATTTCCTATCATTTTCTTATACTGCTCTTTTCTGCCTCTTACTGTCCTGTTTCAAGGATGGAGCAACCCAAAACAAATCTCAAGCCAAAGCATTTTTATGTGGGAGACCACATACACACTTCCACAGCATTTTCTGTAACGCTTTCTGTAGGTCTTTCACAATGGTTTGTGTTTCTGTTCCTTAATGCTGCTCTTTGAAGGGATAAAATGTTTTCAGAGTTATCCATACCACTACACAGGCTATTTGTTCTTGCAAGGCTAAAACTAATGGGAAATTTACCTGTGGGTATTCTGCTGCTCTTTTTAGGAATATAATATTTGTAATTGATTACAACTTTAAATCACATTCTTGGCGCTACTGTGAAGTTGCACTTCAGGCCCAAGAATTTGTTGTGAAGCTGAGAAAAAACAACATATTTGGGATGATAATAGTTGTTCCAAAAATAAAAATGTAGCAGAAACTGGCATTTAAAAATTTTCAGTATACTTGCTACTATTATATATCAGAATCTTATAACCACAGAGCAATATGCATTATAATACACAGACCTACCAAGGTTCCACAATACAGATTATGGAGCAGCACAAACATAAAAAACGCAGTTCCTCAGAAGCCATTCTAACACTCCAAGATGATCTAACCAACAAGATACTTTACATCTTTTAAGCAGAAGATCAAATATGTCACCAAAACCCACCCATACGTCCAGTGGCCTCACTTTAAGTGAAGGCTTGGAGAGAATTAAAATTCTTATGCATTTATCTTGGTATGATGTAAGAGTCTTGCTGCCAGAGGCCATGTCCTCTGAGGTACTGAGCCCTGCCTGAGGAGTCTGTGAATTCTCATCTTTCATCTGGGCATATGAATATTCCATGTTACACAAGGTCAAAAGCCAGGACTGAAACTGCTAACCTGGTTTACATTTTAATACTTAAAAGCACCACACCTGATCTGGTTCTCCTCACCCAGAGGTTGAGTACCCACGGCTTCCTTGCAGAACTGTGTCTGTGCACAGCCTGGAGACCCTTGTCCTTAGCCTACAATTTTTTTTTCTTCTTGCTATGCATATTTACCCTTAGACAGCATCTACTCTCATCTTACCCTCATCTGCCACTTCGCAAGCTGTCAAATGGCTATTCAAGCATTAAAAAAAATGAAGGGTCTGTTAAGTTGTAAATTAAATGACAGTCTATAGCTGAAAATTAGCAGTAACGTGCCCAAAAGTTTATTGATTGCTAAGAAAAGGTGAATAACCCCCCCTACAGCTGACTGTGTAATTACTGACCTTTAGAACCCCAGAGCTATTAATTTAAGAACAGATAGCAGTGAACTAGCAAACGAGTTATTTTGCAGCAGGACAGTGAAGGCGCGTATCAAGTTTTTGCATGTGTTCAGTGTGACCTTGAATAGTATTATTACATGCCTGTATTTTCCATTTTAATGCAGAATATAACCCAAGCTATATCTGGACATAAAATGCCTGTCAACCAGTTCAGAAAATCAGTGGGAAGGCACCCACAGACATTGTGGCCTTTCAGTACATTTGAAGAATTCCACATCCTTCCAGAAAGGTTCTAAATTACTGTTAAAGGCAGGAAAATTGTATTGCCAAGCTCGGCCACCCTAATACATGTGCTACAAACATTTCATCTCTACTCCAGAGATGGAGATGGAAATGGCCAGGAACAGGAGAATAGCAGACAGTAATTCAGCATCAGTACAGTGGCAGACACACACACAAAAAATCCCTCACCTCTCTTGATATCGCTAAATTTAATCTGCTATAGACTATTGCACAACTCATAGAAACAGCAGACTAAAGACTATTAATACAAATGCTCCAGCAATATTTAACTCTTCTCTTTTTCTTCTAAATAATAAGCACTTAATATAATGGCGAAATAGCTGCCTTTTCACAAAGCAAAGCATATTTTAAGAGCATCGGTCAGGTGGTGGAGTTTAGAGTAAGAAAATTTTAAAAACATCTGTTAATTGGAAGTAATGAAAGAAAAAGGTATCTGACCTGGTGCAGACGTCCTTCCATGAAGAGCAGTTTCGTTGGGCAGGAGATCCTTTGAGTTGGAAGTGAATGGTGATTGTCTAAAGGTGTCTTCAGAAAAGAAAGGGCTATAGGAAAAAACAAGATGCCTTTTTTTAAAGAAAACAGCAGTTAACAGAAGAAGTAAATATGAATTTTGACCTCAACATCTTAATATTGTAAGAAATACCATCTTGTTAAAAAAAAACCTGTTTCACTTACAGAATTCATGCTGAAAAATGAGGCAGCATGCTTTGGTATAATTGCATTTCAGAGTGAAAACTGAAGACCTCATAAAAGGCTTTTAGCTACATTTCAACATCTCACATTTGCTATACCACAATACAATATGGATCATTAAAATTAACACTTCAAATATTTGTATTCCATTGTGATATCTGGAGAGGGCAATCAGGGAAGGAAAAAATTTATTATTTATTAATCTGAAGCATACGCTAGTTATCTTTAAAACAGAACTTTTCAAATATTAGGTTAAGATGCTGAATAGTTCTATTTTGACATGGCCTTCCATGAATGAAACTGCCTCCATGAATTTGATTTTTAAAGCAGGAAACAACTCATGAATTGAACAGGCACATCCCAAAGAGTGTAAAGGACAAAAATTACCAGCTACATGATTCTAAAAAGAATATTTTGCTTTAGTTTTAATTAACAGGCAGAAAAAAAGTTAATTTCAATAGTGAAATGGCATCTCTGTCAAAGTGTTTGTTTTCTGCTCAAAGATCGTAATGGAAACAAGAATTCCTTGTCTGCAGTACAGATAGACATCAGCAAGAGGCACATAAAGAAATTCAAAACAGAAAACTAGAGTATTTCTTGGAAAAATGCTTTCTAAGGGAATGTATTCCACCTGTCTGCAAACTATCAATTTCTTCTAAGCAAAGTGAGAATCACTTTAAATCTGATCTCTCCCGGACTGAGAGCCCTCAACAGGCTGGTGTATAGTGGGTGTTTTTAAGGTGCAGGACAGGAGACCAGAGCATTTCTGCAGCCTCTTCTTACCCAGGAACAAAATCCAAGAACCTTTTCAGGATAAAGGACCTACTGTGAGGTCTTACAAGGCATTGCACAGCAAGCAGTCTAGACTCAAAGTATGTGCCAGCTGCACCAAGCTGACCTCACCGGTCCAGATACCCAAAGTTTCTGTCCAAAAGGCATCACTTGCCTGTATTTTCCCTTGTGCAGTTTTTCTGCACAGAGTGAACAAGGTGTCTCCACCAAGTCACTTGTATTCTTAGTCAGAACTCTTCTGCCTCAGGGAAACTTGTTGATAATTAGTTGACTTGATTGTGAAACACTTTTGGCAACCACGTTGTTTTACTTTCCTATTAAGTTTTCTGGACATTATTCATTTTATGTTGTTCCATATGTGACAGTTAATGGGATATTTTGGTATTTCTGTAAAAGTCTGAACACATCCATAAGCAGTCAACATTAATCTGTGCTGGCATGGAAGGTGTGAAGTTGCCCCAAACCAGTTTGGAGAATGCCAATAGCTGAACAATGCGGGATACTCCAGAAAACAAGTGACCAGGATAAACCAAAACAGCTCCAACACACATGCAAAACTTAACTTCTTCCAAGACTCACACTCCCACTCAGGGGTGACATAATACAAAACAGAAAAAAAACCAAAAAACCAGACTGACGCTGTATAAAAATACACCATGATTTATTGCAACATTCCTCTCACTGGTTGATAATGATTTGAAAGAAAAACAGCAATAAAAAAATGTTTTATTACTATTGTAACTCTTGAAAATCTTGTAATCTGCTCGGATTTCCATGTTGGCCTTCCTGCTTGTGCCTTAGATTCAGCCACTGGGACACTGCTCACTGTGGGTTCTAAGCAAAACAGATGGTGCAGGGTTTATCTGTTTCAGGTTGGGTCATAGATCATGAACAGGTGCTGTTGAAGGCCACATCGTGTCATATCCCAAGGATTTCCCTCTCCTCCACTGGCCTCTGGTGAATTACAGAGCCAGAGTAACCTTGGATACCTCTTTTCTGCCTTCCTCTACAATGGCAGCTGAGTCTCTTCAGTGGTGGCATATCAGCAGATATGTTCTCTGATTCCCAGTGCAAAGCATGCAGGGAGGAGCTCCTGCTTCACAGTAAGAAATTACACACATTGTCCTCATCACTGTGAAGAGTCCTTTCTGATGAACGTTAAAGCTTTAGTGTATTTTTTATTTTTCCTCTGGCTGCGCTTTTCCAGCTTCATGGCAACACAGTTCTCTAGATGAAAGAAACTTATCTTGGCACCTTAGGCTGGTGCACTCACTTCCAGATCACTCACTTCTCCACTCTCTGTCTTCCCATCACACATGGCAGGCTCTAGCATCTCACTCAGCCACTGAACTGTGAGGAATCCTTGCCAGTTCTGGCTGCTTAAGCAAAGTCACACGGAAGTATATGCTGGCAAAGTCCAGGGATACTCACAGGAGGAACAGCAACAGATAGGTGACAGTTAGAAATGTTAATAAGGAATAAGACAGCAAAAAGTGCTTGTGTGCCCCATCTTGCTGGGGTTTGCTGATTTAAGCCTCACCAGTGACACAGCTAAATCTTTGTGCTTCCCAGCTACTCACAGGTGGACAACACTGACCTCACCTTGGCTCTCTGCAGCTGTCAGCACATTTCACACAGCAATTGTGATTCAAATGCCTTTCTGTCATTACTCCAGATGTGGGGTGGTGAGCCAAACTGCAACACCACATGTTTTCTTAATGCAGTCCAAGTGCCTCTATCCTCCACTGGCTGCTCCATCACATTCTATTTTTGAGAAGGCGTCATACCCTTACCAGTAAAGACTTCCAGCTGTTTATTGGTTTGGGGTGGGTTGTTGGTTTTTTTTATTTTGGCAAGGTCTTTCAAGTCAATCTGTTTGAACTTGCAGGATTTAGTAGACTGACTCGCTTCCCCTCTTAAGAAGCTCTCCTCATTCATGTCTTCTTCTGCTGATAAATAGGCAAGATAAGAAAAGCACCCGGAGAAACTGAACCAGGCACTCAGCATTTCATGCCCTGATGGGTAGCAGCCACTGTAAGGACATCTCAGTAAAGCTCAACATAAGTTTGACACCAGCCAACTGTGCTACTCTCTTAAAAGTTGGCAGCCAGAAGAAGGGCGAGTTATCTTTGAACTGTCCTCAACCTTTCCAATTGGAATTATCTTTGATAGATCCAAAAGTAGCTCTGGATTCTCACACCAATCCTGCTGGTAACATCATGAGACGCTGAAATCTATTTTCAACTATTTGTCAGCCCGTCCCTGCAGCGCACCCTGGATTGTTAACAAGTAGCTGGACAATATGTGCATTTCTCCCTGTTTGTATCTCAGGCTTATGCTTTTCAACTAGCACAGAAAGGCTGTGCAGGCTGCATATCCGACGAATTACCACACTAGCAAATATGGGAAGCATTCACTGTAACCAGAAGCCAAGAGCTCAATTAAATTATCTTTCAACTTGTAAGATCAAAAAGTCCCTAATGTACATTTACTGAGCTGGTCAGTTTATTAAAAACAAGTTATTTATTGCAGCTACCATGAATGAATTGGATAGGCCTAGAAATTTAAGTACAATGCATTTCAGAGACCTTTTCTTTGCAACTGAAATGTTTTCCATTCTGTCTGGGCAAAGTTATCATAAGTTAGCACTGAGAACTTCTGTAAAAGGGCTGCAGAGTCAAGAAGCTCTTACCCTATCTCTGAATGAACTCTTCATCACTTCAGTGTGCTCAGTCTCCAAGCCATCTACAACAATTTGGGAACTTTCAGGTAGGGAATAAATATATCCTTGCCAGTTCCTGCCTATTCCTTCTAACCTACAACAAAGTCTCCTAAGTCTTTACCAATTCCAGCTACCATTTCCTGCATAAGTGCTTTAAATCTTCCCATAGGGAAACCTCACCTTGCTGCATGGATATGTAAACATCTTGTGGGCTTGTCCCCAGCCACAGTACTGTAAAGTGCACATTTCTTTAACAGCACAGGGCACAATAGGAACATGGTTTTAACCCCTGCTTAACTTAAATTATTGTAATAATATAACTGTAATCGTTAACATGTTTTGTTAGCATTGTCTTACAGTCTGGCTTTTTAAAATTCATCTCTAGAATGTATTGATGACAGAAATGCTAAACTGAAATTTTTCTAAAGGAGTCTAGCTAGACAGAAGACAATCAAAATCACCTCTTCTAACATTCGTCCATGTATTAAAATCCAGTTATCAGCCTGGTCTGCCCTCAAGCACTGCACATACCACACAGTTTAAGTTTCAGTTTTTGTTGAAAAAAAATATAGAATAAATAATTCTTAAAATCATGTGTGACTACTTGATCAGACGAGAACAGACAAAAGCCCTTTGGGCCTTTTTGACTTATGAACCCTAAGCAATCAGATCTACAGTTGTAGCTTTTCAGATATGGGTTCCATTACTGATGGAAATATCTTACAATTTTACTATCAGGTCCCATTTGCAGGAGACAGACAGGTTTGAGCTCACAAGGCAAAAGGAGGCAATGCAATTTACAGTGCAGCTTTGGAGGTAACCACGGGCTGTACTTACCTGGCTGTAGTTCTGATGGTGTTATCTTTATTGTGGTTGTGCTCTTTGCTCACCTTTTCTGCAGAGGAACACACATGAGTTCTGTGATTAGCATATGCCATATGTTCTATATCAGATTTTATTCAGTAGAACTATTTTAATGCTTTCATAACCTAGGGTAATTTAGGGTAAATGGTTCCAACATGATTAGAGAACGGGCATGACTTTATTTAAATGAACACCCAACAAGCTTTTTCAGCTCCACATGTCAGTGTTAGAGTTCTATGCAGAGTGTGTGATGCAAGGGTTCACTGACCACAGTGCTGGTCCCACTGCCTTTGTGTGAGAGATGAGGTTCACCTTCTTTGCCAAGGGAAGTGGGCAGCGCAGCCCCAGGAGGGCTGCATCCTGCAGCCACTGGCCACTTAGGCCAGGAATTGCCATCTGCAGATTCCCCTACACAGGGATCAAAGCAGTCGTCACAAATTATTTAATTAGCTTTCAAAAATACATGAGCTGAACTCTGGCTTTTCCAACTCAGTTGAAATACTGTGAACCTGACCTGGTAGCCACAGTGCTTTAAAGCATATGCAAACTATGGGGGACATTTGGCAAGGCCTCTGTGCTCCAAGTGTGAGGGTAGGAAGGTTCTAACTCCTACTAGTTTTCAGCCCTGGCAATCTCACAGTTTCATAGAACTTTAAGGGCAACACAAAAAAAAAAGACCTCATTTTGTCCTTTAACTTCAGCTGTTGAGCAATTGCACTGGATTTACCTGACAGCTGGAAGAGCAGCTCAGAGGCCATCTTCACTGATATGTCCTGGCTGAAGAGGTTTCTCTCCGGGAGCACACGGCCTTCGGGTGCCTTCGGGATGCGCTCGCCGATGTCTCTCCCCAGTAAAGTGCTGTAGCCAACGTTCTGGCTGGGTTGGCTGGGTGACACCGAAGCCTGCGAGTCGTGGATGTCGACTTCCATCGGTTCTTCCTTTATCTTCACCATCTGGGTTTCCTTGAAACTCTCGGCTGCAAATACATATTAAAAAAAAAAGGAAAAAAAAAAGAAGAATAAACAACTGCCATAATTATTTAATTAGGCTGTAATTTTTCAGAGTGCTCAAAGCAGAAATCACAATTACCAAGTCATAATTTGTGTACCGCATCCCTGCAAATGGGAAGGGAAGCAAGCAGCTGACAGCCTCAGTATTCTCCTGGCTGTTATAAATAGAAGCAAGCTCTTGAAAATAATTTTTCAAACTAGAAAGCAGAAAACAGTTGCATATTTGCAAATATGAGAGTTACATCACTTTCTATGAATGCTGTGTGTGTGATGACACACCAGTTAGTGAAGCTTTGTTTCTATTTATTAAATAAAGTTGCAGCTGCACACCAGCCCTCCCAAGGTGGGCATTGCAGGCCTCTTACAAATCCAAATTACTCTGTATCAGCAGAAGTACCAGCACCGACAGAAGGATCAGCATGGGGATAGGGGCAGAGAAGGAAACCTCATCTTCTCCTCTTCTACTCTCTTTCTTGGAAAATTCCAGACAACCATGTGAAGACCCTGTCTGTTACACCTGCACAAGCTTTCTAGGTGAGAGGAGTATTCTGGGGCTCATCCTTCTCTCAAGGCTGGCAGATATTCTCTCATACATTACAAGGTTCATTAACCTTAATGAACAGTTTTCTTAAGTCCATAGCCTCCCCTCCCTGCCTTCCTCTCCAGTGTCCCAGGTCTAGAAAACAAAACCATAGTCCAAGAAGCCAATTTCTAGTTCACTTTCTACACTTGGGATCCCTCGGGTGTTGCTGAATACTTTGGTTTGGCTGCAAGGTAAGTGATCATTTTTTATTCAGAATAAAAGCCCTGAAATCTCAAAATCAAGGCTTCAAGGTAATTTGTTTACTACACCTCAAATACCTCTACCGCCCTTTTGATTCAGACTTTCTGCTGTGAAAAGACAAGTAGAAGACCTATAGAATTTACTCTCAATTTAGTTTCAGAAAATGATTTTTTCCCTAGTGATTTTCATTCACAGGACTCCTGAAAAGGCAATGGCAGAACTCCCCAGTGAGGTGTTGCTTCTGCTGGCTGGATGCTGACCAGAAACTCCAGAGACAGACAGCATAAAAAAGGCCACATGCCTGGAGAACCAAGAACATAAATAAACGCACAAACAGAGTTAAGTATCAGAAGGGACACCCAGGTAAGGAATCGCTCCAACAAAATTTGTTTGCTCTGTTTTTCCCATCCTCTCTAACTCATGTGTGAGTGTGTCAGCTTCACAGATTTTATTTCAAGCTTGAAAGATTCAGGCCTTTCATTTTCAATTACCCAATATTACAATGGGTCTCAGAGGCACCAAAACATGGTTTGGTTATCCCCAAAAATGCTTTCAACTTCCTCAGCTGGTTGGTGTCATGTTATCTCCTCCAGCAAAAGATGAAGAGAATCCCTTTATCATGAAGGCATAAGCATTCTACCTAAAATTAAACTGATACGTATCACCAAGTCCTTTTTCATTACCTGGGTTTTTGCCTCTCTCCACATTCCTGGAGTAGAGAAAAAGTGGCTTTACTTCCTACAGCTCTTAAAAAAAAAAAAAAAAAAA